>VWZD01010973.1:304259-321316 GCA_013396695.1 Sakesphorus luctuosus
GGCCGTGGTGGCGGAGCTGCCACCTCCGGCCACCTCCGGCCACCTCCGGCCACCTCGGGCCACCTCCCGCCGCCACCGCCGGCCCCGCCCCGCCCCGCCCGCGGCGCCGTCGCCATGGCAACCACCGCCACCGCAACGCCGGCAGGGGGCGCTGCGCTCCGGGGGGCGGGGCCGGGGAAAGGGGGCGGAGCAAACAGGGGAGGATCCGCATTGATTGACAGGGATGGATCCGCATGGATTGACAGGGATGGATCTGTATGGATTCACACATGGATGTTCACACACATGCATGTGCTCATGGATTCATACATGGATGTTCTCGTGGATTCACACTTGGATGTTCTCGTGGATCCACACATGGATGTGCTCATGGATTCACACATGGATGTTCACACACATGCATGTGCTCATGGATTCATACATGGGTGTGCTCATGGATTCATACATGGATGTTCTCGTGGATTCACACTTGGATGTTCTCGTGGATCCACACATGGATGTGCTCATGGATTCACACACGGATGTTCTCATGGATTCACACATGGATGTGCTCGTGGATTCACACATGGATGCACACACACATGGATGGGCTCATGGATTCATATGGGTGTCCTCATGGATTCACACATGGGTGTGCAAAGACATGGATGTGCACACACATGGATGTGCTCATGGATTCACACATGGATGTTCACACACAGGACTTTGGCACATGGATGTACAAACACATGGAATCACACATGGATGTACACACATATGGAAGTGCACATGGATGCACAAACACATGGATTCTCACATGGATACACACACACATGGATTCACACACGGATGCACATAACACATAGTTGCACACGCACACATAGATGTACACACGGATACACACACATGGGTACACAGACACACACATGGATGTACACATGGATGCACACACTCATGGATGTGCACACATGGATGCACACATGGATGCACACACTGATGCACACACGCATGCACACACTGATGGATGTGCACACATGGATGTGCCCACATGGATGCACACACGGATGCACACACTGATGGATGTGCACACATGGATGCACACATGGATGCACACACTGATGCACACACGGATGCACACACTGATGGATGTGCACACATGGATGTGCCCACATGGATGCACACATGGATGTGCCCACATGGATGCACACACGGATGCACACACTGATGGANCCAACCTGCAGCCTCCTCTACATCCCTGCCTGCCCCCTCCATGCCCACCTGCCCCCCTCCTGCCCCACAGCCCACCTGTGCCCCCCCAGGCGATGCTCCGGGTCCCTGGGGCTCCTCGGGGCTGTACATCCCTGCTGCCTGTTATTTATTCATTCCAAAGGCGGATTTATTCCGGGCAGCTGCAAATCTGCTGCCGTCAGGCAGCCACCACCACGTTAACACTCAGCTCCAGCCTTTTCCTGGCTTTTTTTTTTTTTTTTAATTTCCCTGCAGCAGAACTGGACAAGCTGAAATCCACTTTTTTGGAAAGTGGGGAGAGGGACACCTCAGCTCTGGCTCAGTGCCCCACTCTGCAGGACTCTGAGAGGACGGGGTTTAATCACAACACAGCTTTTAACAGGTTATGGACAAGAAACAGGCCTGTAATCCCTTTTTTCCTAGGATTTATAAGCCATCTGCATAAAGCCACACATTCCTGGTCCTTATGCACCCGCTGAGCCCCGTGTGGAAAAGCACATCCAAAACCAACAGGAATATCAGAATCAGGGATGGGCAACTGAGTAACCCCTTAAACCACAACAATATAACTTTTCTAAATATTCCTTATTTTTCCAACAGTTCCAAACTTTCTAGACATTCAGCATCAGGCACCACATGGCAGGTCCAGATGAATCCCATCTCTCAGAGCATCAGCCATGGAATCACAGGACAGTTTGGGTTGGAAGGCACCTTAAAGCTCATCTCCTTCCATCCCTCTCCTGCTGGACTTCCCCCCTCCCAGGGCAGGATTTCCCCCCAGCTCCCACAGCCAACATGCTCCAGCAGCCCCTCATCCCCACCCCATTCCCATTCCACTCTTTAACATCCCCATTCCACACGTTCTCCCATCTGGATTTTAAATGAGCTGCTGCCCCTTGCACTTCTCTGCACATTTACCACCAGTTTGTTGGTGCAATTATTTCCCTGGATTTTTTTTCCCTGCTCTGTTATATATACACAAGATTCAAATGAGTCTTTCTCTCCCTTTCCCATTCCTATGCATGAATCCAACTGCTTTTTGCTGGGGGCTCTGCCAAGCTGAAAGGGATGTTGACATTTATGCAATATTACTATTCACCTCTGATCTTACAAACTCTCTTCTATGTAATTTTTTCCTTCAAAATCTCAATAAAACAGCAAAGCCTGGGATCTGAAATACCTTCCAGGCTCCTCTGGAATAGAAAAGCAAGTTTCAAATGTTTCAGGCAGACTCAATGCTGTATCCCAATGTCATTTAAAGGTTGGCACTTGAGGTATCCAGGGTTTCTAGATTCATTTCTCCCTGTTATTATTTACTGCCTGTGGTGGAAATGAAGAAAAAGGGGGAAAAGAAGGGGGGGAAAGGAGGGAAAATTGGGGTTTACAGGATCTGGAGGTGTTTTTTCTTTCTGTACCAGTTGCAAATAGATGATGCTTGTGGTGGGGAGTGAGGGACCCTCTGCAACCAAGCCCCAAAAATCCTGTCTGGGTTTGCCAATAGCTGCCCAGACACCCCCCACAGTCCCACTGGTTCAGAAATAAAGAAGATAATTCCAGAATCCAGATCATCTTTCTTTCACCTTATAAAAATCCTCTGCAGCTTAGCAGACCCTGAGCCAACACAAGCTGGATTTTTTTATAGCTGCTGCTTATTTAAAAGAAGTCTTTAAATCACTGTAATAATAGGAAAAAAATCCTATTTATTTACTGGAAAGTATCACTCCGTGCCTGGAAAAGTCCCTGGTCCAGCTCAGAAGTGGCAGATACAGATTGTGCCCCACGTGTGGCTGATGGTGATGGCAAAGCCACGATCAACAACCATCCCCCAGCCAAAATCTGGGTGTTTGGGGGTGTGGGGGGCAGTGCCAGGCAGGTGGCAGCCTGGAGGAGGCAGCGATGCCGTGGCTGCTGCTGATTTTCCTGACCAAGCTGGATTTCTTTCTGCCAGGTGTGGGAGCTGTCACCACCACCCCTCGGGGTCTGTTGGAGATGATCTGAGGTTTCCTTCCAGCCACTTCCCCTGGATGCTCCACACTCACCCTCCCCAGGGCACATTTAGGTGGGGATTTATCACCAAACAGCATCACCGGTGCCCAGACAAGGGGGGTCTGGGATCCCCAGCACCCCGAGGTGCTGCCCAGCCCTGGGGCACACCCAGGAACAGGGATGGGGGGCACCCCCAGGGATGGGGGTGGTGTCACCCATAGGCACAGGGATGGGTGTCATCCCAGGGAGAACCCTATTCATGGGAAGAGAGGAGGTGCTCCCCTCCAGGGATTGAGGATGGTCTTCCTCTCACCTGGAGGATGCTCTTCCTCAAATCTGGGGAATGTTTATCCTCACACCTGCAGAATGCTCTACTTCACACCCAGGGAATGCTCTTCTTCACACCTGGGGGATGCTCTTCCTCACACCTGAGGGATGCTTTTCCCAAAACCTGGGGGATGCTCTTCCTCACACCTGGGGGATGCCCAGTCTCACACCTGGGGGATGCTCTACTTCATACCTGGGGAATGCTTATCCTCACACCTGCAGAATGCTCTGCTTCACAACCAGGGAATGCTCTTCCTCACACCTGGGGGATGCTCTTCCTCACACCTGGGCGATGCTCTTCCTCACACCCGGGGGATGCTGCCCCCAGGGCTGCCACAAGCACCCACCCATTTCATGCACCATCCAAGCCCTCCACGAGCCTCCTCTCCTCCAGACACCCCCAGGGAGTGCCAAGGGGTCCGTGTCTCCCACTGTGCCCTGAGAGGACGCCCCTTACCTGGTCCCTCATGCGCTCCTGCTGCCCCCGGAGCGCCAGCGCGTGCTGCGGGTACTTGTTCTTCAGGTGGTCCATGAAGGCATCCCGTTTGCGCTCCATCTCTGTCTTCTGGAGGCCGGTGAGGGCCTCCAGGCTCTGGGCGGCGATGACGGTGTGCCGGCGCTCCGAGGTGTGCACCAGCCCTACGTTGGAGAAGCGCCGGGTGCCGTTGCCCAGGGTCCGGTACTCCCGCGGGTACTCGGCATCGTCCGCAGAGATCATGTGGGTGCTCGTCCTTTCGGGATCTGCGCGGGGTGGGAGAGCAGAGCGGGGTCAGGGCTGGCCCCACCGCCATGGGGCATGGGAGGGGGGCTGAGATTTGGGGGTGGGATGGGGATTTAAGCTTGGAGCGATGGCTGAGCCTTGCTGGGAGTGGGGTCATCCCCCGGTGGGATACACCGGGCAGGGGTGGGTGCAGGGGTTATCCCTCTGCGATGGCAGCGGTGCCCCCGCTCCTGGACATGGGGTTGGGGGTGACAGGAGGTGGGAGGGGGCCGAGGGGATGAAGGGGCTGGGGCAGTGGCGGGGATGGAGGGGCTGGTGTGCCAACAAACCCATGATGTGCAGACCAAAACAGGAATAAAACAGTGTTGGGTCACTAAAACAGCACAGACAAACACGAGAACTGGGCACTGCTCTGGAGCACAGACAGACAGAGGACAAAACACAGAACAAACCAAAAAGAAAACAAAATCAGGCCAGGGTGGGGGAGGTTTGTGTCTGCCCCTCAGTGTGGACACTGTGCCAGGGGGGCCAGGGCCCCCCATGCCCTGCCAGAGACCCCACTGGAGGGTTCAGCCCCCAGAGACCAGTCCACAGGCACCAAATTGGCACTGCAGGGATGCTGTGCCCTGTCCCAGCCCTCACCCGGAGCTCAGCCCCTCCTGGGCACACAGAGCAGGCAGGGGAGGGGGCAAGGGGGCAGGCAGGGGGTCACACGTGCAGTGAGACAAAAGGGACTTGTCCCTTTGCTCGTAATTCATTTGCTGCACGTTGTGATTCTGATTTCCAGGGAAGCCCAGTGCGAGTGGTGCTGAATGCCTGGAAGTCCCCACATGCTGCCAGCACCTGGCACCTCCTCAGTGACTGCAGGACGAGGCCACCTCACAGCCCTCAGCCCCTGCCCAGCCCTGTGTCCACTGCAGAGCAGCTCCAAGTCACCCTCTCCCACCCCAAAAGCACTTTTGAGTGTCTTATGCCATCAGAGCTGGTGTCACCCAGCCCTGGACTGGTCCCAGCTGCTGCTGTGCCTGCTCAGAGCCCGTGGGCTGTCTTGGCCACCACTAACAAGTTTGGCAGTGTGTGCTGCAGGGCCCCACCGTGCCCAGGCTTCCCTTTCGCTCCCCTTTTAACCTTGATCCATTATTCATCTCCCTCCTCATCCTTTTCCTTCCCCACTCCCTTCCTTCCCCAGCTCCTGTTAAGCAAATCATAGAGGGTTTTTTCCTTTTCCCTTAATTATTTATCAGCCCAACATACCAGCTTTGTATCAGCCAATAGTGTCATTAATGCAGGATGGGACTCCAGTGTGTGCTACGGACAGAATTCCTCTGCTCAAGGTCGTACAAGGGGGTTTGCTACGAGCCAAGTAGGGACATCACGCGCTTGGCAAATGCCACGGGGACATCCCAAAGCCTGATTCCCATTCCCTCCTCCAAAAAACCAGTTCAGCTCCTGTTCCCCACAGTCCATCACTGAATGTGACCTTGGCCAGGCTGTCACCCCCTTGCCCAGAAGAAAGGAGCACAGTGAGAGAAGAACCAAAGCTCCCATCCCTCCCCACCTCGTCCTGCCGGTCCCTGTGTCACCACAGCAAGGGGAGGGCACAGTGGCACAACCACCACGTCCAAAACACCCCAAGTTCCCCCAGGGAAAGCAGCACAGTGGGATGTCAGAGGGGACACTTTGGTCCTGCTGCTGGCAGAGGAGAAAGCAACGCAGAGAGGTGCAAGAACATCATCCCGAGGTCCCACCAGCTGTGGAGCTGCTGCCAAACCCCAGCACTGATGGGAAACAGATGGAGCAACTTACCCTGAACCCTCACCCAGCCCTGGAGCTGCCTGCCAGCCTCTCCTCTCATGTAACAGCCCCAGAACATGTTTCTCCCTGGGATTTGCTGATATCAGGCAGCAAACTGTTTCTGTCCCCCGCCTTGCCCAGTTGCTCAAACACTTGTCCCACAACCACAGAGCAACAGAGACGTGTTTGGGGGGAAATCTGTGTCCAGCATCCAACACCCATCCCAAACCCAGCATTGAGTGCTGATTGGCAGTGCCCTGGGGCACCCTTGGGAGCAGCCAGGGTGCTCTCAGCTCAGTTTGGGGGAGTGGGACCCTGGGCACCCCATGGCACAGGCGATGTGCCCGGTGTGGTCCATCCCCGCCAAACCAGCCCCTCAGTGGTGCCGCATCCCGAGAGCCACAGGGACTCCCAGCTTTGTCCTATCCCTTCGGAATGGTGTGTCCAGGGAGGCTATGAAAGAGGGATGAAGGGCCACCCTGACAGCTTCAGCTGCAGCAGTCACAGAGCTGGGAAGACCAAGCTGCAGCTCCTCTCCCTCGCTGGGAAGAGCAGCTCAAGGAGGCCCCGAGCCAAAGGAAGATGCAGGGATGGGGATTTGGGAGGTGTTAGAGGGGTTTGTTCCCTGCAACCACCTCTCTGGTGCCTCCAGCAGCCCCAGGTTGGGCAGCCCTGGGATGAGGCCCCGTTTCCAGCTCCTTCCCACCCTCCTCCTCCTCCTCTGGCTGCCGAGCCATGATCAGCATGCAGCTCCCCACTCCCTAATTACATGCTCCGGGAGCGGAACGCGCCAGCTCGCTGTTTCTCTGCCGACTACTAAAAGGGATGATTTCAAAGCCCTGCACAAGCTGCACAGGGGTCAGAACGGAGCTGGATCCCATCGGGGGCTCTTCCAGCCCCGGCTGTGCCACATCCACTCCCTCATCCATCCCCGGGATCCAGAGTAAAGGAGGGTGATGACCCCAACGGCACAAACCCCGTGATCCAAGAACCCCTCTAAGGCAAGAGGAGGAAAAGCCACTGCAGACACGTGTACTGTCCTCATGTCAGCCACCTTTTCCCTCCAGATATCCCACCCGGAGCGGGCAGAGATGATTGGACAAGGAAACTACCACCAACTGGGATACAGGGGGCTCTTTTGCAAAAGGACCTCAAAACACTCACAGTCATTCTTTTCCTGGCACTATCCATGAGAAAAGGGTGCTAATCCTTCCACCAGGGACTCGCCCCAAGGAGATAATTCCATCCTGCCACCCCAAAATCCCCCCACAAAGTTGTTTCTCCTCCTCCAGTGCGGAGATGCCGGAGCTGTGGCACCCACACACGGGCTGCCCACGACAGCAGCAGATCCCTGGAAAGTGCTTTCCAAGGCTGCTTCCAAGTAGGTCACTGGGGTGGGAGAGCCGGTGGCCGGAGCCTGCCCAGGGTGCCCACCTCGGCAGTGCCGCAGCCCGGCCAAGCAGGGTGTCCCTCTGGGCTGTGCTGCCATGGCTTACCCGCGGGCGCAGGACGGTTCCCACGCTGTCGGCCGGCAAAGCGCTCCGGCGGGAGGGGGGTGGCAGCCCCCCGCTCTCCAGGGGCTGGAGGCGGCTCCTTGGCGGGGCGCAGGGCTCCCACGACAGCCAAGATCCCCCGGTAAAGCCTGGCCAGCCCCTCTCCGAGCAGCGGGAGGTTAAGGGAACGTGGTTCTCTTTGCCGATTCATCCATCCATCTTCCTCACCTGCCAGCAGAGGTGTTACCCGTGCCGGGGCACAGCCCCAGCTGCTAGCAGGGTCCGGCCATCGTCTGCTTCCCGGGAAAACAGAGGGACCAGAGGCACCGGAGCCTGCCTGTGCTTTAAGGGATGCTCTTCAGGGCGGGGAAGGCCCGCAAAAACCTTCCCGGTGCTGTGCGTGCTGCCCCGCCGGAGCCGCTCCGGGTCAGCGCGGCCGCGGGATGGGCGGCACGGTCCGCTCGGATCCCCCCGCCGGCAGCTTGGCAGGGCTTTATCATCCAAAGGATCTCTCAAACACAGTTTATTACTGCAGTTTCATAAATCTTCATGAGGCAGCAAAGCTCACGCGGGTCGTGAAAGCGGCGGCACTTAGCGGAGCATGAAAAATCGGCCGAGAAAGCATTTGGACAAAAAGGGGCGAGGGGAGGGGAGGCAGAGAGTGCGTTTGGGGAGAGAGGGAGGCGAAAGAATAGCAGCCCCTCGGAGCGATGCGGCTCCCCCGCACCCGGCCATTAGTGCCGCCGGAAGAGCGGGATGCTCTTGCTTCCTCCCAAAGGCTGCACTGCCGCACTGCCAGCGCTGCCAGCGCTGCCTGCTCAGCACCCACGGAGGCTGCCCAGCACCCAGAGCCCTGCCCGGCGCTAACCCCTTCCTTGCCGCGCCACAGCCAGGCTCCCGGGGATGGGAGGGATGGATGGGAAGCGCAGGAAGAGCCTGCACAGCTCCTGCGCCGCTGCACTTAACTCGTGTTGTGCTGCAGAGCCAATCCCAGGAATACCCACCCCTTCCTGAGCTGGGACCTGCTGGGATAAAATCAGAGAATCCTGCAATGCTTTGGGTTGGAGGGGACCTTAAAGCCCATCCAGTCCCACCCCTTACCACGGGCAGGGACCTTCCACTAGACCAGGTTGCTCAGAGGCACTTTCTGAGCCTGTCCCTGGCTCAGCCACACTCTGTTTGTCCTCATGGGAATGCCAGGAGCAGGACAGACACAGGGGCCATCCCTGCATGGGATCGTGGAAGTGAGGAGTCTGCACAGCCTCCTTGTCCCTGTCACAGCCACACGGGGAGTGAAGGCTGATGGTGACTGGGCTGGAGCTTCCCCACAGTCCTCTTGCTCCTGAGCTGATGGACACCCTCTACCAAACCTCCTGGGAAAACCCAGGTGATGCCAAGAAACCATTAACATCTCTTCCAGAACAAACCTCCCCATGCCCACTGTATGCCCAGCAGTCCCATGGGATGTGGGAGCTGTGGCTGTCCCATCTCCTCTCCCCATCCCCAAGGGACCCTCCCCATGGCACTGCCCAGGCTCAGCAGCAGGCAGAGGGCTCCCTGCCATGCCTTTCACTCCCACATTCCAGTGGAACCAAGGAAAATAAAACACACTCCAACTGCTTCATCAGAAACTTCCCAGCTGGGTTAAGCAGACCCCTGGAGCCAGGATGCCATTTGGCTTCTGGGCAAGGCAGGGGCACAGTGCCCGTGCACGGTGGCAGTCCGGATGTGCTCCAGCCTATTCCCAGTCTCTGCATGCCCTGGATTCTGCCTGCACCCTGCCTGCACCCCATTAATTCCAGCCCTGCTGACGCTGGAGCTGCACAGAGACAAGGAGACCGAAGCCACTCCATGTTCTGGTGCACACTGGTTGCTCCCAGCTGGAGCTCGGAGAAGTCCAGCTGGCATCTCTCCACGACACTGCCCTGACAAGCAGCTCCTTTACTTTGGAAGCAGAGAAACCACCGGATAAATTCGCATGTCATTTGTCAAAACCCAAACTGAAGGAGAAATCCCATCTGGACGGCCCTGGAAAAAGCAGCAGCCACTTCCCACCTCGCCGGGTGTTAATTCACCCACGCGTGCACATGGGAATGGGAGACGAGTTCACCTGCTCACTGCCACGGATGGCAGTGCCAAGGGAAGGGCTGGCACACCTGGATGCTCGCTTTGAGCTCGGGATCAGCACCTCAGTGGGATGCAGGAAGGAGCTGCCCTCAACCAGCCAAGGCAACACAAGCGGCACAGAGGGTGAGACAGTGTGGGAAGGATGGCTGAGGAAAATCTTCCCACTGCCATCAGCTTCCTCCCCAACCTTTGGCAGGAGGCCGAAGCTGGCAGCATCCTCTGAGCATGGAAAGCATCCCTGCCCGGGGACCGGAGGAGGACGGAGCCCTGCGTGCCCTGGCAAGGGGTGGCAGCGTCCTCAGCTGGCAGGGATGGCAGAGCGGCTGGGGAGATGCCAACAGCTTGGGGACTCAGGATAAAAATAAAGGAGAGGAGAGCATGGCCAGAGCCAGGCTCTTCACAGCTCAAACACAAGCCACATTGTGGTCTGCTCTCCCACCCACGCAGCAGCCGCGATCCCAGGCGGCACAGCCGGGGCTTGGCATGGCATGGGAATAGCCCGGGCGGCGCCAGCCAGGTCCGAGCCTTGGGATCCCCCTTGGCCTGGAGAGGAGAGGGGAACTGAGGCACTGGAGGGGAGGAACATGCAGAGAGAGCAGGTCCAGCTGCAGATGGGGATGCTGTGAGGGGAGAGGCCCAAACCCAGGGTGGGAGCAGAGGGAAATCACCATCGTAATGAGCATGTCCCACAAGGATCTGGAGTTTTCCCGGGATTTTGGCTGCCTCCATGCGGGGCACGTGTGGATGTGGGGCAGTGACTCACCCACAGTGGTGAAGCAGAGCCAAGTCTCCCTGTGAGCCAAGTGTCCCCCTGCTCCTCAGCCTCTGAGGTGGGATGATGTCATGATGTTAAAGCCAAAAGCCAGGCACGAGGCCATTTCCATCCTGTATCCCTTGGGGGCAGCCACGAGAGATTTGTGCCCACTGCCCAGGTGCCACCGTGCCAGCCTGGAAACACGGGCAGGCTCTGCTTCTGAGAGCTTGAGATCAAAGGCAGAGCCAAACCTCAACAATCCATGGGGAGGGGGAAGGCTGAGGGGTGGGATGCAGAGCTCCCATGGCAGGAAGGGCTGTGGGCAGAGGGGGCTGATCCTGCCCGGGGCTCAGCGATGCCCTGTGCCAGCCCTGCGGCCTCACTGGACACACTCGTGCAGTTTTGTGAGGCAGTTGATCAGTGCCCTCATCTCCTGCCAGCAGTGCAGTCATGCTCACCACACGCTCGCCGGCGGGAGCTGCAGCCTCCTGACAGCAGCTCCCACCACATGCTGCAACGGAGCAAATCCAGCTGATGGGCCAGGAGGGAAGGGACCACCCCCCCAGCATCCCAGCAGGGAGGGGGCTCACAACAAAGCCACTGAGAGCAGAATCCAAGCCAAACCCGTGGCTTTTCCAGCCCTTACCCCACAGTCTGGGCTCTGGTTGGAGTCACCAAAGAGATCAGCTCCATGAGAAAGCACTTGGAAAAGGGATTATTCCTGGTTTGGAGTGTTGGGGTCCACAGCAATGCCGGCTGCTGCGGGGACAGCCACACCACATAGCCCAGCACAACACTTGGCCCAGCCCTGCCTTGGCACAGAGGAGCCAACTCTTTCGAAGACTTGGCACTGCCACCATCACGATGTGCTTGGATGCCCATCCCGGAGCTCAGCAGGTCCAGCCACATTACTGAGCCCTGTTCTCGCAGCCTCTGGGCAGCAACTGGGGGCACTGCCTGTCTGGGTGACTCCTGCCAGGAGCTGGGGGTGCTGTGCTCTGCCAGCTGTGGGGGAGAGGCTGGAAAAAGCTGGGTTGGTGTCACAGAGGGGCTCAGGAGCCCAGGAATGCTCCAAACGGGGGTGTGGAGAACAGTCCCTATTTATAAGCGCACAGGTAGCACTTTGGTGGTTGGTCACAGCCTGCTGTGCCAGCCTGGTTAGTCACAGCTAGTTAAAAATCAGAAATGCTGGAAAAAATATCTCAGATCCACGTCTAAATCCTCTCAGATGCAGGAAAACACACTCAGGAATGGAAAACATGGGGTAAGATCCAGCCTGATCCAGGCCTGTCAGCCTGATCAGTGACTCCGGGTGCACAGACCATGGGACAGGGATGCTGTGGGGACATGTGACATGTCCCCCTGTCTGCAGGGCACAAGGACACTGAGCTGCCCAGTCCTCACAGGGCTCCCTGCATGGCAGCACATTCCACCTCAGAGCAGGAATGCTGTGGGTGACACGAGGACAAGGCCACTGCACTATCCCAGGGGCAGATGCCACCCCTCCCTTCCAGCACTGAGCAAACCCTCCTGCCCTGCTGGGGCACATTGGAGGGCAAACCACCTCCTGTCCAGCCTGCAGCCCTCCCACCAGCGCCAGTCAGAAGCTGTCCAGGCAGCGAGGTTTAGTCAAGCAAAAGGAGGGCAGCAGCAGCTGCCTCAGCGCTGCCTCCTCCTCCCACCAGTGCCGGGCAACCAGTCCAGCCTAGCCCAGCCCAGGCCAGCCCAGGCCAGCCCAGGCCAGGCTGCTCCATCGGCCCCTCCCTGGGCAGAGCCCACCTGTGTGGGGCTGGGAATATCCCCAGCCCATGCCATTGTCCCCACCCAGGGCAGAGCCCACCTGTGTGGGGCTGAGACCATTCCTACACCAAGCCATCCCTCCCCTGCTGGAGCAGAGCCCCCTGCGAGGGGCTGGGATCATCTCTGACCCCACACCATCCCTCTCCTGCTGNATCTCCCACCCCAAACCATCCCTCCCCTGCTGGAGCAGAGCCCCCTGTGAGGGGCTGGGATCATCTCTGACCCCACACCATCCCCCTCCTGCTGGAGCAGAGCCCCCTGCGAGGGGCTGGGATCATCCCTCACCCCACACCATCCCTCCCCTGCTGGAGCAGAGCCCCCTGCGAGGGGCTGGGATCATCTCTGACCCCACACCATCCCTCCCCTGCTGGAGTAGAGCCCCCTGCGAGGGGCTGGGACCACCCCCGCGGGACCAGCATCACCCGGAGCCTGCCGAGCCTGCCCCCCTCCCGTACCCGCCTCTCCCCGGTCCATACCCACGAGCAGCGCGGTCAGCCGGTGGTGCCCGGGCTGGGCGGCTCTCTCGGGCTCCCGCAGCCTGGGCAGGGCGCCGGGGGCAGCGCCGGCGGGGTGCTTTGCCCAGCGAGGCAGCATGGTGGCACCCAGGCAGCCGCGAGGAACCAGGACGCGCTCGGAGCGCGGCTCCGAAATCTGTGCGACAAACACATGCAGCTCATGGCATATGTTTAAAGCAAACGAAAGATGGCTTTACTAATCACTTGGCATTTAAAGCAACACGGCGTCTCCGTCAAGTCGGATCTAAGGAGACGGCTCCAGTTGCGTTGGCTGTTTATGTTAATTAAATACGGGATCGGGTCGTTATTAAACACGCACGCAGCCCACTTGAGCAGTGGGTGGGTTGTTACCGACCTTATCTCACGCTCTGACCTCGCTCGGCGCTCAGCCGTGCGGCGACTGTCACCTCACATCCACCGCCGGATCCTGCGCGCCGGGCGGAGCCGCGGCCGTGCCCGATGGGCACCGGAGCTCCCGAGCGATCCCTGTCCCTGTCCTAGCGAGGGGCTCCCAGGGCCGTCTCCATGGCCGTCACTCCCTGCCACCATTCCTGTGCCAGCGCCCATCGCATCCTCCCGGCTCCAGCCGGCGCATCCCCTCACATCCTTTCCCTGCCCCGCCAACTCTTCCCCCCTGCCCGGTTTATCCCTCCGCTCCGCGCGGACGACTCTTGCTCTTTTTTCCGGCTCAGAGCTCCCTGTGGGTCCCTGGGTATTATTTTTTTCCCCATCCTTCAGAAATGTCAGCGTGCCCCCTCAAACACATCACATGGGCAGGGAGAAAGGAGCCAGTGCTCAGCCGGGCACTGCCAGCGGCACCGGCAGATTGTCGCGCTGCCCTCCCTGCCCTGCCACGAGCTGCCAGTGTGCCACAGGCTACCAGAGCCACTCCAGGAGCTCTTCCCATGCCCCCACCACCCCCAGCAGCAAGCCTGGAGGGTCTGAGGCACCAGGGCTGCTCCGTGCTGGGGATACCAGAGCCCGATGCCACCAAGCTGCCCTGGGCACAAACACCCCGAGTCCCACACTGTTGGCAAGGGCTGGCCCATGGCTGTTCCCATGCCATGGGAGCTCAGGAGAAGGAAAACCAGTGTCTGCCTGCCAGGAGAGCCTTTCTGCAAAGGGCTTGTCCCCAGGACATGGTGCTGGATCCGGAGCTTGCCCAGCTGAGCAGGGTCGGGTCACACCCTGCTGCTGGGTGGGTCTGACAGGGGTTGGAGTGACCCTTCCTGAAGCTTCCCAGAGCCCTCCCCAGCCAGGGCTCTCTCATGGATTCACAGCCACTCAAGCCTGGACACCACAGCCCAGAGAGCCCTGAGTGGGAAGTGCTGGGAGCCCAGAACCCCCAGAGTTTGGCTTTATCCCCATTTTGTGATGGGGAAACTGAGGCATGGAGGGAGCAGGGGCAGGAGCGCTCCTGGCTCAGAGCCCAGCGGTGGCAGGGCAAGAAGGGAGGAAGTCTGGAGCCCAAATCTCCCTGCTGGAGCCCTCCCAGGCTCCCAAACAGCCGCAGCCATGAGTCACGGCTGGCACAGCCACACTCATGACATGCTCTGCCATGACAAACCCTTCCAAAAATTCATTCTCCTCTTTGCCAAGCACTTCTGGAGAGAGATGAGTTGGTTTCTGCACCCCAAACACACAGGGGGGCCTTTTTTCCCCCTCTCTCCCCTAGTTTGGGGCCAAAGCCGCCTTTCCTTCCACATTTATATCGTGACAATATTATCTGGGTGATATTTATATTGGTGCACTGTGCTGGGCCAACACTGTGGGGGAAAGGCAGGAGTTGCTCCAAAAAGCTTTGAGTCAACACAGGGCAACAAATGGTGAGGAAACATGAGCAAGGACAAGCTGCAGGTCGGTGGCAGGGCTGGGAAGCTTGTCCAGATCTCCTGTGGGCCAGGACCTGGTGGTGCTCCAGAGAAGGGGCTCTGTGCTCCCTGCCACAGGCACAGCACGGGGATTACGGAGCTGAAGATGGAGATTTGGGGTCTTGAGGAGTGTGGAGTTATGGGCGGAAAATGCTGGAAAACAAACACAGTTGCTGCTGGCAGCAAGGATTAATTGTCCTTCCTGCTGATCCCTGAAACCTGGCTCGCTCCTGCAGTCCCACTGCAGGGAGGGCCAGAGGATGGGGTGACCTTTTAATTCTGATTGCTCTGCTGATGAGGAGTAAATAACCTTTATTGCAGTTTAAGAGCCGCTGGAAGTGCCTGCCTGCAGATGTGGAGGTGCCACATCCATGGCACTGAGGGTCCCTGGGGGCAGAGCAGAGCCTGTCCCACATTCCACACGGGACAGGAGCCAAAGGGGGTTCCAAGCACCCAGAGTTATGCCAGGACACTTCCACCACCTCCCTCACCTCAGGGAGAGTGGGTGCCAGGCACAGGTGCCACCAGCCTCACCTGCACCTGGCATTACTGTGCCAACGCCATGGGGACAGTCCCCGGGAGGGTCCTGCCATCAGAGTTGGAAGGGACATCATTACTTGCACTCCAAAACCCCATCCAAATACGCTCAGTAATGGAGGCAAACGCCTGTTTTTAAACCCAAGGATTAGTTTTCTCACTTTGGGGCTCCCCAAGGTGATGGCTTCCCTGCAGCACAAACCTCAGCTGGCAGGGTGGTGACAAGAGCCACCTGAGCACACCCAGACCTCACTGCTGGGTGACACTTTGCCCTCACCAGGGCTGGGATTGGCCGGGCTGAGCCACGGCGTGTCCATGAGGCAATTCCCAGGGAGAGGCTGGGAAAAGCAGCTCTAACACATCAGGGTGAGATCTGCATTTACACCTGCAGCACCAGACATGGGTTTGCTCTCAGCAGCTCCCAAGGAGCTGCTTCCAGACAGCGCCAGCACCTCACGTGCCCGGGGGGGAGAAGGATGTGCCATTCCCTGCTCCGTGCCCGCTCTCCAGTAGCTCGTGCCAGGTCCTGGGAAGGGCAGTGCTTTCTCCTCCACACACCAGCCAATCCCTTCACATTCTTATTAATCTATAAACTCTTCAGAACCACGACTGCTCCTCACAATGCCCGTGTAGAGCCCTGGGCACAATGAACTCTCGCTCTGCCCCGGCACCGACGGCCGCGGTTGGGATCCCAACAGTGAGGCAGTCATGGAATGGGAATGGAGCCGCGTTCCCGGGGCTGGGACAGACAGCACAGCTTTGTGTCTGCTCCCCTGGGGCAGCACACGCAGTCTATGCAGCATGTGGTGCCCTCACATACACACAGTGGGTCTATTGTGCATCATTCCGACGGCAAATAGCGGGGATGAACGGAGTGCTCTGCTCCTGGGGCATGGGATGCTGGAGGGGGATCAGGGATCTGCCATGCCCAGGGATGCCAGAGGGGGATCAGGGATCTGCCATGCCCAGCAGCCAGGGATGCTGGAGGGGGATCAGGGATCTGCCATGCCCAGGGATGTTGGAGGGGGATCAGGGATCTGCCGTGCCCGGGGATGCTGGAGGGGGATCAGGGATCTGCCATGCCCAGGGATGTTGGAGGGGGATCAGGGATCTGCCATGCCCAGGGATGTTGGAGGGGGATCAGGGATCTGCCATGCCCAGGGATGTTGGAGGGGGATCAGGGATCTGCCACAGCCAGGGATGCTGGAGGGGGATCAGGGATCTGCCATGTCCGAGGATGCTGGAGGGGCAAAAGGAATTAACCAGGAGTGGACTGACAGTGAAAGTATTGCAAAAACCCAGCCACTCTGCAAATGGTTTGTTCTGCCCATGCCCAGCACCACCTGTGTGCCCCAGGATGGGATGCTGGGCACAAGTGGGAATGGATGTGCCCCATTCCCTGTGACTGGAGTGACTGAGATGTGGGATTTGAGCAGTTTCTGTATCAATTGGTCTGCCTGGGCACAGACAGACAGACACCCTTTCCTTGCTGTACCCAAGCACAGGAAGCAGGAGGTGGCTGGATAAGGAATTTCTGCTGCAGCACCCGCCAAAGGACGACACTGAACTCCTGATGGAAAATCAGTGTCTCATCAGGGAGTGTTTTCCCATGCCCAAATTCCCCGTCCTCACACAACAATGGCCAGGAAAAGCCACATCAGGACATGAGCTCTGCCCCAAACCAGAGGGTGGGACAGCCACAGGCTGTTCAGACCAGACCTTATCCCAACCCTTGAAGTGATGAAGTGGGAAAAAGACCCTCATCCAGGCATGATAAGATGTGGGGCAGCTCAGAGTTGGACAGACAGAAAGGCCTTTTCCATTCCACAGGCAGGTGGTCTCATTGTACCAGCAGACGGGTCGGATGTGCTGCTCCCAGAAATGGAAGGAAAGCAGATTAAGCAA
>VWZD01010973.1:321338-338730 GCA_013396695.1 Sakesphorus luctuosus
AAAAAAAAAAAAAAAAAATTCATTGAAGACCTTTTGGCATCACACGGCTCGATGCATTTCACAGCTGAAGGGCCAGGAAGTGTAGTTTCTTATTAGACTCAGCCAACTGATGGCTGATAAGTTCTCAAGTCATAAAAACTCCTCAGAGCCCAGCGAGAACCTGGAGGTGTCAAGGCAGCTCAGAGGATGCTCAGCCTGCTCGGAGGAGCGACGGGAACGGATCTGCGGGAGAGGAACCAGCGCCACGTGGCTGCAGGGAACATCTGCCGAGGCTGGCAACCCCCGGAGCGCTGGCAGGGCCCGTCACAGAGCCCAGACGGGACCTGCCAAGCGGTGGCAGGTGGAGCCGAGGGAAGGATTTGGCACCGAAGGGCCCCGCCAGCCTCCCACGGGAGTTGGTGCTTCAGGGCTCGGCTCCACTCGCATCCCAAGCTGTTCCTGCGGCCGCCCCAGCACCCTCTGGGCGAGCCACAGTGCTGGGGCTTTGCTCCCCAGCTGGTGAGGAAACCAAAACCCAGCCTGGAGAAGCGGGAAGCGAGAATTTGTTCCCCAAAACGGCACAACCCGAGCGGTGCCTGGCACAGCATCCCGGCCCTGAACTGCTGCGGCAACACCTCCGGGGCCCGGCTGGCGCCCGCCGCGCCCACCAGCTCCCACCCGGCGCCGTGGCACAGCACCAAGTCCTTCTGCTCCCACCGTGCTCCAGCACCCTCTCCCTTTGCTCACTTGCTCAGCACAGATGCACCAAATCCGACGGAATTGGGAGCGGAGCCTCATCCCGCCACAGTTGGGGGTTACAGGAGAAGTGCCCAGTTCTGCGTTAAAATATCCACCCTCCGAGACATGAAATATGAAGGGACATATTCCAGGACCAGCTGCAGCAGCAGTTGATGCAGGTCCTGGTCCAGGTCCCTGCAAGGAGCTTTCAGTTCTAGTTTTGCAGAGATAAAGCCTTGGCAAGGGCAGTGCCAGGGTTTGGGGGGCACAAGGCCCCTCCTCCCAGAGCTTTAGAATCATAGAAAGAATCCCCAAATGGTTTGGGTTGGGAAGGACCTTAAAGCTCATCCAGTGCCACCCCCTGCCATGGGCAGAGACACCTTTCACTATCCCAGGGTGCTCCAAGCCCTGTCCAGCCTGGCCTTGGACACTCCCAGGGCTGGGGCAGCCACAGCTTTTCTGTCCCCTTTAGTGAGGGCAGAAATCCCAAGTGCCATGGAGGAGGTTCATGACTCCTAAAACCTTCTGGCACTGACGAGCTGAGCCACTGCCAAACCCCCATGTCTTGTCCTTTGAGCAAATCTGCAGGATGGGGTAAATCAGGGGGTCCCACCAACCCCTGGGAGCTGCCCCCCCCCCAGACCACCCAGGGATGCTGCTCTTTACCCACCTGGAGAGCCAAACCTCACCTGGCCTGAACAGAAACCATCACCTGGCTTAAAAACAATCTATATTTCCTCCAGGAATAACAATTATTCCACAAGGCATAGGGGAAAACCCCCCACAAGCAGCATCTCTTGCCCAGGGCCCTGGATCCCAGGGTTTCCCAGGCATTTTGGCAGCTCCCAGCTCCATCACACCCTCAACACTCCCACACCAGGTGCCCCCTCACCTGGGCACCTCTGCTCCTGGGTCGATCTTCCTTTCAAGGCAGCCCTGGTTTCCTCTGATTTAAATCAAAGCTCTGTTAGCTACAGTGCTATTACCACTG
This sequence comes from Sakesphorus luctuosus, assembly GCA_013396695.1. Lineage (NCBI taxonomy): Eukaryota > Metazoa > Chordata > Aves > Passeriformes > Thamnophilidae > Sakesphorus > Sakesphorus luctuosus. The sequence continues at coordinate 323,047 of VWZD01010973.1, forward strand.
CCAAAAACAGCAACTAAATGGCATTTCCCCACCGTTCCAGTTATATTTCTGTGCTCTTTACCCATTTGTAAACTGCAGGAGGGAACAATTTAAGGCATCTGAGTGAAATGCTTAAATTAACAATTTACAAATAGCTTAATTGAGGTCCTGGTCTCTCTCTTCCTGAGCAGAAGCTGCTAAATGATTCTGAATCATTCCTATTTATTGGTTCTTGTGCTGTGAATTACAGGCCCTGGACTACCATAAAGGCTTCAATACCTTGGCACAGGCTGGGGGGAGCCCTGACTTACACTCAGCACGGCAGGTGACAGACGGGCAGAGCCACCAACGGGAGCTGAGGAACCAGGAAAGTGGGGAAAAACGGGAGAGGGAAGCAGGAGATGAGGGGGTTGATAGATCTGCCTGGAGCTGAGGGATGCTACAGAGTGTACAGCCCTCCTGGGGGCTTTATGGGGCTCCAAATGAGGGCTTTGCACTGAAAAAATGCTGTTAGGGAGGAACTGGTCCTTGGGTGTGGTTTGGAGGGTGGGGAAGCTCAGCCCTGTGGTTTGGGATGAGTCCTGGGAAGAGGGATGAAGATGCTGCACGATGGTGGAGCTCAGCCACCCTCTGAGGGTGTGGAGTTGATGAAACAGGTGGTTGGACAGGGCTTGGAACAACTTGGCCTAGTGGAAAGTGTCCCTACCCATGGCAGGGGGTGGCTTTGGATGAGGTTTAAGATCCCTCCCAACCCAACCCAGTCTATGATTCCGTGATTCTCAGCAACAGCCCCCAAGAACACCCTCAAACCTCTTGCCACCCCCACAAAGCCCAGGTGCAGGGATGCCCCCATTCCCCTCCCATCCTTCCCAAAACCCAGCTCCCAGCAGTGGAGGAGGGCAGCCATGCCCAGGAGGGATGGCAGGATCCGCTCTGCCCACGGCCCCGCACTTGTTAAACCTCTCGCAGGCAGCCAAGGACACTCACGTCTGCATCAAACTCCTCGGCTCCCGGGCTAATTCTGGCACATCAGACAGTAATTATAGGTACAGTGCCGGCGCTGACAAGTCTGGAGCTCGTCAGCCCAGCTCCTGTCAGCTCGAGCTGCCGGCGCCCCGTGGGGAGCCCAGGGGGGCTCATCCCCTCCCACCCGCTCCCGGCTCTATTTTGGGGCTCTCTTGGCACTGCCCAGCCCCCGGGCACCTGCTGTCACACCGGGGCTCAGCCCACCAGTGCCAGCCCCAGCCCTCCCTGGGTCTGCTGGCAAGGGAGCTCCATCCCCTGTGGGTTTCCATGGCTCCAGACTGTGCTGCTCTTGCACCCGCCAGGTTTGGTGCCAGGATTCTGCCATCCCTGGGTGAAGAACAGGCACCTGCTCCCTGTGCCCAGCCCTGAACAGGGACCTGCTCCCCGTGCCCAGCCCTGAACAGGCACCTGCTCCCTGTGCCCAGCCCTGTCACCTGCTCCCCGTGCCCAGCCCCAAACAGGCACCTGCTCCCTGTGCCCAGTCCTCAACAGGGACCTGCTCCCTGTGCCCAGCCCTGTCACCTGCTCCCCATGCCCACCCCCTGAAGGATGCAGCCCATGGTCCACACCCTGATCCTGCCACACCACCCAACCATGGATGCAACAAGCCAGACCTTCACCTGGTGTAAGTCCCATGTGGGTCTGCCCCAGTTTACCCCAGGGAAGGATCTTGGAGCATCTGTTTCTATCACTTTTGATAAATCAGGCAGGAAATCAGGTGGGAGAATCCCCAGCCACCAGTGAGCTGGAACTGTGGCCATGTGGCTATGAGGGACAGGAGCCAACAAGGCTCCAACCCAGGAGAGTCGGTGCTTGGGAAGCTCAAACAACACCAAGGGAGAGAAGGATGAGGATGAGGAGGAGACAGGCTGGTTGTTTGCTAATTTTAGCAGGGGGGAGGAAGATGCATGTGGGGGGAGAAGCAATAATTTTAATTAAAAGGCAAATGACTGCAACTGAAAGTTGTCTTGAAGCACAGAGATATTAAAAAGCTGTTGGCTCTGTGAAATATTCCTCCCTGGGCTGCTTGACAGGCAAAAGTATTGAGGCAGCACAGGCTGGTTTATCATCCTGGCTTGGGGAGCTCTGGGAAGGGGAGAGGAGAGTGGGAACCAGTGGCTGGGGACAAGCCCTTCCCCTGTGCCAGAGGACACCACAGCAGCTGGGAAACCTTGTCCCCTGCTCTGTATTGGCCAGGATTTCTCCTGCCTGTGGCTCCTGCTCCTTCCCTTGGGCAAACAACGGGCTGAGCATCCCCAGCATTCCAGTCACACGGACCTTCCCGGCCCAGCCCCATCACGGATGAGCTTTTCCTTCTCTCCAGCTCCTTGTAACAAGTCCCTGCTGCATCCTGTTGACTTTCAACAAGACTTTGGGAACAAAAGCCAAGCCTCCACGCTGCCAAGACACCTCAAAAACCTTCCCGGATGCCTCCAGACCTCCTGTGAGCCACATCCCTGCCGGAACTCCGGGTGGGATCAAAGAGCGGTGCCGGGTTCTGTCGCTGAGCTGTGGGTCTGTCAGTCTGAGCAGGTGTTTGCAACCTCTCAGAGAGGTCAAAGCCACTTTTTATCAGGGAGACAGGCTCATTAGGTGGCATCATTACACGGCTGCACGATGACCTTAGAGCTGTCTGTGCGTTCACCTCCACGAGGATGCGACTTCCGAGAGCGGCGGCTCTTTAATCTTGTTCAGACAGAGGCAGAACAAGCGCTGAGAGTTGGAAGCCGAAGCACCAGAAACACAGACGAGACAACAAATGGGGCCAGACAGGGGGTTTCTCCATCATTCCCACCTCTGAACCAAGGTACAGCATCCTTTGGGAAGATAAACACCTGCTCAGCCAGGACTTATGGTCGTGATGCCGCCAAGGCTTTACAGCCTCTGCCTCCCTGGGGTCAAACTGGATGATCTGAAGGGTCTTCTCTGCTCTGAGAAGATCCCACAAACCCAGTGAATCCCACAAATCCTACCTATGACCTTCACACCTTCCCCTCTGCCTTTCTACCTGTGCTGACTTTAACACCTCCAGGTGCTGCCTGACCCATTCAACAACTTGAATCCCAAAAAACCATCACCATTCCTCCACTTTCCCCACCTGGGATTCAGCACCAGCAGGACCTGCAGTGTTCCCTGTGAACACCAGTGATGCAACTGGCTGTGTTTCCAGCCTGGAGAGCCAACCTCAGCTCCTGAGGAGACCAGCAGGAGCCACAGGCACCAGCACAGCCTCCAGACCTTCCTTCCCACATGGCCCCAAGGCAGCAGCCATGGAATGTGCCCTCCAGCTTGGGGGCAATCCATTCTGAGCCAGGAACTGCATTGCTTGGGTAGCTGTGGGGCAGCAAAGGAGCTGGAGCAGCGCTGGGGGCAGGTCCCCACGTGGGTGCAGGGCCCAGCTGTGGGTGTGCTGCTGTCTCCATCCTGCTCCTCACTCCCAGTTTGGGATCATGTTCTCAGTGGAACCCACCGAGGTGCTCGCAGGAAATGCAGTTCAATGACAGGGCACTGTTCCAGCGCCTGGGTTTGCACCGAGCAGGGGCTGCTGTGGGGAGGCTGCAACACCCCACCCATCACAGGCCTGGATTATCCCACCTCCAGGTTTTCCTGCCTGGCACAGCCCGCCCTGTGCTGGGATTCCAGCTGCCTGACAGCCACAACATCCCTCGGGACAGACAGACACACCAGTGCTGCTCCCCTCGGCTTCCAGCTGGCACCAGCCCTGGCAATCTGCCTCCTCCGGGGCAGGAGGTCACCAAACTCCCAGATAAATCAGCCAAAAGCAGAAGGCAGTGGGGTGGTGCAGGTTGATGTCCCTCCAGGGATGCTGCCTGATGGCTGCAGCTCCCAGCCCTAAGGAATGCCATGGGATGGGCTCCTGGAGAACACAGATGGAGAGAGAAACACGGAGGGAAAGGAGGTTTTTCCGAAGGCAGCTGGTTCCCTGATCACCTGGGCCAGGACTGACTGCTGCCATTGCTGCTCCTCTTGGGATTATTTTGTCTGGGAGCTGCTGCCCTGATTGACAGGGCTCTGGTGAACTCCTCAACCTCCCCAAAAAGAAAAGCTGGAGTCTTTGCTGAGGCTCCAGAGCAATCCCTGGCAATGGGAACACCCAGCCCATTAGAGGCCGACAGATGCCACCGAAATAAATTCTATTATTATGACAGACCCAGCAGGAGCTGCTACTGAACAGATTCCACCACATTTCTCCTCTCACAGCTTCCCTAAACCAGCCACACGTCCACAGACAGCTCCGAGGGAAGGCACCTGTCTCTCCCCCTCACCACCAGAGAGCCAACATCTGCCTCTCACTCCCCTCTGGAAGGTTTTTCCTTCCAATCCAAACCTCAAACATTGCAAGCTCCACTCGGTGGAGAGAGAACTAATCCTTCCAGGAGCACCAGGGACCCCTCCAGGAGCACCAGGAACCATTCCAGGAGCACCAGGGACCTCCCCAGGAGCACCAGGAACCTCTCCAGGAGCACCAGGAACCTCTCCAGGAGCAGCAGGGACCCATCAAGGAGCACCAGGGACCCAACAAGGAGCACCAGGGACCCATCAAGGAGCACCAGGGACCTCTCCAGGAGCACCAGGGACCCCTCCAGGAGCACCAGGAACCATTCCAGGAGCACCAGGGACCTCCCCAGGAGCACCAGGAACCTCTCCAGGAGCACCAGGAACCTCTCCAGGAGCAGCAGGGACCCATCAAGGAGCACCAGGGACCCAACAAGGAGCACCAGGGACCCATCAAGGAGCACCAGGGACCTCTCCAGGAGCACCAGGGACCCCTCCAGGAGCACCAGGAACCATTCCAGGAGCACCAGGGACCTCCCCAGGAGCACCAGGAACCTCTCCAGGAGCACCAGGAACCTCTCCAGGAGCAGCAGGGACCCATCAAGGAGCACCAGGGACCCAACAAGGAGCACCAGGGACCCATCAAGGAGCACCAGGGACCTCTCCAGGAGCACCAGGGACCCCTCCAGGAGCACCAGGGACCTCTCCAGGAGTACCAGGGACCCATCCAGGAGCACCAGGGACCCCTCCAGGAACACCAGGGACTTCCCCAGGAGCACCAGAAACCATTCCAGGAGCAGCAGGGACCCATCCAGGAGCACCAGGGACCCCAAGCTCCAGGTGCTGAACCATTCCAGGAGCACCAGGGACCTCCCCAGGAGCACCAGGAACCTCTCCAGGAGCACCAGGAACCTCTCCAGGAGCAGCAGGGACCCATCAAGGAGCACCAGGGACCCAACAAGGAGCACCAGGGACCCATCAAGGAGCACCAGGGACCTCTCCAGGAGCACCAGGGACCCCTCCAGGAGCACCAGGGACCTCTCCAGGAGTACCAGGGACCCATCCAGGAGCACCAGGGACCCCTCCAGGAACACCAGGGACTTCCCCAGGAGCACCAGAAACCATTCCAGGAGCAGCAGGGACCCCTCCAGGAGCACCAGGGACCTCTCCAGGAGCAAACACCATTCCCAGCTCCACAACCCCACCTCCTTTCTGCAAAGAGACGGGGAGCTGATTCCTCAGTCATCAATGCAAAGCACAAACCAGGCCACTCCCTCCTATGAACACCCAAAAAACCAAGCTCCAGGTGCTGCCCTCGCCCACCACAGTCCCTGAACCCGGGAGAGGGTCAGGGAAGGAGTGAACACCCGACATGAAACAAGCAGGTGGGGGAAGGACCCTGCCGGCCCCGGTACTGACCTGGAGACTTTAAACAAAGGGAACAGAGTCCTGGCTTCTTCCCTCCTGCAATTCCATCGAGCCCTGGTTAGGGACAGGAAAGGAGGAGATTCATGAATGAACGTGATCCAGGTGGGAAGGTTTGCCAGGGATGGAGGGGAATAAACAAATAAATCAGAGCAAGCAAACACGTGATAAATCTGAAACAAAAGGGCAGCAGCAGGAAGGATCTGAGAGTGAAACATGGAGAGGGATGGGGAGCCAGGCTGTGCCCCCCTGGGGGGGCATAAGAGGGCCAGACTCCCCTACCACATGGACACAACATTCCCACACAGGTGGGGGTTGTTCCCACATGGAGGGATGGGAACATCCCACACATGGGCTGCAAAGGACCCCCAAACCCCCCTGGGGTCTTGCTGTGGGGCTCAGCCTCCAGCTCCAGGTGGGTGTTTGTTGGGAAGAGGAGTTATGGGCATGGAGGAGCAAGGGGGGATCAGAGTAGATGGACTGACTGTGGGGGTTTTCTCCAGAATACACAGATTGGACTTTTCTATCTCAAATGAAGCTGCACAACCTCGTTGTGCCAAATTTGTGCAGCAGCACAGCCTGTCCCAGGGTCCTGCCAGCTCCCTGTGGGCCAACAGCAGCTCCCAAACCTCAGCACCAAAATCCCCTTCCCAGCCCAGCTGAGGGGCTTGAGCCCCCTCACTCTCACTGACATGTCCCCACGATGCCAACAACAGAGCTGGGGGCATGTGGGGAGGGCAGAGGGGCTGCCCAGGGCCCACCCCTCTCTGCCCAGGACCCCCAAACATCCCACCTGCACTGGCTGAGCCCTGGCAGTGCCCAGCTCCCAGAAAAACAGCCCAGAGCTGCTCTGAGCCTTTGTTTTGAGGGATGTGGGGTGGCGTTCTCCTCGCCCCTGTGCCTGGAGGGGCAGGGTGACAAGGGCAGGGCTGGCAGGGGACACAGACCTCGGGGCCCACAAGGGTCCCTTTCTTTGCTGCAGAGAGGGAGAAGCTGCTCCCAGCTCAGCTCCCTCGTCACGCCCACGGCCGTGGGACATCCGTCCCCTCAGCCCCAGCCTGGCACTGCTCCAGTGCCCTCACCCTGCTCTCAGTTCTTCCAGGGCTGAGACCCAGCAGCTGGGAGGGGGCTCTGGGGGACAAGGAGGAGGAGGGAAAGGGGAGGAAGGAGGTTAATGGCATTTCTAACCCCTGCATGGCTGCAGTCCCAAAACCCAGCACTGAAGGACTCAGCATCCCTGTGAACTGCTGGATCTCTGCTGTGCCACGCCTGGAATGCTCCCAGGGCAGCCTGGCCTTGGGAAAGGCCTGTTATCCCTGGATTTGGGTGGGGGTTCCCTCTCAGACCCAGTGGGGGGATTTTGGTTGGGGTGTGGAGCCCCCTCCCCACTCCACTTGTATCCCTGCGGATCAGGGTGTGGATTCAAAGCTGGTGGTTCAGGAACGGATTTCACGCCCAGTTGTGAGTAAATAATCTTAAAGGCACAATGGCAGGGAAACAAAAAGCACAAAACATGAGTGGAAAATCCTTCCGAAATGCAGTTTATTGCTTTGTTTTGATAATTGCAGATCAGGTTTAATTATTTATGCCATATTTTGTAATGTGCCAGGAAACACTCTGGAGCAAACCTGAAGGAACATCCTTCCTCTCCCTGGCTCATGAGGAGACCTGAGTGACAAAACACAGGTTTGCCAGTTGAAACAGAGAAAGGAGGGGGCCAAACGTGGCTCCTCTCACCCATTCCCATGGAGAACCAAGTTCTCCATCTCATCCTCAGGATTTTCTTGGTGTGGAGGGGAGGAGGAGGAGGCTGGGGGTGTTCCCAGCCCTCCCTGAGACTCCAGGAGAAGATCCCCGCCCCTGGTTTTGCTTCACCTGCATGTGAAGGGCCAAGGACTTGCCCCAGGAGCACCTTGGCTTCCCCACGTGTGGAAGGGAGATAAGAGACTTGCTTTTACAGAGAGCTGGGGCTGAAGGCTGAAAAGAGCTAATTATTATCTGCAGAGCACCACAACCTCCCTGGAGTTATTCTGGCTCAGATACCGAGTCATGAGGCAGCCAAAAATTCGCTCAAGGTGCTGCCACATCCCAGGATGGAGGCCATGGCAGCACCCAGGCTGAAACCATCCTGCCCTGAGCCCTGCAATGTTCCCGGGATTCAGCAGGAGTGGTGCCCATTCTTTGCTTCAGCACCCTCAAGGGAGCAGCACAGGAGCCTGGCCAGGAGCTCTGGTGCCCACCTGAGGGACCTCACGGATGGAGAAGATGCTGGTTCACACCTCTAGGTCTGAGCAGATCACAAGGGAGGGACAAAACGGAGCATGGACAGAGCTGGGAGCCACGTGGGAACAGCCTGGCCGAGCCCTGGGGCAGAGTCCCTGCTTTCTGCAGGGGAGGGAGGGAAGGAGGGCAGGGGAGGCACCATCTCAGTGTCCTTGAGTGTCCTTCCGAGGCTTTGCTTTTCACGCAGTGCAGCGAAGGACTGAAAATCCCCACCTGCTCTTGCCTTTGATTCCCACCAGCACAGAGAGAGTTGAAAGCAGGCAGGGAAGGCGAGAGAAAGGAGGAGGCGGGCGGGAAGGGAGGAGGGAGGACAGGAGCAGGTGTGGGGGGAAGGGGGCACTGCCAGCCCCCCTCACCCTCCCAAGACCTGGAGCCCCTTCTGAGGGGACAAGGACTCCTTGGGAGCCTCCAGCTCTCACCCAGGGCTTGGCAGCTCCGTGTGCCAAGGAGGGAGGCGAGGGCAGAGGATGCTCCCGACAGCCATGCACTGCTGTCTCCTCCCCAAAACATACCCACACCTTGGCATCACCCACAACTCCCGAGGGCTTGCCATGCCATGCCAGAGCTGGGTGGCTGCCCCTGAGAGCTCCCAGAGCAGCTGGAGGAGGGAAGAAAGGCAGATGGACACCCCATGGGTGAGCACAGCCTTCGGCCTCACCATCACCCCCCAGCCCTGCCATGGCAGGGCCCAGCACGGGGAGGGCAGTGGGCAGGGCTGGCAACACGAAGCTACGCCGAGTTTGGTCTTGGCAATGTGTTTTTAATGAGCCAGATAATGTTTTTCAAATTATGCTGGAATCATTAATCCTCCTGAAATGAGACAGATTCCGCAGCCGCAGGCGGTGCCGGCGCTGCCTGTTGCACGTCCCTGCTGCCTCCTCTCCACTGCCTTCTGCTGGCAGTGGGGACATCGAAGTGACACCCCCTGTCCCCCTCTCCTACAGGGGACCCAATGCAGGGTTGGCCAGACCCCTCTGCCACCACTCAGTCAGATGGAGTTGGATCAGGGCTCTGCAGCTCCCACTGCATCTCCTCTCTGCTCCTCTCCTTGATCCCCAACCCTAACCCTGACCCAACACCAAGCTCATTCTCCTCCTCACCCCCACATGAACCCACCACCCCTCACAGACACAGGTCTTTGCCCCCAGGGCTGCCAGGTGCTGCCTCTCCCTTCCAACTGGAGATGCTTCACCAGGGGCAAAAATAATCTGGGGAGCAAGAAATTATCTGGGAAGCAAAAATGATCCAAAGCAGCCCCACAGCACCTGGGAGGAGGTGGAGTCAGCCCAAACCACCCTGCCCTCCTCGCTCCTGGAAGCATCACAGTGTCAAGATGCAGCCCTGGCAGAGCAGCTTGGGATGCTCCCCCCTTGGGGTGTGGGGAATGGGCCTGGGAGGTCACTGCAGATGGGATGTTGAAGCCAGAAAAGGCACGTGCTGGGTGGGAGAGGGACACAGGCCGGGAGTGGCTCCAGCCCTGCCACCTCCCCGTGCCCTTTCCCAGAGATCCCACTCTAATTGCAGGAGGGAGGTGCTGTATTTTTCCATGCATGAAGATCCAAAGTGACACTTTTCCCTTTCTCTTTTCAGAATGAGAGAGAGAGAGAGAGAGAGGGAGAGAGGGAGAGAGGGAGAGAGAGCTGGTTCATTAACATAAAACCACCGAGCCAAATAAAAACCCTGAGTGCCGTGACAGCATCCCTGCAAATAACACGGGAGAGGGGAATTTATTCCTCTCCAGCTCTGCCCTTGCCAAGCACCACAGCAGAAGGAAAGTCAACTGACAGGTGGTTGTTTCACACCCTATTGCTGCACCACTCGGCTCGGCCCTGCCGCCCCCGAGCCGCTGACAGATGGATGGAATCGGGATCGGGATCGGGATCGGGATTGGGATCGGGATCGGGATTGGGATCAGGATCGGGATGGGGATTGGGATCAGGAGTGGGATTGGGATCAGGATCAGGATCGGAATTGGGATCAGGATCGGGATCAGGATGAGGATTGGGATCAGGATCAGGATTGGGATCGGGATCAGGATTGGGATTGGGATCTGGAGTGGGATTGGGATCAGGATCAGGATCGGAATTGGGATCAGGATCGGGATCAGGATGAGGATTGGGATCAGGATCAGGATTGGGATCGGGATCAGGATTGGGATTGGGATCTGGAGTGGGATTGGGATCAGGATCAGGATCGGAATTGGGATCAGGATCGGGATCAGGATGAGGATTGGGATCAGGATCAGGATTGGGATCGGGATCAGGATTGGGATTGGGATCTGGAGTGGGATTGGGATCAGGATCAGGATCGGAATTGGGATCAGGATCGGGATCAGGATGAGGATTGGGATCAGGATCAGGATTGGGATCGGGATCAGGATTGGGATTGGGATCTGGAGTGGGATTGGGATCAGGATCAGGATCGGAATTGGGATCAGGATCGGGATCAGGATGAGGATTGGGATCAGGATCAGGATTGGGATCGGGATCAGGATTGGGATTGGGATCTGGAGTGGGATTGGGATCAGGATCAGGATCGGAATTGGGATCAGGATCGGGATCAGGATGAGGATTGGGATCAGGATCAGGATTGGGATCGGGATCAGGATTGGGATTGGGATCTGGAGTGGGATTGGGATCAGGATCAGGATCGGGATTGGGATCAGGATCGGGATCAGGATGAGGTTTGGGATCAGGATCAGGATTGGGATCGGGATCAGGATCGGGATCGGGATCAGGATTGGGATCGGGATCAGGATCGGGATTGGGATCAGGAGTGGGATTGGGATCAGGATCAGGATCACAAACAGGATCAGGATTTGGATCACGATCAGGATTGCCAGCCCCGGATCCAGCCCAGGAAGCCAAGGGATGCTCAGGAAAGGCAGCATGAAGGCTGCAGAGGGGTGGCCAAGCCCAGATGCTGAGCAGCTGGAACAGGGATTTGTCTCCAAGGCAGCGTCGTGTCCACAGGTACAGAAATCCCAGGATGCTGGTGCAGGATCACTGTGGAGCTTCCAGGCAAAGCAGGATATGGGTGAGTGCCACCAGGCTGACTACAGGCTTGCAACATCCATATGCTTTGTGCACACCAGTTCTGTGGGAATTTGGCTTCTGGAACACGTCAGTGACTTGGAAACACACATGGCCTGTGGTGCCATGCCTGGTGTCCAGCTGGAGCCAGAGATCCAGCTCCATCCACACTGGCTGCCCCCAGCCAGGTCCCTGCACATCCCTTTCCTCCCTGCACATCACTGCATTCCCCTCCCCATGTTCATCTCTTCCACCTTCCTCCTCCTCTCTCTTCACCACAGGGCTCAGGAAGGACCTACACTTGGAAACACACACCCCCAAATCCCCACTCCAGCTCTCCATCCCTCCCTCCTGCTCCCACAACAAGCTGCCAGCTGGGTACAGGATCCAAACCTCCATCCTTCTGCACTTGGGCTCATTTCAGCTCAAAATATCCCATTGAAACAAAAACCACAAACCCCAGACCAGATGCCACAACCCCTTCTCCAGCCCATCTCTCTGGGAGTCACAACATCCCTTCTCCACCCCGGCTATCCCTGCCTCCCCCAGGTAATTAAGTCAATTAACAAGAGCCACTGACCATAAGGTTTGGATGCCCAGAATCCCAGGATGCTCAGAGGGAAAACATCAGTGCTTTGGGAAAGGGGAAATCAGGGAAAACTCTGGCAGGTCAGGAGCCCAACACTGTTGGCCATGGTGGTGGCTGCAGGGAGGTGGGGTCTGAGCCACAGCATTCCCTGGGCTGGGGGCTTCCCCACAGCATTCCTGGGAGATGACCCACAGAATTCCATGGAGCTGCATCCCCAGAGTGAGAGCTGCAGCTCAGGGAAAGGCAGGAGAGTGCCCAGGCTGCAGGACAGGAGCCATAAATCCAGGCAGCTCCTGAAACATGGAGGCTTTTAACAGGCTGTAATTGAAACAGATAAACTCGAGGTGGAGGAGACCTGACAACACCCCCCAAGGGTGCCAGGAGATTGGCTGGAGCAGGGAAGTGCTGGGGGTGCCATCCCAGGGAGGCCTCACCTCCACCCACATCCACAGCCCATCCTTTTTTAGGTGTCCCTTTCCAAGGTCTGAGCACTTCCCAATGTCATGGAGTGACCCCAAGCCAGGGGGATAACGGGGTGGGATGGAAGAGAAGCTGCTCCTTGACTCCCCTTCCCCAAATCTGCTGGTTCCCAGTTTGGAGCTGGAATGCAGATGCTCCATTTCCCAGCCTGGAGCTATTAGCTGTTCTAGGAGCCCAAATGCATCATCTTCCTTCGCAATCAGAACATTTCAGCAGAGGGGGGAAAAACACAAACAAACCATAAGTGTTTGTCCCCCTCCCTTCCTCTCCCTCCCACCCCCACCCAGCCCTCTCCATCAGCCCTTCTGTTGGAGATGAATTTAAAAAAATTAAAAATCCGTCATTTGCATTTGTTCTGAAAGTGGAAACCGTGCAGGGGGAGGGAAAAAATAAAAACAGCTGACAGCAAAGTTTTATTATCCCCATCGGGCGGCGAGGAGCAAATCAGTAATTTTTTAACAGGCATTGAAGCTCCTCTGCTGAGAGAGTCCTCGAGCCTGGGTGCACCTGCAGCCTGGCACAGCCAGGAGGGGGGTTAATGAGGCCCTTGGATGGCACTGAGCACAGCTGAGGAGCTGCAGAGCCTTGTGGGGCTGAGCTGGGACCTCCCCAAACCCACACACCGCCGTGGCTGGGGGAGATGGGGCCTGGCTGGGGCGTGAGACCCACTGGCACAGGGGTCAGACCTCCCCAGGTGGTGCCAACAGGGCTGCTTGTGCTTTGTGAATCCAGGGATTCCTCAAAGCTTGGCTGAGCAGCCTCCAGGCTCAACCCCAGGGACCTCAGAGCAGGCATTTCATAGAATCAAAGGGTTATTTGGGTTGGAAGGACATTAAAGATCATCCAGTTCCAACTCCCTGACATGAGCAGGACACCTTCCACCAGCCCAGGTTACTCAGAGCCCCATTTCTGACCCCCAAAGGTGAGTCAATAATAAAGGTAATAAAGCCAAAACTTGACCCCAGCTGCTGGGAAAGAGCCAACAGAGGAAAGAGATGGTGGTGGAAGAACTTCCCAGCCAGGGGGGTGGCACCAACAGGAGTCTCCATCCTTCCTGTACCTCCTCTCCAGCCAGCACTGCCCTCCCCAAGTGCAGCCCCCCAGGGCTGAGGGTGCTGACCCCCATCAGGCCACTCTGCTGGAGGTCCAGCACCTTCAAGCCAAGAGCTGCAGGGCTGGAGTGAGTGCCAATGTGAGACACAAACCTGCAAGTGGCAGCAAGCCAGGGGTGCTCCTCCATCTCAGGGACACCACCAGCACCACGGTGGAGCCCCAGCACCATGGACAGAGCAAAATGATGGCGAACTCACTCTCCCAGGAGCAGGGAAACAGCCCAGGACCCACATGGGAGTGCTCCCCATGTGCACAGCAGCTTCCCAAACCCCACCCCACTGCACCCCTGAGCCCCTCCAGAACGCCCCTCCAGCCTGCAGCCCCCTCTTCTCTCCCCAACATGCCTGGGAAGAAAATCTCAGCAGCAGGAGCCTCAGTGGGCTCTCCCATGCACACAGCACCCTGGGGACACCCAGGATCACAGGAAAAGGCTGATCCCCTGATCAACCTGTGCCCGATGCCCACCTGGGCACCCAGCCCAGAGCACTCAGTGCCATGGCCAGTCCTTCTTTGGACACCCCCAGGGATGGGGCCTCCAAACCTCCCTGGGCAGCCCCTTCCAATGTTTAACAGTTCCTTCCATGAAGAAATTCCTCCTGATGTCCAACCTGACCCTCCCATGGCACAGCTTGGGGCCGTTTCCTCTTGTTCTCTGCTTGTTTCCTGTGACTCGAACCCAACGCCCTCCAGCCAGGGAGTTGGAGAGACCCAGAAGGTCCCCCCTGAGCCTCCTTTTCTCCAGGCTGAGCCCCCCCAGCTCCCTCAGCTGCTCCAGCCCCTCCTGCAGCCCCACTGCCTTTCTCAGGACTCACTCCCATATCCCTTCACCTTCTCCTCTGCCCCCCAAAGGACACAGCCAGCATGGCCCTGTCCCCCTCCCTGGGCACCAGTTCTGGCTGTGTGGGGGTGCTCCCACAGCCCCAGGCCACGCTCCATGCCATGGGACACGGCTCCCACGTGTGCCAGGCGTGTCCCTGGGGCGCAGAGGCAGCCACAGAGTGCCCCGGCGGGGATCGATGCGTGGCAACGCCGAGGATCAATGTCTATAATTAAACCCTGCCCGGCTGGGCTCTGTCCCTCCTGCCCTGCAGACATGGCAGGGGGGGCTCTTTCAGCCCCTCAGCAGTGGCCCATGGGGGCCACAGGGCCCAGACAGTGACAAGGCAGCACTGAGCCAGGTCCCTGCAAAGGCCAAGGGCACCCAGGGCCACCCTGTTCCCATGGAAAGGTTCAGAACAGAGGATTTCTGCGTGGGAAAAGGAAGGCCAGGCAGGCACAGGTGGGTGTTTCCCACCACGATGGTGTGGGAGCTGCAGGGCAGGGAAGGGAGGATGGACAATGTGGGGGGACAGATGTGTCCTCCCCACCAGAGTGGGGGTGTCCCCTCAGGATGGAGCAGGTTCATGATCTGGGCACACACCCACCCCAGCACATCAGAGAAGTTCCTTTATCCATCTTTCCATAAAAGCAGAAAACACATTTTGGGGTAGAAATGTGGTTTTCCTACATGGGGGGCCAGGACTGAGCCTGGTACCAACATTAACCCACCCCAGCAGTGACCCCACCACCTCCCAGCCCAGGGCAATCACCATGTCAGTTCTCAGCCAGCGCCACCCAGGATGCCCCCCACCCTCTCCCATTCCAGCCCCCCTCCTCAGGAGGGTGTTGAGCATCTCCCAGACCCCAGAGAGGATGTTCCATAAAAAAGCAAACAGGGTGAGTATCCCTCCCTGCCCACCCTGCTGGGAGGGGAGGGCCAGCTCCTGACAAAGACTAAACCTCCCCTCCTACAAAGACACTGCCAGCCCTGCCAGGGTCTGGGCTCCTCACCCTCTCCCTGATGCCATCCCAGCCCCCCCAGGGTGGGTCAGAGCCCACCAGCAGCTCCCTGGGGGAACAAGGCTGCAGTCAGGAGCACAGAGCTGCCCCCACAGGGGGGTGAGCGCTGCCAGCGTCGGGGGCAGGCTGGTGGGAGATAATTAGCACATCGGAAATGTATTCCTCATTAAAATGAGGGAAGAGCCACCGCTGGGGCTGGAGCGACCTTGTGGCTTCAGGCAGCTTTGGGGGGCACTGCCCTGACCCCCGGGATGGGCTGTGCAGACCCCCCTTTCCCAGCAGTGCTGTGAAAGCCAGGGAGCAACCAGAGGGACTGAAAAGCACCTGCACCCCCAGGATCCAGGTGCTGGAGCAAGTTTGGGGGCTCTGGGACCGACCCAGCTGTAGGGAAGGGCTGAGCCCCCTGCCTGGTGGCAGCACAGGGAACACCCGCCCCCCACCTGGCACCCCTCCGTCTCCACCGAGCTGGATGTGCCTCCCTGTGCCATCCCTGAGATGCCTGGGAAGGGGCACAGATCCCAAGGGCTGTCACCGGGTGCATCCCCAGAGCCAAACACAGCCAAAGCCAACTTCCCTGGGAGTTGGATGGTGCCACCACGCAGCAACAGAGGGTGGGTGGGT
>VWZD01010973.1:342392-353520 GCA_013396695.1 Sakesphorus luctuosus
CCCTGAGAGGGGGATCAGCCTCTGCCTGGCAGTGCCCACCATGGTGGGGACACCCTGAGAGGGGGATCAGCCTCTGCCTGGCAGTGCCCACCACAGTGGAGACCCAGCCACGAGGGTCTCACCGTGGTGCCCACCATGGCAGGGCCCCAGCCAAAGTCTCCAAACACTCATGGTCCAGGGGAGAGCAGCCCCCCAGTGGGATGGGCACACAGAGGTCCTGCTGTCACCTCACCCCTGCTGGCACCTCCTTGCCAAGAGAAACCAACCCAAGGTCCAATGGGGAGGAAGGAGAGCAAAAAAGGGCAGGGAAAAAAATAAAATAAATACAAAATTTTGTTTTATTTCCCAGTATAAGCAAGGAGGGGTTTGGGCTTCATCCCCTTCCTTCCGCAGCAGGGCTGCTCCATGGGCAAGAGGAGGATGAGGAGCTGGGCAGCAACCCCAGAGCAGGGGGAGGGTGTGGGGCTGGGCAGCACCCCTGGGCATGAAGAGAGGGGTGAGGGGCTGGGCAGCGCCCCCAGAGCAGGGGGAGGGTGAGGGGCTGGGCAGCACCCCCTGAGCATGAAGAGAGGGGTGTGGAGCTGGGCAGCACCCCCGGGCACAAGGAGGGGTGTGGAGCTGGGCAGCATCCCCAGAGCATGAGGAGGGGGGTGTGGAGCTGGGCAGCACCCCTGGGCATGAGGAGGGGGGTGTGGAGCTGGGCAGCACCCCCGGAGCAGGGGGAGGGAGGGAGAGAGGGTCGGGGCACAGCAGCCCCCGCAGCGCTGCATTAGAGCCGGTGCCGGTGCCGGGGGAGCCGCGCCCGCTCCATTAGAGAACATCCGGGGGGCAAAAGCCTTTTCCAGCGCCAGCCAAGTGCATCCTGATGGCACTGACGTGCTGCTGACAGCAGGATGCCCCAGCACGCACAGCAGGGGCACCCCGGGGCCGGCACGGGCCGGGCACGGGGATGGCACCCGCTGCAACGTGCCACCTGTCCCCGTGCTGTGCTGGGCTCCTGTGGCTCAGCCCGTGCTCCCAGGTAATGCCATCACCCTCCCACTGTGCCCCATCACCACTTTGCACCCCTCTTGGGAGTGGAGAGAAGGGGAGCTCGTCCTGCTGGGAGTCACCAGAGGGAAAAAAAGGTGAATGGAAAACAGGGATGGAAAAAGTTGCTGTTCAGACCTGGGAGCCCTTCAGAGATGTGATAGGAGGTGAAGTGGAGTGAAATCCTCCAGTCTGTTCCTTGCTGGTGGGCAGATTAGTGGAGCTAAAGGTCCCCCCGGCATCGAAAGTCTCTCATTTGATACCAAACCCTGATCTGCTGCTCTGCAAGAGATGCCACCGGGAAAGTCAGAGCTTCCCAGGGCAGGGGGGAGTGTGGACACCCCACGGGGCCATCCCACATCCCAAACCAAGGGAAATAACCTGCATGGGGCAGATCCTGCCCTCCCCACAGGCCCCAGCGTGTCCCATGGCACATCCAACACCTCTGCCCGATGTGATCCCAGAGAGAGATTTGTGTGGAGCATCAGGTGGGAGATCCGAGGAGAGGGGTGTAAAACACTCCCTCACTCAGGGGGAGCTGCCCCGGCCCCCAAGGAGCAGATCAGAGGCATTTTGGGGTGTCTGGGATGGGCATAAAACTGGAACAGCCAGAAAGGGCCAAACTGGCACTGGGTTGTCTGGGATGGGCATAAAACTGGAACAGCCAGAAAGGGCCAAACTGGCACTGGGTTGTCTGGGATGGGCATAAAACTGGAGCAGCCAGAAAGGGCCAAAGTGGCCCAGCCCCAGAGATGCTGTGACACTTCCCAGGGGAGCTGGGGACAGCTGGGACCAGCAAGGCAAAGGCAGGCCTGGCAAGGGGCTGCCCCAGGGGGTGATGGCACTGCCAGCTCCCCAGTCTGCAGCTCCCGGAGAGGCAGGGTTTGATCACAGCAGATCCAAGGGAGGCGCTGAAACGTCTCTAAATGAGCTGAAACGCCGTCTAATCGGCACATCTATTTTCTAACAAGTTACATATTCCCTTCAGAGCTCCAGTCATCTCAAAAACACATTAAGGAGAAATATTTGAAAGCTAAAATGTATTAAACAAGCACTTCATCCTCATCAGCAGAGAGGTTATGGACCTTTGCTGGTCTCCTTCCAATAACCTTCCACGGGAGATACCACCAGGCAGGCTCCTGTTTTCAAAAATCCATTAAAAACAGGTGCATGAGGGGCCAGTCCTGGGTGACACAAAGGCCCAGACAGCCTGGCAGGGGGTGGCAGGGCAGGGCAGGGGGGTGGGGACCCCCAGGGCCTCCCCACAGCAGCCAACAGGCACCAGCTCCCACCCGAACCCATGGGAGTGACCTGAAAACCTCCAAGTTCCTTGGACAAAAGCCAACGTGAGCACGGGTTATTTATTTGTTTTCTGAGGCTTTGTGAAAGGGGAAGGGAGAGGGAAGGCCCTGCAGCCACAAGAGAGAGGAATTTAATTTGGAAGGGAAGGCTGATATAACCACAGGATGCCAGGAACTGGCACTTCAGCAGGGAACCAACACCCAGCCCCACGAGAGAGCTCTGCAATGAGACCCCCTGGGACTCCGAAACACCCTCACAGCCCTCACTGCAGAGACCTGCAGCCTTTTGCCTTCCCAAGGAAGAAAAGAGGCTCCTAAACCTTGTGGGTTCCCCCCAGCTTGGTGGCAACTTCACAGTCACTGTTTCTGGAGGACAAACCCCTCCAGGTTGTGCTCAGTTTGTGCTCCACTGTTTCAAACTCTCCCTCCCCCAAACCCCCCCAGGCCCACAGAAGAGGCTCAAGGTCCTTTCACTGCTGGGCTGGACAGGAGGAACATGAAAGCTGAGCTTTAGCTCTTAATTATTTAGCATATCTTTCTTTTTTTGTCTTACTTTAAAAGTCCTTTGAAGAACCGCCACAGGATGAGCTTTGGGTGCTCCTTGCCTTTAATTAGCCATTCCCACAAACCACACCATCCTCCTCCTCCTCCTCCTCCTCATCCTCCTCCTCTTCATCCTCTGCTGGGCAGCCCGAGCTGGGGCAGTTCACACCTGCAACAGGTCAGGAAGGTTTTGGGGAGCAGGAGCTCCCGACATCTGGGCCTCAAACCCCACCCACAGATAGGAGGGGGTTCCAGCACCACAATCCCCCCTTCCCAGGCCAGACCAGCTCCCAAAGGTGCCCCAGAAGTTGATACCATGATGCTAATTGGATGTTCTTATCAGCTCTGAGTTTCCTCCTCTTTGTCTCAGCAATGCCCCCAGCAAGGAGCTCCCAGTTCAAGCAGTCAGCAAAAAGGGGGTTTCCTCTTCCCAGTCTGACTCTGCCACCCCCTGCACTGGGGAGTCCCGTCCCCCAGTCCCAGGGAACTGCACAACAGCCACTCCCAAACCTGCCTGCTCCCAAATAAACAACACCCAGATCCTCTGTGCCCCATCCTTGGAACCCCTGAGCTCCACCCAAGGGGAGGGACCCCATGCCTGGGAGAGGCTGTAAATGGGAGCATGGATAGGAGCCTCACCTGGGCACTCTGAGCCTCACCTGGGCACCCTGAGCCTCACCTGGGCACCTTCAGCATCACCTGGGCACTCTGAGTCTCACTTGGGCACCTCACCTGGGCACTCTGAGCCTCACCTGGGCACCTTCAGCATCACCTGGGCACTCCGAGCCTCTCCTGGGCACCCTGAGCCTCACTTGGGCACCTTCAGCATCACCTGGGCACTCCGAGCCTCTCCTGGGCACCCTGAACCTCACCTGGGCACCTTCAGTATCACCTGGGCCCTCTGAAACTAATCTGTGCACCCTGAATCTCACCTGGGCACCCCGAACCTCACCTGGGCACCCCGAGCCCCTGGGGGCTTGCCCTGAGGTTGTGCCCCACAACAACAGAGGTTACTGAGCTGTGTGTGAGCTCAGCCCAAACCCCTCAGCTCCAAACAGGGACACATCCAGGCTCTGGATGGGGGAATTTGGGCTGTCCTTCCTTGCCGAGCCTCCCCAAGAGCAGAGAGGGGCACCCTGAGGTGCCCCAGGCCCAGCCCAGCCCTGCAGCTCCATCGCCCTCCCCTCTCCTGGGAGACTCTCAAGCAGTTCCTGAGCAGCTGAAGCTCCAGAGTGAGCCTTGCTCATATTTTTAATGTCTCTTCACACAGAGCCATCCCACACACATCTGTCCCCTCCTTGGCACAGACCCCAGTCCCCCCCATGCCCAGCCCGTGCCCACGCTGGCCCCACAGCCCCGGTTTCCATTTTTACTGCTCCCAGTCACGCTCAGCCCTCCCAGCCCCAGCCTGCAGCCCTGGGGACGTGCCTTTCCCACTCCCCCCTCCAGACAACTCCATCCTCCTCCAAATCCACCTGGAAAGACGAGCGAAGCCTTTACCTGCCCTCCAGGCACCGTTTGTGTTGCACCATCCAGCCCTTTTTGCTCCCAAAATCTCCTTGCCAAGGGGTCCTGTCTGCACCCCCCAGAATTCCCAGCCCTGAGCAGCCACTTCTGGGCTAAACCAGCAGGTTTGCACCTCCTGTTCAGCAGCCTGTAAATAAAGTCAGTGTTATTCCTTTCCCAAATATAACAGGAGGAAAACAGGCACAGAGCAGGGGAAGGGGCTTTGCCTAAGCCTAACCCTAACCCAGATCCCTGCTCTGCCCCAGCCCATGGGAATTTCCTTCTGGGAGTGCAGGGAAGAGGCTGGAGCACTCCAGAAATGAGCTGGAGAAGCAACAAAAGATATCTAGAAGAGGGGAGATGTAGCAGAACCTGAAATACTCCCCATCCTGCCCCACACTGGGATGGAACAGGGAGGAGCTGGATGTCCCCTTTCCCAGGGGCTCCTTAACAGTTAAATTCTGTGTGTTGGAAGATGTTTGTGATCAAAACCACAGCCAGAAAATAGATTTGATTGTCTCAGAAAGGGCCCCTTGGCTGCCTGGGTGTCCCTTCCCATCTGGAGCACACCAGGAGGATGACAGTCCCTGTCCATTCCTGATTTCCACTGGGAACTGCTGTGTGAGGCTCAGCAAGCTCTGAGGGCTCAGCAATCCCCATCCCACAGCCCTTCCCTGCAAATCCAGGCACAAGGACCACCCCATCCTGGTCAGGAGGTGGAAGGTGATGCACCTCCAACCACAGCAGCTCGAAGGGAAAGGGCTTGAAACAGCAGAACCTGGGATATCAAAGGGCTTGGTCAGAGAGTTTGGACCTTCAACTGGTTTTTAGGAAAGGAAGAGAAGTTCAGCCCCAGTGTGGAAACCCAAATGCTGGGTCTGAGCCAGATCTTGCCCTCCCCTGGTCACAGTGGGTTGGGAGTCACCCCCAGCAGTGCTGGGGTGTTGGCACAGCTGTGCCCACCCTGCACCCCGGGATTCCCTGGCTGCACCCCCAGGGATTGGTGACTGGCACAGCACATGAACCCCCCGTGAACCCCCCAGGGGCAGCTGGAGGCAGGGGGGCCCTGCAGGGAACTGAGCTCCCGTGCTCCGGGACCCTGGTGGCAGGAGTGACACGGTGCCAGTGCTCTGGTGGCAGCTCCACATCACTGCCATTCTCCTCTGCTTTCCTCTGGGCATCGGGAAGAGGAAAAATCTCCATGGCAACCAAGGACAGATGTGACCATGACTTGTAATCAGGCTCTGGAGCCAGCAGGTTTGGGGGCTGGCCCAGGGTCCCTGTACCAGCCCCGCTGCAAACCCTCTGGGAGGGCACCTGCCCCGAGGGGGCACTGGAACTGTCCACATTCTACAGCAGAAAACCTGGGCAAGGGGGGAACTGGGCTTGGACCCCCATTGCCAACTCCCAGCCCAGTCTCTCCAGCTCAGCTGGGGCACTGGGACTGCCCTCTGCCCAGGAGGAGTGAGGGCTGTGGGTGATGCCCAGTTTTGGCAGGCTGTGCCCACCTCCCTGGGCTGGCACTGAGGAGGGGGCACGATCCTTCCTCAGCCAATATCCAGATTTCTTTTGCCAAGTGGGCAAGGAATTGTTGATGTTTAATATCTGGACATCAGAGCAGGAGGGGGATGGAGGAAGAGGATGGACAAGAAAAGGAGAGGGGTGGAAAAGAGGCTGAGAGGGTCAGCTCTCCTCTCTCTTCACTCCACATTTGGCATCTTTCTGGGCTGGGTGTGACACTTTGCTCCCTAAAGCCCCACAAAACTCCATGTCCTTCTTGGCACTGCTCCATGGGAGCTTCAGCCATGCCAAGGGTTGTCCCCAGAGCCTGGCCACCAAATGGGGACAGGGGTGGCCACCAAATGGGGACAGAACCTGGCCACCAAATGGGGACAGAGCCTGGCCATCAAATGGGGACAGAGGTGGCCATCAAATGGGGACAGAAGTGGCCATCAAATGGGGACAGGGGTGGCCACCAAATGGAGACAGAAGTGGCCATCAAATGGGGACAGAGGTGGCCACCAAATGGGGACAGAGCCTGGCCATCAAATGGGGACAGAGGTGGCCACCAAATGGGGACAGAAGTGGCCATCAAATGGGGACAGAGGTGGCCACCAAATGGGGACAGAAGTGGCCATCAAATGGGGCCAGAGGTGGCCACAAAATGGGGACAGAAGTGGCCATCAAATGGGGACAGAGGTGGCCACCAAATGGGACCAGAGCCAGCAGTGCTGCTCCTCAGGGCTGAGCAGGTGGCAGGTGGTGGCCACAGGACAGCCAGCTCTGCTCCTCCCAGGGGACAGGGGAGGAAAACCAGCTGCTTTACAAGGTTTGATTTCTCCCTGCAGCTTTAAGAGGATTTTCTTGTTAGAAGGAGCAGCTTTGCTGATTGCAGAGCTGACCGATATTTCCACTGGCCAGGCAAGAAATCCTGCCCTGACCCCAGACAAGATGGCCTGGAGGGAGGCCAGGCTGGGGCTCACCACACTCAGCTGACCTGACCCATCCTTCCCTCTGTGTTCAGGACACCACCAGCAGCCCCCAGGGAACACCCAGCTTGGAAGGAACAGCAGGATCTTCCTTTGAACAGAAAGAGAAGAGCCCCCAAGCCCCCTGGACCAGCTGGCCGTGGCCTCAGGACAATGGTGGGGACACAGCAGTGGCCAGGAGGTCAGTGCAGGCTGGAACTCTGGTATGGGCCATCCCTGTGCTTGGGATCTGCCAGCACAGCCGTGTCCCAGCCAGGACAGCAAGAAGGTCACAGTGTGATGATGGAAACACCTTCAGTTCACCAGGATCTTCCCAGCCCTCCGGGTGCAGGGGAGGGTGTGGAAAACAGGAGCCAGCAGAGAAGCTCATGGAAGGTTCTGGGGGCTTCTCCAGAGGCTCAGGGCATCTTAGGAGAAATCCAGAGCGTTTTCTGGAAAGTTCAGCGTTGGGACAGGAGAGCTGAGTTATCAGGGCTGATCACAGGCAGGCACTGACAGCTCAAAGGGAAGGAGATGTGCCGGGGCAGGCAGGGAGAGGTCGTGGAGAGCCAGGAGAGAGAAAAACAGCAGCTGATTTACTGTTGGCTGTGCTGGGAGGAGGAAGGGCAGCAGAGAGGAGCAAAGAGAGGAGCAGGGCAGCAGAGGCACCAGGGTGAAGTGCCACATCCACAGCGTGGGCGTGCTCGGGGCAGGACAGTGCTCAGCGAGCTCAGGGGCAGCCCTGGATTGCTGGGGATGGAAGGAAAGGTGCTGGCAGCCATGGGATTTAGAGGGGATTGGGAAGAGAGGAGTTTATGCAAGATTCTGTGCCAAATAAAAGAGGGCTGTTAAGATTAAGGCACCGTGGAAGGGGAGAGGCGAGGAGAGAGCTGAGTCACGGCTCACACCTCGCTCCGGGGAAGTGCCAGAGCCAGAGCAGAGCTGGGCTGTCTGCAGCAATCAGGGAGAAAGGGAAAAGGGCAGCATGGAGGGCTCAGGCAGGGATTAAACATTATTTACCATGGCTGTGCTTGAGCTGATGGCTAGACAGCCACCAGGAGACAGCACAGAGGCAATCCTGGGTCATGGGCAGGGCTGTGGGAGCGCTGGCAGATCCCCCAGCTCCTCCCAGTGCCCTGAAGTACCAGCCTGTGATGGGGAAAGGATGGAATCTGAGCCAGCAAGAACTTGGATCCCTCCAGGTCCTCACTCTCCTGGAGCAGAATTTTCCCTGCTCCAAGGAAGGGGGTCCTTGGGCTGCCTGTGGCACCCACTGGACCGTGGGGAGGGGCTGCCCTGGGTGGGTGACACTGCACATGGCACAGGGAGAGCTCGGGAGGGGGAAATGTCTAAAAAGAGCCACTTGAAGGCTATTTCTGTAGCAGAAGGAACCAGAAATCTGGGTCATAAGAGATAGGAGGCACGGCAGTGGCTTGCTGGGTGACAGAGATGAGTTCCTCCAAAGCTGGAGGGCGAGGTGCCCCATGCCAGCAGCCCCAGGGGGGTCTCCAGCCGGGGATCAGGGACTCAGAGACACCAAAGCACAGAAACAGGAGAGTTAAGGAGGTTACTTGGGTCGATTCTGTCCCCAGCTCCACAGGCAGTCGATGCCCAAAGCCCATCCTGCCCTGGCTCTGTGCTGGGCTGGCCCCAGGGGGGCAAAGCCACGGGGGGCAGTTGGGGATGATGATCTTCACAGATCGATGAGCAACAGGAGCATTGCATGAGGTTTTTCTTCTTGCCTCCCACTGACTCACTGCTCTGCACTTGGCAATTTAAACATTGTTGATTATCTCCCCTGTCACACAAAAAAAAGGAAGGATTTTTGGCAAGGAGTTCTAGAAAACTTGGGTTCATCCCAGTACAAATGAGGAAAAGTTTTGAAAAGTCAAAAATGTACAGGATGGGAAGAATCTTTTCCTGAAAAGCTGGAGCTGGCTGTCTGCTCCCCTCCTCTTCCCCAGGCAGGCAGCAGCATCTTCCCGTGCTTCTGGCACTTTCTCCATTTGGTTTGGGCAGTAAACCCCCTCCCCTCCAGGTTCCTTACCCCTTGGGTTGGAGAGAAATTCCCTTAAATTTGTAAGAGGACAGAGAGGCACTCGGGGATGGGGAATCCGTTGCAAGGAGGAATTTGGTGAGCCTTGAGGAAACCGGCTCTGACAGAATTTTCCTCCCGTGTTCTCTTGACATGCAGCAGCAGCTGCCAACAGGCTGTACCTTTAAATCAGAGCCAGGCTGATCCCCAGGACAGCAGCTGGAAAGGGCACGTCCAGGGCTCCAGCAGGGCTAAGAGCCCCTGCAGCCCCTGGGATGTGGCAAACACAGGCTGAGGGAGGGCAGCCTGGAGCCAGCCTGGCTGCAGGGGTAGAAGAGATTGTGAGGATGAGGGGGTGGAGGGGATGAAGAGCTGGAGGCAGGTGGGTGATGCAGAGGGGGCTGCAGGGGACCAGCGAGCTCAGCTCAGCCAGGACTGAGGCCACAGCACTTGGGTTGGCTTAGACCACGAGCAGGGAGGCTGAGCCTGCACGGAGGGATGGGCTCACTCCTGGCCTTGCACTGGGGAGCATCAGGTGGAGCAGAAGGAGCTGCAGAACTAACCCAAAGCACTCCCAGAGAGGGGTGGGAAAGCTGCAGTGGGGCAGGAGCACAGCCCCTCCCACGCTCCCAACCCTGCCCACACCCCCCTCCCAAGGCACCTCCTGAGGTGGGGTTGCTCAGGATAGAAATGCCAATCACATCTCCCTCAGCCTGATCTTCTCCAGGCTGGGTTTGCCAGCCAGAGCTAATTAAATCCTGGATGCAATCGCTGCTCCAATGGAAGTTTCTTCACTGCAACAGCCAAGCCAAGCATGGAGGAGCCTGTGCTGCTTTGCATCCAGCAGGAACATCTCCCGCAGCCAAGGCCCAGTGGTCCTACCTGCTCTCTGGGGGTGTGGACAGGTCCAGAGTGAGCCCCTCCTTGGCTGGGTCTGCCCAGGGTGACAGTCCCAGTGTTTCCAAGAGCCAGGTGAGTGTCACACACAGGAGCCAGGTGACATTCCCGGGGTGGGAGGAGCTCCTGCCTTTGGCATCACATCCTCGCAGTGCATTGTGAGTGCCAGGGGCACTGTGAGAGCTCACAGAGCACCTCTCGTTGGTGTTGAGCTGCACAAGCCATGGCAAAGCCAGCCTGGATCCCAAACCAATGGTTGGATGAAGAGTTTGATGTCCAGACACAAACCAAAGTGTCCTGGAAGCCACCAGGTTGTGTTGGCCCAGCCAAACACTCCCAGCCCCAGAAGGACCTTCCCTTTGACTCCCAGCAGGGAGAAGGCAGCCAGGAAAGGCACTTTTCACCCCTTAACCCACCCCTGCCCAGAGGCAAAGCCACCAGACACCTTCTAGCAGCCGAGAAAAAAGGAAAACAAGGGATAAAAAGAGACAGGGCCCCACCAGGCAGGGTCTGTCCCCTCAGCAGGATGCTCCAAAGCTCAGCAGAGAGGATGATCCCAGAGCTGAAGCACTGACAGGAACCTGCTAGCCAGGCACCCATTCCCAGCCTCCATATGCTTCCTCCAGGACTCTTCATCTCTATTTTTGGGCCATCCCTACTTGCTGCCTCTCGGGGAAGGTGGGTGGTGGGGAGGCCACCACAAGCTGTTGAGCTTCCAGGGAGCTTTGAAGTGTTCTCCTGAAAGCTGGGCACCAGTTTGCAGAGGAAACTGGGCAGCCTGGTCATCCTGGGACGGGTGTGAGCTCTGGGACTGCTCAGGAGCAGCGGGAGGGGTTGGGGTGGGGCATGAGGAGCATCAGGGACATTCAGAGCTGCACACCCTGGTCTGTGTGTGATGCACAGAGCAGGGAGGGGAGAAACCAGGACCTGCCAGAGCCCCATGGATGGGCAGGTTTGGTCTGGCTCCATTCACAGGATCAGTCTGGGACACCAGGACATGGCGAGTTGTCCCTAAAAAGCCCAGAGAGAAGCAGGGAAGGAGAGAGGAGATGAAAGGGAAAAATGTGCTTACATGTTCCCCCCCTTAATTCACCCTGTCCAGAAAGCAGCTCTCCAATAAACCTGCTCAATACCACTTGAGTCCACAAGATGCAGCAGATAAATCATCCTCCTGGGGTGGAAAAGCCAACACAGCCAGAGCTGGAGGAGGGAGCGTGGAAAAACACCTGTGTCACTGCCTGAACTGTGCTCAGCTTTCTGGGCAACAACCCCACCCAGATGGGCAACAACCTCACCCAAATGGGCAACAACCCCACCCAAATGGGCAACAACCCCACCCAGATGGGCAA
>VWZD01010973.1:380958-392302 GCA_013396695.1 Sakesphorus luctuosus
TTGG
Source organism: Sakesphorus luctuosus (assembly GCA_013396695.1). NCBI lineage: Eukaryota > Metazoa > Chordata > Aves > Passeriformes > Thamnophilidae > Sakesphorus > Sakesphorus luctuosus. Next base: position 380,963 of record VWZD01010973.1, read on the forward strand.
GAGGAAAAAAAAACCCACTTTTTTTTCCCCCCTTTTACCTTTTACAAAGTATTTCTCCTGCCCGTTATTGATTGACAAGTTTATTATTATTATGAATGGATTCTCCCATTTCCCAGCGCTCTCCAAGGCCCGATGTGGATTGAGAGCCTGCCCGGCTGCTCATTGACCCATGATGGCAATTCAGTGACCCCTCTGCCCCCGGCCTGACCCGGGCACCCCCGCAGGACCCAACCCCAGATGCAAAGCTGGAGCTTTCCTGACTTTGGGGAGGGCAGAGAAGCTGCGAGGGATGGGAGGGGGTCGCGAGGTGGGCGAGGGTTTCGTTAACAAAAATGTGTTTACTGTAAATAAAAAAGGCTGTTTTAAAGGGATGCTCCGAAAGGCTCGGGAGTCCCTCGGGATGGGGAAACGGGGGAGGTTTTTACACCGCCAGCCCCCCTCATTGGCGACAATTAAAGCAGAGCCCCCTCCCTGCCTGGGGATGCTCAGCCAGTGTCGCTCCAGCCCCAAAAGTTTCCCGGTTCGCTCAAGTTTCCCCTTTTTTGGGAGGAAATCTCACACTCCTGCGGCCCCTCAAATATCTCCCCTTTCCCGCGGGTCCTGCCAGAGCTGGGGAAGAAAACCCTGAGCTGTGGCTGGAGGAACCAGGGCCTTTAAATGAAACAAAAAGGTCAGAACTGTGAATAAAAAAGGTAAGAATTATAAATAAAAAAGCTGCGATCTCAGCATTAATATTCACCCTTTTGTCTTTGCCCCGCTAAGTGAGGAAATGAAGGGGGGAAACACCTTCAGCTCCCCCCGAGCTGCAGCTTCGTGGCTGTCCTGGAGGAGCCGGGAATGGTCTGTGAGGGTGGGATGAGGCCCCCCAAAAGCGCCTGTTTTGTGACCCAGCATTTCGCTCCATTTCAGAAGGTAAGAGGAGCTGCCCCCCCGCTCCCTCATTTAATGGAGATACAGTTGTTTAAATGATTTCCCTCTTCCCAAAACAAACGCAGGAGAAGGAGAGCTCGTTTTTTATCCTAATTGATGGCTGGCTGAAGACAAGCCTTTGAAGCCAAGGGCTGTCAGCAGCGGCAGAGAGCGGAGCATCTGGGTTGGAGAGGTGGAAAGAAGGAGCAACCTGAATTCTTTGCAGGGTTGGCTGCTCTCAGATTATAAACCCCGGCCCCGGCTTTTGATTTCACCATAAAAACAACAAGAGCAGCAGCAGCAACAAGTTGTTCTGACACTCTCCAAACATCTGGACTGTAAAGTTCGCTGGTTTCTGGCAACAGCAACGAGAATAATAAAATCTCTCGTTCCGCGGGCAGATCCTCAGGGTTCCACCAAGGTTTCGGCCGAGGTGGTTTTGCTGCTGCGCGGTAGGAAAGGGATGTTTGTGCGCTCATCCCAACCACCTCAGGGCTCGTTGCACCCAGAAAGAAAAGCTTTTGGAATTCCTGAATCGCGGGGCCCACAAACCTCGAGGCAGGAAAGGGCAGAGCTGGGGGATATTCTCTCTGGGCGTGTTGAAATAGCCCGAATTTTGATTTAAATACCGATTTAAGGGAGAGATTTGCACAAAATCTGGGCTGCGGGACTACATGTCACGTCCAACGCCCCCGGGGCACAAGGAGCCCAGGCCCGAAGTGTCTGTGTGTCCCTGCACGGGCAGATCTGTGCGCGCACGGACACACGGACAGAGGTGTGGAGTCTCCACGCTCAGCCCCGCCCGGGCAGGAGCTGCTCTACCTGCAGCTGAGTTGGGTTAAAACTTGGAATTCGTGATGGAAAAGAAACTAATGGAAGGTTGAGACTCTTTCCGAAGCGTTTTGCTCCTCGGGGAGGGGAGGAAATTGCGCCTGTTGGTCTGGATTTGAATTTAACATTATTTTTTTGACGCCGCGGTATCTCCCAGCTGACAAACCCTCCTCGGTCTCCAAGTCGCTGAGATCTGGAGGGAGGTGGGGAGACACCGAGCTGGGACACGAGGAAATAGGGAATATTTGTGTTTCACGCCAAAATGGACATTCCAGCTTCAGGTCCGCTTTCCAGGAAGGTCCCGGCAGAAACATCCCCGTCTGTGGAGGAGCGAAGGGGGAGCCTGAGGCTGTGCCCCTCCCCAGGAGCCCCCCAAAAGGGGGTTCGCTTGTCCCCAGATAGAGATGAGACAAAGAGATGACTCTGGGGAGCCGCTCGCAAGTTACTGTCTAAAAATCCAGTGCCCGAGTGAGGGGATACAGGGACGGGGGGCACTGGGGTGGGCAGCAGTCGCTGTGGGTGCCACAGCCCCCTCCGGCCCGCCCTGCTGCCAAAAGTGGGCATGAAGAAGCGGTGACAGCGGCGGGTCCCTTCCCTGGGCTCCATCCCCTCCCCCCGGCTCCATCCCCTTCCCTCGGCTCCATCCCCTCCCCCCGGCTCCATCCCCTTCCCTCGGCTCCATCCCCTCCCCCCGGCTCCATCCCCTTCCCTCGGCTCCATCCCCTCCCCCCGGCTCCATCCCCTTCCCTCGGCTCCATCCCCTCCCCCCGGCTCCATCCCCTTCCCTCGGCTCCATCCCCTCCCCCCGGCTCCATCCCCTTCCCTCGGCTCCATCCCCTCCCCCCGGCTCCATCCCCTTCCCTCGGCTCCATCCCCTCCCCCCGGCTCCATCCCCTTCCCTCGGCTCCATCCCCTCCCCCCGGCTCCATCCCCTTCCCTCGGCTCCATCCCCTCCCCCCGGCTCCATCCCCTTCCCTCGGCTCCATCCCCTCCCCCCGGCTCCATCCCCTTCCCTCGGCTCCATCCCCTTCTCCTGACTCCATCCCTTCATCCCAGCGCCCTCCGCTGTCCCCCCGGCCCTTCCCACGCCCGCCCCTCCCGGCAGCGGCTCCTGAGCTCAGCCTCGAAGGCAGCTTTTCGCCGCTGCCTCTGGCCACGCTTTTTAACTCTCCCACAACAACAGAACAGTCCGAGGAGCCGCGCGGTTGTCCNGTGGGCAGAGCGAGGTTGAGCTGCCGGGGGTGGTTTCCCCTCCAGGGGAGGCGGCCGTGCCCACACCGGAGCCCGGGCACCCTTTGGCACCTTCTTTCCTGGGTGATTTCGTACCCCAGGGAGCCTTGCCCTCCTCTGAGGAAGAGCGAAGTCCCACGGAGGATTTTCTCCGCTAAAATCGGACACCGCTCCGGGTGTCGGGATGGAGAGGATCGGGATGGGGCTGAGCGGGGCAGAGGGGGGACTCGAGCAGAGGACGGACAGATGGATGGATGGATGGATGGATGGACGGACGGACGGACGGACGGATGCATGCATGCACGAATGACGCATCTATGGGAGAAATAATGGAGGAATAGCTCAGCCTCAGGCGGTGATTCCCAGTATGGAAGGTTTCACCCTTCCCCTGCAGCGGACCCCTGCCCTGTGCCCGGCTCCGCTCGCCCTCCCGGTTCAAACCCTGTCCGGGGCTGTTCCCGATCCCTTCCCGGGGTTCTTCGTGATTCCTTCGCGGGGCTGCTCGCGATCCCTTCTCGGGGCTGTTCCCGATCCCTGCCCGGGGCTGCTCCCGATCCCTTCCTGGGGTTGTTCCCGATCCCTGCCCCGTTGCTCCGCCGGAGGTTGTGTGAGGATGCGGGAGGATGCGGGAGGATGTGTGAGGATGCGGGAGGATGCAGGAGGATGCAGGAGGATGCGGGAGGATGTGTGAGGATGAGGGAGGATGAGGGAGGATGCGGGAGGATGAGGGAGGATGAGGGAGGATGCGGGAGGATGCTCTCCCGGTCCCCCGAGGGCAGCGGTGTGGGGGGACCCGGCCCGGAGGGGAAAGACGAGCTGCTGGCGCCCTCCGGAGGGCTCCCAGAGCCAGCCTGGCCGCAGCGCACGATTTTGGGGGGGAAAAGGGCATTTTTAGGCTTCGCCCAGCAGAGGTCCCCGGCTGCCTTCCCACCGGCGCTCCCCGGCACCCTTGGGCGGTGTTGACTCCTGCACCCACCAGCAGCTCCGGGATGCCCCGTCCCCGGCCCCCTGGGGCATCTGCTCAGCCCCCTGACCCTGACCATCCTGTCCAGGCAGCCCCCGCCCCTTGGGACCCCCGGGGAGCTGGTACACATTCCCTCGGGGTTGGGTTTCTCCTCCTATTTCCAGGCAAAAATAGAAGCTCTGCCTGGAGAGCAGCGGAGGGAAATTCCTCTTCCTCGGCACATGATGCGGGATGTGGGATGTGGGATGTGGGATGTGGGATGCGGGATGTGTTCCCTCCGCTCCGTGCCTGGACACACAGCTGCAGGATGACTCTACACACATCGCTGGGAGATTATTTGCTTGAATTGGGCAGCAAAACTCAGAGCAGAGAGCTGGGAATGCACCCAGTGGGTTGGGTAAGTGGGATTAAATCCATGCAGGGGAAAATGTGCCCACCCCAACAGCACAATTCTGCCACAGAAAGGGAAAACCGGCACTAAACCACGTCCCATCAGAGCTGCCACTTCACAAATCACCTTAAGGCAACTCTTTCTCTCTCTCTCTGAGTGACACAGAGCTGCAAAACGAGTCTCATTTTCAATTTCAGGTCTTCTCACTATTTTTGTAATCCTGCTGTCACTGAGCCAAAGCAGAGCGAAAGAAAGAGAACAGAGTGGGTTTGTCTATATTAGGAAATTACTCTAAATACACTGTTGTGCCTGTGCAGAGCTCTCAGAGACCCACCACTTCTTTGTACTGTGCTTATGACAGATTATTTGAATGTAGCAATGGGTTAGATTAGTGTGAGATTCATTAAACGTGGTGTTAGTGCTGCTGTGAATCTCCTCACAACAGCCCAGCCCAAACCACCCAGCACAGACCTGCTCCAAACCACCCCACAGTGCCCTCAGACATCAATTTTTTGTGACCCTTTTACCAATTATTTCCATTCCTGGGTCTCTCAAATGAAGGGCAGCAATATTTCAGCATCAAGACAGACACGAATCATGGCTGAAGTGATTTCTTCCAATTATTACTCACTAATTAGTTTGGATCCCTCAGCTCACAGTAGGGAGAATCACACAGAGGGGGTGCTGGTGACTTACACACTGTTTGGTGACTTACACACTATTTTGGGGGGGGGGCAAACCTCGAGGATGTCAGAATTTGGCCACCTTTGCTCTGCCAAGGGACAAGCTGTGACTCACCAGTGAGTAAGGAACAGGTTCCAGCCTCAAAACTTCTGATGAGTAAGAGGGGGTGTGAGCAGATCTAACTCATCCTGGCAGTCACTCCATAGACACATGACTCAGAGGATGATCCCAACAGCAGAGTCCATGATCAATCTCTGAAATTATCAGTTCCTTCCTCTGACACATAATTAGGACATTTATAGTTCACATTTCAGAGCAGTCCATGCAAATCTCACAAGAGCAGTGATGAAGGGCCAAAGGGTTGATTACATTTGCTTTTCCATTCCTGCAGCTCTTACTGAGCCCAGAGCTATTCCCAGCTCAGTGAGGATGAGAAGTGCAGCTGCCTCAGCCCCCAGGGGCCTGCAGCCACCCTGTCCAAACCAGGCACCCACTGCCCCCACCCCACCACCCCTGTGGGCCTTGGGGGGCTCAAAGGGCTTGGGAGGTTTTGTAGTTTTGAGTAATCATAAAATTGTAGAATGGTTTGGGGTGGGAAGGGAACTTTAAAGCTGTTTTAATGTCTTGTTTTGCCCTCTGCCGTGGAGAGGGACACCTTCCACCAGCCCAGGCTGCTCCAACCTGGCCTTGGACACTCCCAGGGATGGGGCAGCCACAGCTGCTCTGGGCACCTGTGCCAGGGCCTGCCCACCCTCTCAGGAAACCATTTCCTCCTTATCTCCCCTTTTAATTCAAAACCATTGCCCTTTGTCCTGTCCCTCCAGGCCCTGGTCCAAAGTCCCTCTCCAGTTCTCTTGGAGCCCCCCTGGGCACTGGAAGGGGCTCTCAGGTCTCCCTGGAGCCTTCTCTTCTCCAGGCTGGACAACTCAGCCTGTCCTCACAGAGGGATGGATGGATGGATGGATGGATGGAGGGAGGGAGGGAGGGAGGGATGGAAGGGGGGATGGGATGGATGGTTGTGGGGAGAGGTGAAGGGAGGGATGCAGGCAAGGATGAAGGGAAGGATGCAGGCAAAGGTGCAGGGAAGATCCAGCCTTGCTCCAAGGAGGTGCATCCCCTTTGATGCCCGTAGGGCGGGCAGGAGGTGCCAGGACCCTCCCCCGGCCCCGGGGCCGCTCTCCCCCCTCCAGCCCCCGCTTCCTGCCCGGCTCCCGGTGCTGGCAGGCGCAGGATGTCTCCGCCTGAACCTCAGCGCTGCAACTCTCACCAGAAAAGCCACCGATCGTTTCCTGTCGATATCGGCGGGGCTTTCTCAGCGCCGCAGTTCCCAGCCGGGCTGGCTCACCGGGCACCGGGCAGGGCTCAGCTCCACCCCAAACCCCCTCACCCAGCACCCCCCGGGGGGTCGGCACTGGATTTTTGGAAGAAATCTTGGGAAGCTGGAGGGGTTGGGGTGGGAACTGCCACCCCTCGGCAGCCCTGGGTGCTCCGGGGGCTGCGGCAGCAGCAGAGCCTGTGCAGCCCCATCAATCCCTCCTGCTGCAGAGCTCTGGGATGGAGCCCTTGGAAAACAGCTTGAGAAGTCATTAGATACATGTATATAAGTGCATCTCCAGGTAATCTGGGAGGAAGGGAGGAGGAAGGCTGGCCCAGGGCAGGTTTGGCACTGGAGCTTGGCTTGGCAGTGGCACAGAGAGGTGGTGACCTTCGCCATCCCCTCACCCGCCCATGCCGTGGGATCTGCCCAGCTCGGGGTATTGGCAGCCCTGGGAAGGGAGTCCCAGCCTGGCCCCACTCCTTGGGTTTGTGCCGTGGCTTCAGGGCTCCTACTTTGGGGTTTTACCTCAGGTTTCCTGTCTCAGAGGCAGTTTCCGAGGGCCAAGCCAAGATCTGAGCACACAATTACAAGAGAAGCTGCTGCAACGCTCTGAACTCACAAGGACGTCAGAACAGAGCGTTTAATTAAACTGGGTTTGTGAAGCAATTAAATGAGAGCAACTGGTGGGCACAGGCAAAGCTTCAATTACTGCCAAGGATTCTTTCAAGGCGTTAAAAACGCAGGAATGTGAGGAAAAAGTCCCAAGGCACAAAGGGAAACAGGTGCCTGAGTGCCGTTAAAAACCTCTGTTTCTGATTATAAATCCCCACTCTCCCATCAGAATCCAGGCTGAGGAATCAGGGCCTGGATCTCGGAAGGACCCAACTCTCTGCCCTGGCAAAGCATCCCAGGAGAGTTCAAATCTCCCCAAAGCCTCAGCCCTGCAGAGGTTTGGGAACACCAAGAGGTGGGAGCAGATCCAAATTGGTTTGGGTTTAAACCCAGCACGTCTGATTCAGAGCTGAAGGATGAACCGGAGAGTCTCATTCCGGGCTCCTTAAAAACACTCTTGGTTTCTGGACATCGCCCACATCACTCATTCTCCGCTAATTGTCGTGTATATTCACAGCCTAATGTAAATAATAATAATAAAGCACATAATATGACACTAATCAGTTCTTGGCTCTGCCTCCCTGGAGGGAATTAGCTTAATTAGTCTCTTGAAGTTGCTTCCAAAGCCATGTTTATGTGATTTTAGAACTATCCCATTAGGGTTGTTCAACTGGACTTGCTTTGGAGACGCTCCTCAGCTACCTGGGCTGGAGCAAAGAGTCTGCTCTGCAGGAAGGAGGGAAGAAACAGCTCAAGCACATTAAATACCCGACCCACAGCAATCCCAGCGAGAGAGGACAGTGAGGTAAATGGGCTGGGAAATGTCCCAAGGCTGGGTGGGTCAGGAAAGCGTGGGAGTTTGGCTTTTAGGGCAAAAAGAGCCGGCAATTCTAACAATCCTTCAAAATATTTCCACTCATGGGCATAATTTAGTGCTAAAAGCAAATTTGTCACCTTCCTGACCTACTGTATTAATCAATTTTATTGTTTTGAAGGCATCAGAACCACGAAGACAAATGTGATCCACTGTCTTGTTTGATTTAAGGGGGAAAAAAAAGGCACAGGAGCTCTTTCAATCACTACTTTTTTCCTACATAAATCATTGGTGGCACAATTTCCTTTCAAAGTTGTTAATGACATCATTGTTTCCTCTCAAGGCCCTCAATGACATTGTTTAATGAATAATAACTTGCACTTCTGTTGTGCTTTTTTTTCAGACAAACAGCCCCAAAGTGCTCTGCAGTTGGGAATTGCTGCAGCAAAGAGGGAAAATGGGGCACAAAGGGAGGAAGTGACTTGTCCAAGGGCAGAAAGTTCCTGACAAAGCAAAGCTGGAACTCTGTGTGTGTGTGTTGGGCTCTTGGCTTTGTTTACTCTCTGAATGTTTTTGTGTTAGAAATGCAGCTTTTAGTCCATAACAAAGGCCAAAATAACCCACCTGACACCTCCAAGTGCCGACTCAACAATCCACTCTGAAAACTCAAAGAAGTACCAAGACTTTTTTTTACCCATTTTCCCTCCCCACCTGTGAAAATGGATCTTTTGTTGCTGGGGAATAAGATCAGGTTTTGGTGGAGAGAAAAGATAAGAATTTCTATCCTTTATAAACCCATTAGAGAGGAATTATAAAGCCAGAACTCCCTTTAGCAGCATTATATTAATGGGGATTTTTAAGGTGAGCTTGGCCGTGGCACTGAGTGCCATGATCTGGTAAAGGGACTGGAGTTGGCCCAAGGGTTGGACTTGATGATCTCAGAGGGCTTTTCCAACCCACGGAAAAGACCCAATGGATGTGGCACTGAGTGAGAATCCACATCTTGATCCAACCCTACTGTGATCACCAGCCCAGGGCACGTCCGTGCCCTGGGCTGGTGATCACAGTGGGGTTGGATCAAGGGTTGGACTTGATGATCTTGGAGGTCTTTTCCAACCCAATCCATTCTGTGATTCAATGATATGTGGGATAAGCCAAAGCTAAATTTGGGTAAAGTTTAGTGATGACTTGTCACTGTCATCACCATCATTCCAATTTTAATTCCTGTTTTAATGACTATTAACTGTGATGGTGGAACACACAGAGATCTGAGCACCATCAAACTGCTGAGCCTGGACTGGTGCAGAAGGGCTGAGAAAATGCCATTCACCCCTCAAAGGTCTAATAATCCAAACAGAGAAGAAGGGAAGAGTAAAATAATTCCCCTGAAGCTTTGCAGAATGTCACTGGCAGCCCTTGGAGCCCAAATTCCCAGATTTTCAGCACTTTCTGCTACAGATATTACCAATGAGGAGCCAGTTCCCTTATCCACAGTTTTCTCTATGGAGCAATAAAGGACCTGATTTAGTAACAACTTCTGTAACTCAGGTCTGTAGTTACAACTGAGACACTCAGGGGTAGCAGTTCCCATGAGTCAGTACATTTCATTTTGCCTCCACCTGTTAAAAGCACCAACTCACAAAGCAACAAACGACCAACAGAAATGAAACCTCTCCATGTCTCAGCTTTCCCAGTTTTCACTTCCCCTCCACACCAAATTTTCCTCAGGAAACCTCTGTGCCCTTTCCCTGCCTGGCCCAGCCTCTCCTCATCGCAGGGATTAGTTATGGAAATTGGAACTTAATCCCCTAAAGGCAAATTTGCAGTTCAAGTCCAAGTGTCTCCATGGCCAACTGGACTCAAGATGAACAGGGCTCACTCAGCACTTTGTCCTGGGCTCTCAGACAATCCCAAACCACAAGGATCTCCTCCAGGTTACAAAGGCAACCAGCCAGATCTCCCCTCTTGTTCCTTTGAAACCAGCCCGGAGCACAATAGATAAAAGGCAAGGCAGAAAGAGGGGGAGAGGAGGGGAAACCCTCCCAGAAAAGTGAGCTAAGGCTGAGTGCATTCCCAGCAATGTGGTGACCGTATTGTCGGCCCTGTGAGGCTCAAAGGAAGGGCATAGAAGCAGGACAGCAGCTCAGCAGGAGCCCCTCGGGGAGCCCTCTGCCTTCCAGCCCCTGCAGGCAACGCTTGAACAGGTGCCATCCAAAGGATGCTGAACCGCTGATTGTGGGGCTGAGGGATGGCTCTGCCCTCCCAGGAGGAGGTTTGTTTCAAAAGGAACTGTATTATGGCACACACTGACCTTCCAAAGCCCACCTGTGGAGGGGGAAACTGAGGAAGAAGAGGCTCACCAGGCTAAGAGGGACTGACACTGGGTTTGGCCTCATTTAGGTGGTTGTAAATCATAAAATCATGAACTATCCTGAGTTGGATGGGACCCACTAGGACCATCAAAGTCCAGCTCCTGGTTGTCCAGCATAGGAAAACCTCAAGAATCCATGGAACTATTCCTGGTTTGGAATTTGAGTGTTTGGGCAATGCTCCCAGGCACATGGCATGGAGGGGGCCAGGGGGCTCTGAGGTGCACCCATCCCTCATCAGCATCAGAGGTGCCAAGGGCTCCATCCCTTGGGGTGGAGGGATGAGGATGGCAGCACCAGCAAACTCCTCTCCTTGCTGGGTCTTCCTCTGCCAGAAAGGGGAAGACAAAGTGTTCACAGGAGGAAGACACTGGTGTGCACAGAACAGCAGAAGATTGTTCTCTGTTGCATTTTCCACAGTTCCTTTGCCCAGCCTGGCATCAGGTGCTTCCTTTTTCCCACGAGGACAGCGTGGTGGCTGGCTGAGGACCCACAGGAGAGATGATGAGACCCCCGGGAACTGCTCTGTGCCCTCGGGTAGATGATCTCAGGGAGATCCTGAGCTGCAGGAACATCTTACATGAGCTCTTCGGGCCTCTTTTCTAAGATTTAATTATTTTTATGCTCCGTGCTTGAGTTTTCCTCATTTCTCCCCGAGTGTTCTGGATGATGTGACCAAGGCAAGGGCCATTCCTTGTGATACTGTGTGGACTTGGGATTTCTCTACATTTTAAGATAATTTCTTTTTACTGGTTTCCGGTGGATTTCTGGCACTTGTCCTGCTGGGCAGGGGAACATTTTTCTCCTTCCCAGAGAACCAAACAGGTGCCAAGGGGTTAAAAGCCGTTCCGGAGGGAGCTGGGGGCGCAGGACAGCCGGTGGCGCTGGCGGCGCCGCGATAGGCGGCCGAGCCATTGCGAGCTAATGGGATTTGCGGAGCGGTCCCGGCTCATCCCTGCGGAGCGATCCATGTTCGCTGGCTCGGGCTCGCATCCAGCGGTTTGCACACACGGGTGCACACTCGGGAAAGGAGGGAGAGAGCGGGGAGGATGGTGATGTGCGTGTGGGTGGTGAATAAAAACCTAAACCCGCCGCCGGAAAGGGGTTAAAAATCCCGAATTGGCGTCGCACGCCCCCAGCGCCGCGCAGAAACGCGCCCGCCCCAGCCGGAGTGTGATCCGTGAACCGCAAATTTTACCGGGGCGTGCGGGCGGCGCG
>VWZD01010973.1:396568-439346 GCA_013396695.1 Sakesphorus luctuosus
CCTTCCACCATCAGCCTGGAACCTTCCACCATCAGCCTGGAACCTTCCACCATCAGCCTGGAACCTTCCACCAGCCCAGGTTGCTCCAAGCCCTGCAAACTTTTATACCCACTTGAGAAATGAAACAGTTGATTTAAAGATGGCCTAACCAGGTCTTCCTGCTTTGTTTTTCCAGCCTGTTATGGGATTGTCCAGGTTCCCACCGGCCCCTGGTTCTGTCGGAAATGTGAATCCCAGGAAAGAGCCGCCCGGGTGGTGAGTACAAAAGGATCCAGAGTTTGGAATCCAGAGGCCTCAACAGCCTAAAAAACTCATGGCATTCTCAAAGGGGCTTTTCCAGCTCCTCAGAAGGTTTTGGAGAGGAGTAAAGTTGGCATTGCTGGAGATCCTGTGCTGTCAGAGTGACTGTGCTGGGCACAGGGTGGGTTTGCTCTCATGTCTCACTGATGGAATCATGGCATGGTTTGGGCTGGAAGACCATCCAGTGCTCTTGAGGATCATCACTAGATGGTCATCACCTTAAAGCTCATCCCCTGCAGCCACAGTGTCCTGCAGAAAGTCTTCTGAGTTGTAAAACAGCTGAGAAAAAGGCAGGGAGGTGGATCAGGGTCTGTTTCTGTCCCAGTAGCAGTTCAGCAGCAAAGAGCACTTTCCAAATGTTCCTAATTAATTCTGGCATTTCCCGGTGAGGCAGGAGGAGAGTGGGAGCAATCAGGCCAGGCCTGGCTGTGTGGCCAAGTTATTTGTGCAGTAAACAAGGCTGGGGGTTTATGGCACATCAGCTACTCTGCCAGGGCTCCCCACGTGAGCCCTTATCAGATTCAGCTGCACAACCAGCTGCTGAGGCCCAGGGGCAGGATCTGGGACCTGTTAGCTGTGCCGTGGATGCTGCTTTTCAAACCCTAAATCACGGATTGGAAGGGACCTTGGGCGGGGATGCCACTCACCAGCCCAGGTTGCTCCAAGCCCCATCCAGCCTGCCCTTGAAAACTGCCAAGGATTGGGCAGCCACAGCTTCTCTGGGCAACCAAAATCTGGGATAAATCTGGGGTAAATCTGGGATAAATCTGGGGTAAATCTGGGATAAATCTGGGGTAAATCTGGGATAGCTTCTCCCCTTCACTTCCTGAAAGGTGGATTTAAATTAATCTTTGGCTTCCCTGAAGCACAGAACGCCTCAGTCAGCACAACCAACACTCCTGAGTGGCAGTGCTGCCTCCTGAGCTGGTTTAGGTGGACTCAGGGTGATGGAGGCCCCCTCTGAATCCATGATGTGTGTGAGCTGGAGCACACAGCCTGCTTCTGCTCCTGCTCCTGCTCCTGCTCCTGCTCCAGCTCCTGCTCCTGCTCCTGCTCCAGCCCAGCTGGGCTCTGCCTGCTCAGTGCAAAGGTTTAATCTGGTTCACAGATGGGTGAAGGACTTGGCACAGGGCAGTGCTGGGGGAGTCAGGGCTCCATCCCACAATTCCCTCATGGCATTAACTCCTTCCTGGGTGCAGACAGCACCAGCCTTTCAGGCCTCTGCCCATTGTAAGATGCTGCTTTTATGTGCTCTGCAGTAAGGATCAAATGTATCTGTGAGTGGGTTTACATCCTGCAGATACTTTCATGGCAAAGAAAGGCCTCTGGGATTCCTGGGCCTCCTTCCCTCCTGCCCAGGGAAGTTCTTCAGCCTGAGCTACAGCTCAGTGTCAAACACAAGCACACACAACTCCTCCTCACCTGTGCTTGCTGTAACTTTATTTTATTCTGTAACTTTTCACTTCACACACCTCAAACTGCCTCCGAGGTGTCAGGAGAACAATATCAACAATATCCCTGCAGGTGGCTCCTGATTTAACCCCCCTGGGTGGAATCTGTTGGGCAGCTCGTGGCAGCCTCAGCCATTCAGCCCGTGGTGTTCAGCCCTGTGACTCGAATAACTGAGCAGTGATAATCTTCTTCCCCAGGCAGGGCTGGGGGTGGCTTCCTATCTAAATCCCTCACCTTTTCAGCTCAGCACCAGCAGTCATAGCAACAGACACGCAGATGGGGAAACACTTAAAAAGAACGGGGTTCTTTGATGTAGGAGCAGCACGAGCAGAGTGAGGGGAATGAGTCAGGTCGTGTGAGATCTGTGTGTGGCTCTGCTGCTGGAACAGGAGCTCAGGGAGGCTCCTCCAGCTGGGGCTGTCCAGCCTGGGGAAGGGAAGTTGTGTGGAGACCTCTCAGCACCTGCCAGTACCCAAAGGGAATGGGAACAAGGAAGGCTGAGAGGGACTTTCATCAGGAACTGGAGTGACAGGAGAAGGGCACGTGGGTTCAAACTGAGAGAGGGGAAATTTGGGTGAGATATACAGAGGAAATTCCTCCCTGAGAGGGTGGGCAGGTCCTGGCACAGGTTGCCCCATCCCTGGGAGTGTCCAAAGCCAGGTTGGACAGGGCTTGGAGCAACCTGGGATAGGGGAAGGTGTCCCTGCCCATGGCAGGGGGTGGCACTGGGTGGGCTTTAATGTCCCTTCCAACCCAAACCATTCAGAGATTCTAAACCACGTTAACTTTGGGATCTGGGGAGGGGATGACACTTCCCTGGGCTGGGGTTTCCCTGCCTGGTTTTCTGCAGCTCCCCAAAGGCACTGGGAGCCCCTGAGCACTCTGGGGCACAGGCACAGCTCTTGGAGCACAAACCACACGACAACAGCAGCAGGATGGGCTGGTGGTTGTATTTCTTTCACAATGACTGTGTGCCCGAGTCCTTTGAAAAACAACAGTGTTTGCCTTCACACACCTGCCTTCGTAGAAGGCTTTAAAGCACTTTACAAGCTCTGACCGTACCAGATGGATTTTGCTGGCGAAATATTGGTAGTTTTGGTTTCAGAATGGAGGCAGGGGTGGCCCTGGCACTGTGTGCTTGGACATCCATCTGATTTCTGTACATTCATTGCTGTAGCTCATTCGTGGTTTATTCAAAAGGGAATAGATGGGCTCCAGCCCCTCTTTTAGACCTCAGGAGCCCCAACTTTCAGGCAGGGCTTTCACCTGGTGGGGCTTTTTCACCTGGTAGATCCCAGAGTCAGAAGCCCCAGGGGAGCAGGAGCTTTAACCTTCCCTTTCCCAACCTGCTTTAAACCAGCCGAGCGCCGCTTTTTCCCCAGAGCTGGGACCAAATAAACCCGCTCGGGTGGGAGGGAGGGAGGGAGGGAGGGAGGCAGAGGTGCCCTAAGCGGCGTTCCTAATCCCCCAGGTCCCCGCGGGATGCCGGGGATGCTCCTCCACTTTGTACCGGGATGCCGGGAATCCTCGGAGCAGGAATGGCCTCAGGGCAATGTGCGGGATCGGGGCAAGGCTTTGCTGGCACACAGGGCAGTGTGCGGGATCGGGGCAAGGCTTTGCTGGCACACAGGGCAGTGTGCGGGATCGGGGCAAGGCTTTGCTGGCACCCGGGGCTGTTCCCAGGGCAATGTGCGGGCTCAGGGCAAGGCTCTGCTGGCACACCGGGCTGTTCGCAGGGCAATGTGCGGGATCAGGGCAAGGCTTTGCTGGCACACAGAGATGGCCACAGGGTAGTGTGCGGGCTCAGGGCAAGGCTCTGCTGGNGCTGCTGGAACAGGAGCTCAGGGAGGCTCCTCCAGCTGGGGCTGTCCAGCCTGGGGAAGGGAAGTTGTGTGGAGACCTCTCAGCACCTGCCAGTACCCAAAGGGAATGGGAACAAGGAAGGCTGAGAGGGACTTTCATCAGGAACTGGAGTGACAGGACAAGGGCACGTGGGTTCAAACTGAGAGAGGGGAAATTTGGGTGAGATATACAGAGGAAATTCCTCCCTGAGAGGGTGGGCAGGTCCTGGCACAGGTTGCCCCATCCCTGGGAGTGTCCAAAGCCAGGTTGGACAGGGCTTGGAGCAACCTGGGATAGGGGAAGGTGTCCCTGCCCATGGCAGGGGGTGGCACTGGGTGGGCTTTAATGTCCCTTCCAACCCAAACCATTCAGAGATTCTAAACCACGTTAACTTTGGGATCTGGGGAGGGGATGACACTTCCCTGGGCTGGGGTTTCCCTGCCTGGTTTTCTGCAGCTCCCCAAAGGCACTGGGAGCCCCTGAGCACTCTGGGGCACAGGCACAGCTCTTGGAGCACAAACCACACGACAACAGCAGCAGGATGGGCTGGTGGTTGTATTTCTTTCACAATGACTGTGTGCCCGAGTCCTTTGAAAAACAACAGTGTTTGCCTTCACACACCTGCCTTCGTAGAAGGCTTTAAAGCACTTTACAAGCTCTGACCGTACCAGATGGATTTTGCTGGCGAAATATTGGTAGTTTTGGTTTCAGAATGGAGGCAGGGGTGGCCCTGGCACTGTGTGCTTGGACATCCATCTGATTTCTGTACATTCATTGCTGTAGCTCATTCGTGGTTTATTCAAAAGGGAATAGATGGGCTCCAGCCCCTCTTTTAGACCTCAGGAGCCCCAACTTTCAGGCAGGGCTTTCACCTGGTGGGGCTTTTTCACCTGGTAGATCCCAGAGTCAGAAGCCCCAGGGGAGCAGGAGCTTTAACCTTCCCTTTCCCAACCTGCTTTAAACCAGCCGAGCGCCGCTTTTTCCCCAGAGCTGGGACCAAATAAACCCGCTCGGGTGGGAGGGAGGGAGGGAGGGAGGGAGGCAGAGGTGCCCTAAGCGGCGTTCCTAATCCCCCAGGTCCCCCCGGGATGCCGGGGATGCTCCTCCACTTTGTACCGGGATGCCGGGAATCCTCGGAGCAGGAATGGCCTCAGGGCAATGTGCGGGATCGGGGCAAGGCTTTGCTGGCACACAGGGCAGTGTGCGGGATCGGGGCAAGGCTTTGCTGGCACACAGGGCAGTGTGCGGGATCGGGGCAAGGCTTTGCTGGCACCCGGGGCTGTTCCCAGGGCAATGTGCGGGCTCAGGGCAAGGCTCTGCTGGCACACCGGGCTGTTCGCAGGGCAATGTGCGGGATCAGGGCAAGGCTTTGCTGGCACACAGAGATGGCCACAGGGTAGTGTGCGGGCTCAGGGCAAGGCTCTGCTGGGCACACAGGGCAATGTGCGGGCTCAGGGCAAGGCTCTGCTGGGCACACCGGGCTGTTCCCAGGGCTGTGTGGGGCCGATGGAGCTGTTAACCCCTCTTGTTACAATCAGAGCTTTGCTAATCGCGTGGTGGGAGAGCCGCTTTGATCTGAGGGTGGAGGGAGAGCCGAGGGGCCTTTTCAAGTGCAAATTTCTTCTCGCAGTGTCTCCGTTAACTCCCTTCTTCCTCTGTCTTGGCTCTGCCGGGCTTTCCATAGTAATTGTGCACCAAAGCAGGAGCAGAGAGAAACATCTGTGCCCATCTCTATTCCAAACTCGCTGAGTTGCAGGGAAAGTCAGGTGGATTTTATCCTCTCATCACTTATTTAACGTTTCCACATCCCTGGGAGTGTCCCAGGCCAGGCTGGACAGGGCTTGGAGCCACCTGGTCTATGGGAGGTGTCCCTGCCCATGGTGGGGGTGGGACTGGGTGGGATTTATGGTCCCTTCCAAACCAAACCATTCCATGATTCCAGGACCAGTTATTGCCCAGTGGGTCCTGCACGTGGCTCCCTCCCTGTTACACTCACTGGGGCCAGGCAATGCCAGCAAAGAGCAGCAGGTCCAACCCCCCTCTCTGACCCCACACACCTCATTTCAGGACTTTCTGAGGAAGCACATTTGTCACAGAAAAGCAGTTTTTGTTTTGCTTTGGTGTTTTAGCAAATCAGACATTTCTACGAGGGAAGGGAGAGGTTTGAGCCCCGCAGGTTTTTGGGCCTTTGTTAAAGTCAAAGGGAACAGAAAGCACATGGAGGTTTCCCCTGAGTGATGCTGTGAGAAGACAGTGGCTGTCTCGGGGCAGCCCAGCCTGGGAGGAGCACTCAGGGCTGGCAGGGTGTTCACCCAAGTGTGAAAACACACCCCAAAACTGCCCTCACACCCCTGAAGTGCCCTCACACCTTCGCCACCCCACCTCAGCCTCTGAGCCTTTGGGGTCCTGCCATGCCCCCAGCAACAATGCCACGACAGCCTCACCCACCTGTCATGGGACTGGAAAAAATATCACAAGAGGAAGAGAGAAGTAAGGAAGGAAAGAGGCAAAGATAGATAATGGTTTCTTTTTATTTGCCTTCTGCTCTCTGAGTCACGACTTTCAGTTTTACTCCCCAACCACAGAGACTAAAACTTGTTCTAAAAAAGCCCTGTGGGGCCAAGGTTTGCTCCAGGCCTGGGGCTTTAAATCCCCCAGTCAGGGCGACACTGAGCCGTGTCAGGGCATCTCTGTGCACCCAAACCACGCTCAGCCCTTCTCCCACTTCCCCTCTTTGAAAGCAGCCTTGACTTTCATGACCACGTTGCACATGAGTCATCTCTTTTCTGCCCCTGTGCCCCGTGCAGTCGGACTCATCTCGTGGTTCTGCTCCTTTTGCAGAGGTGTGAGCTGTGTCCCCACAAGGATGGAGCCCTGAAACGCACTGACAATGGGGGTGAGTGGCTCTGCCTGGGCTGGGGTGTCCTGGGGGCCAAACCAGCCTCCAGGGAGGGCAGGCTGGAGGCTCCAGAGGAGTGAAACTCCCTGCCTTTTGCTCATAAACTTCACTCCCTGGTGAGAAGACCTTTCCCTGATGAGAAGACCTTTCCCTGATGGGAGGACCTCCCTACCCCTGGGCTGGCATTGAAGCCCAGCCCTGAAATGTGGAGCTTTGGGGGTTCAACCTCACAGGGATCACTCCACAATCTGCAGTGTGGGAGTTGCTGAGTTATTTGCACAGTGACCCCCAAGTTAACAGAGCCTCAAACCCGTGTCCCCATCCCTGAGCAGGCAAAGATGTTCTTCCTGGCAGGATTTACCTGCTCATTGTTGATGTTGCTCAGCCTCAGCTGCTGGGAGGTCCCATGGAGTTGGATTTCAGTGGTCAGAGCTTGTAGCTCTCCATGCTCCTGGTGTAATCAAACCTAATTATGCACAAAACCTGATTTTTCAGGAAGGCTTCTGTACCCACCTGCCACTTAAAGAGTGAAACTGGGCAAGGAGGTCTTTGTTCTGACAAATCCCATGTTTAGAGAGTGCTCAGTCCAGGATATTTTGTAGAAGCAACTTCTGGGTCTGGTTATAAATGCCAAGAGCCTTAATGCAACAGCACAAGTATCATGTTGGGGGATTGTTTTATAATAATATAACACCTTCTTCCTAATGTATTATAATGTGGTGTGGCCAGGTCTGGCACAGACAGGCCCCAGGACTCTTTCAGCCATGTCACTGTACAGAGTTACACAACCCAAGGACTGACAGTGCTGGATGATCCCATAATCCTGGAGTTTGGCTCCCCCTGCCCAGGTGAATCCATTCCAATTCTTGCTAAATCCTCCCAGTGCAGAACCCACACTGGTTTGGATCAGCCCCCCAAACACTCCCGCCCTTCAGACTGTCTCGTTTCTGTCCTGACCAGATGGAATTCCAACTTCTACATGTGATTTGCTGGATTTAGATTTGAATCTAACTTGGCTTGCTGGAAAGCTGCCTCCTTTCCCTGTTGATAAGATCCCATGAAGGGAGCTTTGTTTCCAGGGCAAATCCAGCCTGTCCCTTCAGCACCACTCACTGCTTGGATGCTTTCCCTGGGCTCAGTTTTGTCTCCAGCTCTGGCCCTCGAGTCCTGAGGGGGTGTTTTTAAGAACAACCAGTGCTGTACTTGTCTTTCCCCAAAGAAATCTGCCTTCCTGGTTAATCTGGAGGTGGTATCTGTCTCTCTTTCACCCACAGAGGATTTGATTCCTCACCCAGTTACAACAAGCATATTTCAACTCCAACATCTCACTTAGGTTGGCTGCAGTCCTACCCTCCCTTCCTGCTCTCCCTCCCGTGCCTGTCTGGGCTGGAGGCTCCTTTGGGATGCCCTTTGTGACTGTCCACTGTGTGCTGTGCTCCCCCAGGCTGGGCCCATGTGGTGTGTGCCCTGTACATCCCAGAGGTGCAGTTTGCCAACGTGCTCACCATGGAGCCCATCGTCCTCCAGTACGTGCCCCACGACCGCTTCAACAAGGTGAGACCCTCCCCACCTGGGCTTGGGGCACCAGCTCAGCCCACCACAGCTGCTGCCCCACTTATTGGAGTTTCCAGCTGCTCAGATCCCTTTAAAATACCTGACAAATCCCTGGGTTGGAAGCAACTTGTTGTGCCTCCATGTGTCTCTTTTCCAAATCCCTGCAACTGGAGGAATCTCTCGGCTGAGTGACTTGACCTGTGGAGTTGTGTGTTGGTTCCTCCACCTTTTGATCCTACACAGCCATTCTTGGGGGATAAAAGGAAGATGTTTTGTGTGTTTCACTGAGAAATAACCCAGAGCTGTCATAGGAGGGACACAAGGTGTGTCCCAGGGCAGGTGTGGAGTGAGATGACCTTTGAGGTCCCAAACCGTGACCCCATGAGATGTCTGGACACAGAGTTAGGAGTTCCTGGGGGCTTTGTCTCCACTTTAACAGCACTTCTCCTGGTTTTCCCCCAGACCTGCTACATCTGTGAGGAGCAGGGCAGGGAGAGCAAAGCTGCCTCTGGAGCCTGCATGGCCTGCAACCGGCACGGCTGCCGGCAAGCCTTCCATGTCACCTGGTGAGTGCCTGGGGGTGACAGCACTCCATGGCACCTGGGGAGTGCCTGGGGGTGCATCTGGTGAATCCCTGGGGGTGTCAGCATTCCATATCACCTGGTGAGTGCCTGGGGGTGCACCTGGGCAGTGCCTGGGGGTGTCAGCATTCCATGGCACCTGGGGAGTGCCTGGGGGTGCCAACATTCCATGTCACCTGGTGAGTGCCTGAGGGTGCACCTGGGCAGTGCCTGGGGGTGCACCTGGGCAGTGCCTGGGGGTGCCAGCATTCCATGGCACCTGGGGAGTGCCTGGGGGTGCCAACATTCCATGTCACCTGGTGAGTGCCTGAGGGTGCACCTGGGCAGTGCCTGGGGGTGCACCTGGGCAGTGCCTGGGGGTGCCAGCATTCCATGGCACCTGGGGAGTGCCTGGGGGTGCCAACATTCCATGTCACCTGGTGAGTGCCTGAGGGTGCACCTGGGCAGTGCCTGGGGGTGCACCTGGGCAGTGCCTGGGGGTGCCAGCATTCCATGGCACCTGGGGAGTGCCTGGGGGTGCCAACATTCCATGTCACCTGGTGAGTGCCTGAGGGTGCACCTGGGCAGTGCCTGGGGGTGCACCTGGGCAGTGCCTGGGGGTGCCAGCATTCCATGGCACCTGGGGAGTGCCTGGGGGTGCCAACATTCCATGTCACCTGGTGAGTGCCTGAGGGTGCACCTGGGCAGTGCCTGGGGGTGCACCTGGGCAGTGCCTGGGGGTGCCAGCATTCCATGGCACCTGGGGAGTGCCTGGGGGTGCACCTGGTGAATCCCTGGGGGTGCCAGCATTCCATGGCACCTGGTGACTCCCTGGGGATGCCCCAAGCATTCCATGGCACCTGGTGAGTCCCTGGGGATGCCCCAAGCATTCCATGGCACCTGGTGACTCCCTGGGATGCCCCAAGCATTCCATGGCACCTGGTGAGTCCCTCGGGGTGCCCCTGGGGAGCACCCCCAGCTGCTGGGTTGGCTGCCCTGCCTTTGAGCCACCCCACCCAGGTGCCGTGGGCACTGTGTTCATCCCCCTGGGCGCATTTTGGGCCAGAGGTTCCTCCTCCTTGCTCAGCTGGGGAGGGCACGGGAGGTTCCCAGGAGGGCTGAGTTTCTCCAGGGAGCTTTCCCTGCTGAGAGCAAGGTTGGGGATTTCCCTCAGACTGTGTGGAATCCAAGCAGGGAAGGGATGAGTCACAGCCCAGGAATGTTCCTTCTCCAGCAGAGCACATGCAGGAGGATCCTGTCATCTCCTTGATGTGATTTTAAAGGTTAATATCCTCTAGTACCCTCAGAGCCTGAAAACAACCTCAGCAGAACAGGGAGATTCCCAGCTCTGCATGGATTTCTTCCCCCTGAGGTGTCTTTGCTGGAATTATTACTGATCTCCCTTTAAAAAACCAAAAACTGCAACAGAAACTGGTAGAAAAACACAATTTCAAAGATCTTACTATGAGTTAAAACAGGCTGAGCTGTTTTCCCCACTTTGCCAAGCAGAACAGGGAACTTGCAGCCCCTGCCTGAGTGTCCTGGATTATCCTTTGCCCTTTGGTGGTGTGGCTGGGCAGGTTTCCCTGCCCTCCTGCTGACTGCCTGTGTTTCAGTGCACAGATGGCTGGGCTCCTGTGTGAGGAGGAAGTCCTAGAAGTCGACAATGTCAAATATTGTGGCTACTGCAAGTACCACTTCAATAAAATGGTGAGTTTCTTCCTCTCTGCAATGGAATTTAATTTTTTTTTTTTGCCACATAAAAGGCATTGGCTTCATCTTAGGTTTGGGTTTGTGCTCAGAGCAGTGAGAAATGCCAAGAAAACATAAACAAGGTTGCAGCCAGCTTTCCTTTTCAGCCATTCACTCTGAGTTACTTCATAATTGAGATTAATTAATGTTTTTGCATTTCTGTGGCATCTTTATACCCATTTTCGAATCTAGGGCTTGAATTATTTGATTTTTTCCCATCTGCTTTGGCTTCCCTGCCCCACTCTGTGTCCCAAGAAAGGAGAGCAGCAGTGCTGGTTGATGCTCAGGGGGTTGATGCTCCAGGAATTTGATGGCCCAGGGAATCAGGGGTGTAGCTCAGGCACCCTGAGCATGAGGGTGACACAGAACAGCCAGAGCCTGTTCCTGAGGACAGAGCCAGCCCAGGGGACATGTGGAGTCATTCACATCTGGAGGGATATTTGGGGCAAAGGATTTGCCCTGTTAATTACAGTGTGAGAGGAGAGACAGGAACTCTTTTCCTGCATGATGAGCACACACCTGCTCTCCCCCTCCAGCTAAAAGGAACCTTGATCCTCTCACTGCAGCTCTGCCCCAGAGACTCCTTTGTCATTCCCTTTCCCGCTTTCCTTCCTGGCCCATCCAGGGAGGGATGTCCCCAGCTCTCCCCAAACCACCTGGAGGGCACATCTCCTGCCCCTGGTCCCTGTGGCTGGCACAGGTGTGGCTGTGCCAGGTTAAGTGATGGTCACACAGGCAGCAGGAGCTGTGTGGGTGCCTGGGCTGGGGGCACAGGAATTGGGGAATTTCCACAGGGATCCCCACTCCCAGCTCAGCCCTGAGAGCTGGACACTGAGTCCAGGGATAACAGCACTGCTGCTGCCACTCCTGTGATAACAGGGGGGTTCTTGGAAGCTGGGCCTTTCCTGGCTGAGTGTTGTTGTCCTTGGGCCACCAAGGACTTGGAGAGCTGGAGCTCTGTGCAGTTTGTAACCCCCTGGGGGGTATCCCTGGAATCCCCATGTCAGGAGCCAGCCTGGTTTGTCCCTGGGTGTGGGAGACACACCACTTGCTGTACCTTCGCTGACTGACCCAGTGAAATCCGGGCTCTGTAATGCTGTTCCCTCTCTCTTTTTCCCCCCTCCACCTCCTCTCCCTGCCCACTTCCCTCAGAAGACCTCACGGCACTCTGGAAGCAGCTCCTTCATGGCAGGGAGGAGGAGCCGCTCCACGTCCCCTGCCCAGGAGAAACACGTGTCCCACCACGACAGGCCAAAGAAGGTGAGACCCCAAGGGAGCTGGGGGGGACCCCAGGGGGCCACAGCCATGGGGCAGGGAGGGCCAGGGGGCTTTGCAACACAGCAGCTCAAGAACTGGAGGTCTTTGTCCTCAGACCCCACTGTCTGAGTTTTAAAACACGGAATATACTGATTAGTGGCCCCCCAGGTTAATTGTAGGCAAGAACAAAAAGTAGGATAAACTAGAGAGTGGTTTGTTAGTCGGATTAACCAGCCCCAGGGTTCAAGTCTACCTGTGGAAAGTTTTATCTTCATGAAACAATGATTTGGAGGGATGTCACGTGCCAGATCTGACTGGGATGAGAGTTCTTTGACTCTGCTGGGTAAGGTGTGACCCTAAAAGCTGCTGCAGAGCTCCAGGACATGCTACCAGCACAGCAAGGTTCATAATTAACAGCCTGAGCCACGTGACAAATGCTCATATTTCAAGGAAGAGCAGCAGTGAGTGTGTGAGGCACAACTGCAGCAGGTCCTGACAGGGGGGCAGGCTCTGGCCAAGAGAAACAGGGAGAGCAGAGGCTTGGGGGGAGTTATTTGTAACAATAAATAGCCCTAAAAGGCAGGACATGTGGGGGTTTTGAGGACTCGGGTTCTAAGGCAAGTGGCAGCACAAATGGGCACAAATGTTTGCAATGTGAAGGGTCCATCCCACTGTGCTGCCACCTGTGGGGCAGGATCTGGAGCAGAAATAAGTTATCCCGGGATGCTCTCAGCGTGGTCAGAGAGTTTCTAAGGTTCTGTGGGCCATATCCTGGGTTTGTTGACAGAAATCATAGAATGGTTTGGGTTGGAAGGGATTTTAAAGCTCATCCCATTCCCCTGCCATGGGCAGGGACACCTTCCCCTATCCCAGGGTGCTCCAACCTGGCCTTGGACACTTCCAGGGATGGGGCAGCCACAGCTTCTCTGGGCAACCTGTGCCAGGGCCTGCACACCCTCCCAGGCAGGAATTTCTTCCCAATATCCCATCTGAAGCATCCCTCCTGCAGCTGAAGGCCATTCCCCCTTGTCCTGTCACCCCTTGCTCTTGTCCAAAGTCCCTCTCCAGCTCTCTTAGAGCCCCTTTAGGTACTGAAGGTGCTAAAACTCTCCCTAAAGCTTTCTCTTTTACCAAACAACCTCTGGTTATGCTCTGTTGTAGCCAACAGCCAACTTTTCCTTGCACAGACCCAGCTGGTGACACCCCTGCAAATCACAGCAGGGATCCTTCCATTCTGCCTGTTGAGCCTTTGGGTTTGTTTTGGTCTGGTTGCACTGGGCATCCTCACAGAGTGTAAATCCTCTGCCGTGGGCATGGCAGTGACCCACAGCCAAAAGCAGCTCCATGACTCTCCAGTGGGTTATGTGGCTCCAGCCTGATGGATCCCAGCCCAGCCTGCAGAGGCCAAGGCAGTGTGGCCACCCCTGAATGTGACTGACCCCCTCCTGGCATGCCCAGCTGAGTGCCCAGCAATTCTGTGGGCAGGAAAGGCAGCTCTGTCTCTGTTTACAGAGGTTATCCCACAATATCCAGCCTGAAGCACTGCCCACCACGCTGGGAAACGTTCCCAACCCATCCCTGACCCTTGGGCAAACAGGGAAACCTCAGGCCCAAAGTGGTGCTGACACAGAGTCAGGGAATGTCCTCCTGCCCACGAGGGCACGGGGACTGTTTACTCTTCTTGTGTGTTCAGCTGCTGGGAGCAGAGGAGGAGGAGGAGGGGGGAGGAAGAGCATCTGTGCCACGGCCAGGGAACGCTTGGCACACAGTGCTGGCTGTGCTGGAACGGGCTATTTTTATCCAGCAAGCCGAGGGGAGGGGGGAAAGGGCAGGATCAGGGGGATTGATGGCGTTTGGGAGGCTCAGCTGGAATTACCACTGACAGCCCGGGCACATCCAGGGCTGGGGCTGCCCCGGGGGGCTGTGCTGGCACAGCCACGTGCCAGGCAGGTAGAGCAGGGGCTGCTCTGCTCGGGGTTGGGTTGGAATGGAAAGCAGGTCAGCGCCAGGGGGAGAGCGAAAGCAGCAGGAATGTGGGTTATTTCTGGGCTCCCAGGGGCACTCGGCACTATTGTTAGCTCTGGGTTCCTCCCGAACGTGCCGGGACTCCGTCTCTGCCGCCTCCCCGCTCCCTCCCAGCGCTTTGGAGGCAGCACATCCCATGGAGGCCCCTTCCAGGGCTGGGATTGCTTGGCCCAGCCTCGGCCAAGTGCAGAATCAGCTCCCTCCGCTGGGGAGGGGGAGCCTGCACGGAGAGGGGCCGGGGATGGCAGGGGGAGGAGGGCACTCTCAGCTTCCAGGGGTGGCCAGGAGGTCACAGGTCTGGGAGCGGCTTTGGAGCACAGGAGGGAGGGCTGGGAGGGTGGCAGGGTGGGCACAGACCCCTCAGAGGGTGCGTGGAGCGGGGGGGGCGGCCAGCCCTGCCCACATGGGCTGGGAGTACGTGACCAGCCGTGCATGATCCAACTGCACGTGTTCCCCTGGAACTGGGAGTGCTCC
Organism: Sakesphorus luctuosus; assembly: GCA_013396695.1. Classification (NCBI taxonomy): domain Eukaryota; kingdom Metazoa; phylum Chordata; class Aves; order Passeriformes; family Thamnophilidae; genus Sakesphorus; species Sakesphorus luctuosus. Next base: position 410,684 of record VWZD01010973.1, read on the forward strand.
TGCAGCAGAGCCTTTGCCTTGAGCCTGTCCAGCTGTGCAGCTGCCTGGGCACGTCCCCTGGAGCTGCAGGCCATGTGGGAGCCCAGCACTCCTCACTGGGCAGGCTGCCCTGGGCTGCAGGTGCCCCTGGAGCAGCCCCTGCCTGCCCACCCCTCCCTGGGGCTGTTTGCTCAGACTGCACAGGGGACAGCTCGGAGTTAAGGGCTGAGGGGCTCAGGATTTAACCCAGTGGCTTCAGTGAGATGGCAAACACTTGGGATTGGGACTCCTAAGCCCTGCTGTAAATTGAGGATTTGTGCAGAGTGTTGTTCTCAGCAGAACAAGGGACAATTGTGACGTGAGGCTGCACGTCAGCATCACATCCCCCTCCTCTTGCAGCATTTCCTTCTGTGCCATTCTGAAAATGGGAAAGCTCCAGGCTTTGAGTAGCAGAACATCCCTTGTTCCAGAGCATCCCTTGCTCCAGAGCATCCCTTGCTCCAGAACATCCCTTGCTCCAGAGCATCCGTTGTCCAGAGCATCCCTTGTTCCAGAGCATCCCTTGCTCCAGAGCATCCCTTGCTCCAGAACATCCCTTGTCCAGAGCATCCCTTGCTCCAGAACATCCCTTGTCCAGAGCATCCCTTGCTCCAGAGCATCCCTTGCTCCAGAACATCCCTTGTCCAGAGCATCCCTTGTCCAGAGCATCCCTGGCTGGCTCTGTCACCTCCCATCACGTGGGTGTTTAACCACCCCCAGCAGGCCCCTCCATGGCAGGACTGCAGGGATGGTTTGGGAGCACCCAGAGCCCAGGGAGGGCTGACTGTGTGTCCTCCTGGAAAACTCCCACACGTTTGGAGGGTGCCCTAAGGCAAAGCCACAAAATCCTTGGCACAGCCCCAGCGACAGTGAGGTCACAGCGAGAACCTTCGTGTTCCTCTGGCCAGGGCTGCCTTCCTCCTCACTGCTGCTGCCATGGCTGCAGCCCAGAGCCAGGCCTCCTCCTCCTCCTCCTCCTCTTCCTCCTCCTCCTCCTCCGGGTGTGGGAGTTCAGAGAGCCTGGGAAAGAGGGAGGGAGGGAGCAGAGCCCACTTGGCGCTTCCCAGCTCCCGGCTCTTCCCTCCCTCCTTCCTCTGCCCAATCTACTTTTAATGATCCAATTGCTGGTGTCCAGCAGAGGAGAAGAGGGGGCTCAGGGAAGGGGAGTGGAGGTAGAGGAGCTGCTTCCAGCTCCTTTTGGCAGCGGGAGCTCCCGTTTGGTTCCTCCTGCTCTGGGGAGCTCCAGGGGGGTTTGTGTGGCCGTCACGCCCCCGATGCAGCCCTGCCCTGCTCTGTGCCCACATGCCAAGCCCCAGCTGCTCAGTCCTGCATGGGGAGAGGTTGTTTTCCATGAGGTTTGGTGCTGGGGGCAGGTTCCCCTTCCCTGCAGACTGCAGCTCTTCCACAGGGAACGCCGAGTGGCTGCAAGGTAGGGCTGGGCTGGGGCTTGGGCTGGCAAAGGTGGGCTTGGGGTGTTGAAAGGTTTCCTGTTCTCTCCTTCCTCCTTCTATTCCTTCCCTGATTCCTGCTTCATGGCTCAGACAGGCAGGTCTGGCTCTTGCCTGTGGTTATCTTGTCCACAAAGTTTCCTGGAAGTTTCCTGGAAGTTTCCTGGTCGCTGTGTGCCAGGAGGACAAAGCTGGGCACAGCCAGGTGGACAAAGCTGGGCACAGCCAGAAGGACAAAGCTGGGCACAGCCAGGAGGACAAAGCTGGGCACAGCCAGGTGGACAAAGCTGGGCACAGCCAGAAGGACAAAGCTGGGCACAGCCAGGAGGACAAAGCCAGACACAGCCAGGTGGACAAAGCTGGGCACAGCCAGGAGGACAAAGCTGGGCACAGCCAGGAAGACAAAGCTGGGCACAGCCAGGTGGGCAGGGGACGTGGCAGAGGCAGAGGAACAAGTGCTGCTTCCCCCTCTCGCCCTGCCCTCCCCACCCTGTGGCTCTGGCAGGAAGCATTTGGAGCTTTCTGGTTCCTGGAGAGAACCCACAAGTTTAAAAGCCTCTGGTGCCAGTTGGGGAACACCCTGCGCTGTGGGAGGGCTGTCAGATCATCCACCTTCCCACCAGTGTCACGGGCTGGGGAGCTTTTCCAGGCAGGACACAGCCAGGATTTTGAAGCTGGAGGGTGTGAGTTTGATGGTGAAGTTGTGGGGGGAGGTTTATGCTTTGCTGTCATGACAGTTGTGACAGTCGTGACAGTCAGGACAGTCAGTGTGGGTTCATTGTGAGCCCCCAGAGGGGTCTGACTCTGCCTTGGCTCAGCCTGACCTCGGTACGTGACATTAAATCACTCGGTGCTCCCTCCTGGTGCAGCTTCCTCATGGAAATCCATTTGGGATTCAGGGGCTGCAAACGAGAGAATAAGCTCTGTGGTATTCACAAAGTGTAAGGTTTGGGCAGTTTTTTGGCAAAATGTGCCATAATGAGGTGTCTGGATCCTGCTTTCCATTCCTGCCTTCCCCGAGTGGCACTGGCAGCACCTGCAAGTGGGTAAATGTGTGTCCACGTGATCCCTGACTTTCTTTCTGAATTTCTGGATGGCTTTCTGGGAAACAGCAGCCAGTTCTCTCATCCTGCATGCCCTGCTTTCCCCATTTGTAAAATGAGATGGAGATATTAAAAACTATTGCACGACAGGAGCAAGGAGCACTGAGGTGCACGTGGCCTGGGAGGAGCTGATTCAGGAGCTGGGCCACAGTTTTCCCATCTTGCTGTCCCAGAAAACCCATGAGACTTGGAGTTTATAGCATGAGAAGCCCTCAAGTATTTAAAACATTATGAGATTTAGTAAAGATTTAATTTAAATTTGCCTTTCAGCACTTAGTCTGCAGAAATCACATTTTGGAGCTTTTCTTGTTCACTGCCAAGGCTGGAAATGTGTATTTAAAAGTGGAGGGAAAAAGAAAATAGAGATTCTTGTGACATAGTTCAGCTCTAGGAACAGATATTCCAAATGCCAGGAGTTATGTGATAGAACGATGGGCATTGGCAGTGCTGGTTGGGCTCTCAGCAAGGGCTGTGGAGTTCTAGGCTGGATTTGCCTCCTCTTTTCACCAGTTCATCCCAGTGAAATCTTCCCTGGCATCATGGCAGGATCTTGGGCCTCCTCCTGCTCAGGATTCAGCCAAAGCCACACTGGGAAGGGCTGATTCTGCAGCACTTTTGCTTCCCTTCTCACCTGCCTTCTCCAGGATTTGCCCCCTGCCCCATCCCTTCTCCAGGATTTGCCTCCTGCCCCATCCCTTCTCCAGGATTTGCCTTCTGCCCCATCCCTTCTCCAGGATTTGCCTCCTGCCCCATCCCTTCTCCAGGATTTGCCTTCTGCCCCATCCCTTCTCCAGGATTTGCCTCCTGCCCCATCCCTTCTCCAGGATTTGCCCCCTGCCCCATCCCTTCTCTGCCCTTTTGTTCCCATTTATTCTCTTGATTCCTCAGCTAATTATTCCCCTTTTCTTCTCTCCTCTCCCAAAACAGGGAGTGGAGCTCAGATGTTTGCTGGAATTGCCTTTTCCCCTGAGAGCATCCCAGGTTTGGCCTGTGCTGGCAGCTGTACCCCCAGGGCTTTTCCTGCATGAGGGAGCAATCAGGGATCTTCCTGGAGTCAGGGAATTCTGATGTGACTCTTCTGAGCCCACACTGGGGACTTCAACCTCCAGAATAAACCACCCATTGCCAGGGTGGGGTCCCAAAACAGGCTTTTTTTCCCCCACAAGAAAGTCTGGGAGACAGGAGGATGGATTTTCCCAAGCCCTGCATGTCATGCAGGTGTTTATCCCACACCAGTGACCACACTGGGAAGTTTGGAACTGGGCTCAGAAGTTCCTGCAGCTCCAGTGAAGAAGGTCATGTTTTTAGCTGGTGTTTGTGGCATGGAAAAGCTCCTGTGTCAGCTCAGTGTGTTCCCAGGTGAGGAAGTCAGGGAAGAGGCAGGAATGTGATGGAGCCAGTTCTGCCCATCCACCCTGCCCACCCTTCCCCAGCAGGATGTAAAATCAGGACTCTCTCTCTCTCTCTCTCTCTCTCTCCCTCTCTCTCTCTCTCTCTCTCTCTCTCTCCAGCCATGATTTTTCCATGGTTTGCAGTTTGAAGAATTCCACATTTCTGGTGTTTTAGTGGGAGAATAAAACAGGATGAATAAAGCAAACTAAGAAGTCTGTGTTGTGTCAGCAGGGACAGACCCAGAGCAGCTGTTGGGAGGGGACATGTGGGGGATCTCGGGGTTGCATTCTGAGGTCTCCACCCACTGAGCTCTTCACCTGTGCACGTGCAACGCGTGCTGGAATGAAGGTTCTCCCGTTTTCTGGACAGGGTGGATCTGGGAAACCCTTGGAGGAAGCAGAGAGGGAGGGCAAAGGGGCACAAAGTTCCCCTGGGGAAATGGCAAGAGGAAAGCTCAGGTTTCTTGAAATCAGCCAGAGCTTTTTAAGTCCTTCCCTGCCATCTCCCCATGACCTGCTGTGGGGCTTCTGCTGCTGTTCTGCTCTCCAGATGTTGCTGCAGCTGGGGCAGAGATAGTGGGATGCTCCCAGGCAGGGGCTGGCTGTGGGGGAAGGGATCCCAGGCTCGTGTGGATGGGTGGAGAAGGAAAGAGGGCTATGAATGTATGGTTGTAAATCCAGCCCTACACACCCTCCTTTCTTTGCCCTTACAACTGTTCTTCTCAGCAGAGGGAAAGTTCCCCTTGCAGCGCTCTCTGATTTCTTTTCCAGAGTCGGAAGGACAAAGAGAGACCTAAACAGAAGCACAAAAAGCGGCCAGAGTCTCCCAGCAGCCTCCCCCCGGCACCAGTGCCCGTCCCCACGGACAAGGTACAGCCCCTGGGCACGAGGGGTGGGCAGGGAGGGTGGGCAGAGCCCCCCTGGCACGGCGGGGCAGGGCAGGGCAGCAGGGAGAGGCCTTTGCTCCGTTCCTTTGGGTTCCTGCCCCGCCACATTCCCACTCTCTGCCCCACCTGGATGCCCCCCCTGGGAATTCAGCAGCTGCCCTGGATTGTGGCAGCACTGAGGACACAGCCATGGAGGGAACTCCCAGGGCACTGAGCTGGCAGTGCCAGCCTGGCTTGCAGCAGATGTGCAGACCTGAAGCTTTCACAGAACAGATAAAAATACCCAAGGTTTGGCCTTTCCTGCTGCCACACTGAGGGCAGCCCAGGCAGGTGGGAAAGCAAGGCAGGACCTGGAGGGGGCTGTTACCCTTTATTAGACTTATATTCATCCTTTTTTATTCTCCCAATTTCCTTCATTGGGGGAAAAATCAAAAGGACAATCTTGGAAGAACATAAAGCTCTTCAGAGTGCAGAATAGAGGCAGCTTTTCTGTGAGAACTTGGGTTCTTAGTTCCTGCTTTTCAGGGAAGTTCAGGCAAAGGGGCACAGGGAAGGGCCTGGTTTGGTCCTGAGGGGTAGAGAGAATGCAGTTCCCTCCTGGGAAGGTGTCACCTGGGTGGGATTGTCTCCTCCATGCCCAGTTTGCAGTGGTTCAGGGTCAGGGAACAAATGGGGTTACTCCAGTCCTTGGACCTTTGGAGTTGAACTCTGGGTGGGAATGTGAATTAATGCAGCTCCTTAGAAGGGCTGTTTGGTGTAAATGGGAAGGACGAGGGCCAGGCTCCTGCTGGAACAAATAAATTGTCCCAGGAATGTCCCTTTGTGCACAGAAATGCTGCTTGGAAAGGCTTGGGTGTCCTGGCCATGTGGGAAGGAAAATTCCCAGGCTGGCAGTGTCTGGCTGTGTGGGAAGCACTGCAGGGACAGGCTGGGGGGTGAAAGCACAACAAGGGCTTTGGGTTGGCTGGAGAGGATTCTCCACATCCTGTGTGAGGCCAAGGAGTAGCTTTGGGTCAGAGCTGCCTTGGCCCAGGCTGGGAGCAGCAGCAGCAGCACAACCTCTGAGCTCCACTCCTGATTTCCCTGCTGGAAACAAGGCCTGGTTTCCCCATGGGGATGTGAGGGCAGCTCAGCTGTGGCTGCTGGAGCAGCAGATTCACCTGGTTAACGGAGCTGACAGGACCTGATGGCCTGAGGAGATTAGTTTCAAGCTGAGCTGAAACCCAAACCCTCCTCTTGGCCAGCAGAGCAGTCGCCAGACAATCCCCCACTGTCTCCTCCAAGTCCTGCCAGACCTTTACAAACACAGAGGGAAGGGTGTAATTCAGTTTTACAGGCAGCTTTCAGCCCTTTGTAAGGGGAAATTCAGGAGATCCTCATTGCTGGGGCTGACAGGGCTTTAGTGTTTCCCCAGGGAGTCACCATTAACCCTCAGAATGGAGAGTAGGTTGGACTTTTCTGTCCATTTTTTTGTGCCTGGATCCCAAAGTTTTGTTCAAACTGTTACCAAAGGTCCTCACTCCAGATCAAACTTGATCTAAAATTTAAGAGCTGCTCAGGAGCCTGCACAGCCTCCTCAGGACCCTGCACAGCCTCCTCAGGGTGGTTGTATGAGGCTTTCTGGGTTGTTCCACCCCCGCACAGGGTGAAATAAAACCTTGAGGCACAGCAAGGGAGCTTGTCCAGACTGCCAGAGGGCAGAGTTGGATGGGATATTGGGGGGAAATCCTTCTCTGGGAGGGTGGGCAGACCTGGCACAGGTGCCCAGAGAAGCTGCCCCATCCCTGGGAGTGTCCAAGGGCAGGTTGGAGCAGCCTGGGCTGGTGGGAGGTGTCCCTGCCCAGGGGATGGAACTGTGAGATCTTTCAGGTCCTCCCAACCCATCCCAGCCCATTCCATGATTCCTGGAGCAGCAGGCAGTGCACTTGCCCTCCCCTGGGACCCTCCTGCTGCACTTGCAGGAGATCTGAACCTCCCAGCTGCTCCTCCTTTTCCAGCTGCATCCACAGGGATCCCTTGTGGACACCCCCCCACGTGTGCTCTGGGTTTGGGGCTGCAACATCTGCCTTGCTCCGGGTTTGGGGTGGAATCTGGGAATGCCAAGGGCTCCCTGCACCCACCTGCCCCTGGGCAGCAGGGTGGGGAGCTGCCAGGTGCAGAGCCACTGGAGGCAGGGGCACTTCCCAGGGTTCCCACTGATATCTGAGCTCCTGGCTCCCAGATCTCAGCCTGGAGCTGGGGATGTCTGGGCTGCATCTGGCTCCGGGAAATTCAGCTGCTGTGGTGGGGCAGGGCTTTGGGGGGAAGGCTGGTGGTTGTCTCTGCAAATCAAGTGCTGTCCACGTAGGATGTATTTGCAGGAAGCATCCCTGAGCCTTCCTGACGTGAGTGGGAATTCTCCAGTGCCACCAAGGACTTAAAAACGTGGATTTTCAGCCCATCTGTCTCCAGTCCCCACCTGCAAAGAGCAGCAGCACAGCAGGGTCTGGTCCCAAGGCTGAGGGAAGGGACAGGGTTGGAATCAGATGATGAGGTTGGAACTGGATTATCCTTAAGGCTCCTTCCAAGCCAAACCATTCCATGATTCTGTGATGTGGGAAAGGTTGTGAGTAGCTCAGACCCAGAGATGGTGCAGTTGGTGACAGCAATTCCTGACCTCATCCTGGAGATCCAGCATGGAAAGGCTGATCCTCAGAGCTGAGGGGCTGCTTCCTCCCTCTGCCCTGCAGTTCCTCACCCACACCCTCCCAGCTTCCCTTCTCCAGCAGTTTGATCCAAGGCAAAGCTCTCCGTGTTTCCCACACATCCCCAGCCTCCCCCACCCCTTCTGGATTCCATCAGTGCTTCCCTGAGCAGCTCATCCCACCACTCCAGAGGCAAAGGGATGCTCTGATTTCCCATGAATAAATTCCTGAGGAGCTGCTCAGTGTCACAGGGAGGCCAAGGAAGGAGGGGCAGCCCCTGGGGCCAGCAGGGATGGGCAGGAGGTGTGTGCACGCCTGTGCTGGGCTGCCCAGGTGCCTTCCTCCCACCTCTCCCAGGTTAGGGCAGGAGTTTCCCCCTCAGTCTGTCACACCCTGCTGGGGCAGCAGGTTTTTGGGGTGACATTTTTCACGTGGTTGCTTTAAATAGACCTTCAGCTGTATCTTCTGCCTCATTTTTAAAGCCAGCTCTCCCTTCCTCAGTGCTTCCCTGAGTTTTCTCCTGCCCCCACACCCGAGTGCAGCACACACACATTTCCACACTGGAGAAAAGCAGCTCCAGGGACTGAAACCTGAGCTGCAGAATCCCCTTCATTAGGGGGCAGGACTGCAGCCCTCGTTAGTGTAATTAATGCCGGGGTTGTGGCAGCAGCCCCTCCCCTCCAGGACAGGCTGTGTTGTGCTTGGCAGTCCACCTGTGTCTTCTGGAAGGTTCTGCAGGGACAGAACTCGAGGCACAGGGAGGGGAAGGGTTTGCTGTGGCTGCAGTTTGTCTCAAGGCTCCTCCTGCAGTGCTTGGGCTCTTCCCCAGATTCAGGCTCTGGAGTGGCTGCTGAGAAGGGCCCTGTGTGGGGAGGAGGGTTTGTGGTAGGACCCTACAGATCTGTGACCTGTCGAGGATGGAGTTTGGCAGGAATGGGGAAATCCTGCCTTGAAATCTCTGGGGTCTCTCAGGTTGGTCTCTGAGGTCAGACCAGCCCCACACGTGAGTGTGTCCATCCCCCACCTTCATCTCAGCCTCCCTTACCCTCTTTTTTTGGCCTTAATTTTGAATGAAGATTTATTTCCTGGCTCAGCTGTCCCCCTCCCACCATCCATTCATCCATTCCTTGCCTCTCCCTCCCTTCCTGACCCTCTGGATTTGGAACTCTCTGCTCATGGGGCTCCCCCTGCCCTTCCCTGGCCTCGTGCACCTTGTGCTGAGTTGCAGAATGGTGAATTTAGGGCAGGAAAATTCAGGGCTCTGAGAGTCCTCTCATTCCTGGGCTTCCACGGGCAGCCTTTCCCCATTCCATGGGCAGCCTTTCCCCACTCCACGGGCGGCCTTTCCCCGTTCCATGGGCAGCCTTTCCCACTCCATGGGCAGCCTTTCCCCGTTCCACGGGCGGCCTTTCCCCGTTCCATGGGCAGCCTTTCCCACTCCATGGGCAGCCTTTCCCCGTTCCACGGGCGGCCTTTCCCCGTTCCATGGGCAGCCTTTCCCACTCCATGGGCAGCCTTTCCCCGTTCCACGGGCGGCCTTTCCCCGTTCCATGGGCAGCCTTTCCCACTCCATGGGCAGCCTTTCCCCGTTCCACGGGCGGCCTTTCCCCGTTCCATGGGCAGCCTTTCCCACTCCATGGGCAGCCTTTCCCCGTTCCACGGGCGGCCTTTCCCCGTTCCATGGGCAGCCTTTCCCACTCCATGGGCAGCCTTTCCCCGTTCCACGGGCGGCCTTTCCCCGTTCCATGGGCAGCCTTTCCCACTCCATGGGCAGCCTTTCCCCGTTCCACGGGCGGCCTTTCCCCGTTCCATGGGCAGCCTTTCCCACTCCATGGGCAGCCTTTCCCCGTTCCACGGGCGGCCTTTCCCCGTTCCATGGGCAGCCTTTCCCACTCCATGGGCAGCCTTTCCCCGTTCCACGGGCGGCCTTTCCCCGTTCCATGGGCAGCCTTTCCCACTCCATGGGCAGCCTTTCCCCGTTCCACGGGCGGCCTTTCCCCGTTCCATGGGCAGCCTTTCCCACTCCATGGGCAGCCTTTCCCCGTTCCACGGGCGGCCTTTCCCCGTTCCATGGGCAGCCTTTCCCACTCCATGGGCAGCCTTTCCCCGTTCCACGGGCGGCCTTTCCCCGTTCCATGGGCAGCCTTTCCCACTCCATGGGCAGCCTTTCCCCACTCCACGGGCAGCCTTTCCCCACTCCATGGGCAGCCTTTCCCACTCCATGGGCCTTCCCACAGCCCCAGCCTCCTCCTCTCTCCTTTCCCTCCCCAGGCACATGTGGAGAGGCAGAAAGATCTCCATGCTCCCCCTGAGCTCATAAATCAAGGAGGTTTAATCTCCTACATCCAGGAGTCTGTGATGAGAAAATACAGATCCCCCCTCCTCTCCCCCCTAATTTCCACCACTCCCTTCCTCCTGTCTTTCATATTCCCTGCACATCTGGTGTGTGTTATGCTGCCAGCTGTTGCATTGTGCAGAGTGATTAAACCATGTGGGAGGAACAGGGGGGAGAGATTGTTATCTGGGCATTCATGAGTCTGCATTACAAGCCCCTTTTTCCTGCAGCTCAGCCCAGGCAGACTCAGCTGGAGCCAGGGAAGGGATTGTGCTTCTCCCTGCCTTCCGTGGAAGAAAGAAAAAGGTGTTTTCACTAATGCCCAGCTGTTGCCTTTTGGGCTGCAGCCATCACATTAGAGCTCTATTTATAATCCTGATTGGTTGCAGGGATACCTAAAAGGAGTGATCTTTGAACACTTGGGCTTGGCTTTGAAGTGATTTGAGGGGGCAGGTTTCATTTCCCAGTGGGAGCACCCCGGGGAATCTGGTTTGGGTTCTTTCCTCTCTCCCCCTGCTAAACTCCCACACTTCTCTCTCTCCTCCCAAGCTCCTGGATTTCCCAGCATCTGGCCAGCCCCTCCATCCCACTTGCTTCCCTGTCTCCTGCAGGCTTAGCTGGGGTTTGGGGAGCATCTGTTGCTGCGTGGTCAGATGCTGCTCTGACACCATCACAGGGAAGGATTTACTGCCTGGGAAACCCTGGGCTGGCTTTAGGGAGCTCAGGAAACTCCTGTGACAGCACAGGGATGAGCAGGTTCCCCCAGGTGGAATGACTGTGCTGAGAGCAGCACACCTGAGAGAGGAAGCTGAAATGCACCTTTGAATCACAGCCAAATTCAGAGTTTCTTTGGGCTGAGCAGTGAGGGGAGTCCCTGCTGTCCGTGCCCTGATTGCAGTGCCCTCTTTCATTTCCTGCACTTCCATGGGATGAGTGTAATCCCTGGCAGGATAAAGCCTGGTGCCACCAAGCAGCCAGAGAGGGAAACGTTGCTTTTCTCTCTGAGTAACCTGACCTGACCACCCCTTTGTGGGCAGAGGGGGCAATTACTGCTCTTAAGGGGAAATGGGTAAAAGGAGCCCCTGCTGTGGCCACATCTGGCCCGAGTGAGTCCCCTCTGTGTCTGTTCCCTGCCCAGGGCTCCACCAGCCACCATGAGGGGAACAAGGAGACCTCTGAGGCCTCCAGGTCGGAGGTGAAGGGCAGGAAATCCTCGAGCCATGGCAGCAGCCACAAAGGGAAGAAGACGGGAAGTGGGAAAAGCTCAGTTGGCTTCAGCTCAGCTTCATCCAGTGGGACATTCCAGCCTGCAGGTAAGGGGTGAAGGAGAAGGAAGAGGAGAGGAAAGGAGGTTGGGATGAAGGAGAAGGAAGGGGAGAATGGTGGTGATCTGTTCTGCTCTGTGTATAAAGAGACCTGTTCACCTGCTGGGAACCTTTGCCTGTGGAGGTTTCTTTAACCCCTTGAAGAGAAAGGGAAGAGTCTGGGGCTCCTGACTCCGTGCACAGAGGGGAGAACGGAGGCAGAGGAGTGTTCAGCTCCCCTCCTGCACAGGCCTGCATGGAAAACCAGCTCCAGATGTCTTTGTGGAGGGAGGAGGGAAGGGATTCTGTGCTCAGGCTCCCATCTGCTCTGACCTCTCTCGGTTCTTTTTGAGCTGTTGTCATGTCCCATCCCCTGGGATGCTCCTGGGGGCTGCAGGGATGGGGGGGATGCAGGACTGGGGGAGCAGACACAGCACAGGTGGGATGAACCTGCTGCTGAGCACCTTTGGTACTTCCCAGAGAGCATCCAAGGGCTGGGAGGTGTCAGGGATGGCTCAGCTTGAGCACCTCACTGGGACCAAACCCCTGTGCTGTGCCCGTACCCTCACTGCCTCGTGGGCTGAGCTCTGCCACCACCAGCCTTCCCAGCCCACCCCTGCCTCCCCTGTGCCCCCCCAGGTACCTCCTGCAGCAGCCTGCAGTGTTCCCAGGACTTTGTGACATTCCCCAAGCTCGAGCAGGACGACGAGAAGTACCGGAAACCTGTGTCTTCCTCATCTTCATCCCACTGCTCCCCGCTGTACGAAGGGCAGAAGGGGGACATCTTTGAGCAGAAGGTGATCTTCTCCGGCTTTGGGTCCATCATGCGCTTCTCCACCTCGGCTGTGAGCCAGCAGAGGGGCAGGGATGCCTCCCCTGTGGACTACAAAGCCTCCAACGCCATCAGTGCCCCCTCGGTGGGGAGCGGTGGCCCCGGTGGGAGCAGCAGCAGCCACAAGAGGATGCCGTCCCTCAGCATGGAGGAGGGAGAGATGCTGAAGGAGAAGAAGCACAAGGGGAGCAAGAAGAACAAGCACGGGCCTGGCAGGCCAAAGGGGGGGAAAAGCAAAGAGATTCTGGGGGCCCAGCTGGCTGGGTCCACCTCGACTTCCTCATCCCCCTTCTCCGGGGGCTCCCTCGTGAGCTCCAGCATCGGCAACTCCTCCCGCTCCTTCAGCCACACTGGGAACCTGCCCAGCCTCAGCATGGAGTCCCCTCTGCTGGGCTCAGGTATGTTCCCCTGGGGCTCCAGGTGTGCACAGATCCTTTTGCAGAGCATTCAGCTGGTGTCTGGGCCTGTCTGCAGAGTCCTGGCCCTTGAATTCAGTCCCATAAAAATCCACATCTGGGCTCCCCGTTCCACCCTGGCCTTCAGCCTGGGATCTCCTCCAGGTCAGCTTCCCTGGGGCTGGGGCTGAGGAGGAGCATTCCAACCCCTTTTTGCTCAAGGGCTGGAAAACCTCAGCCAGCCAGGGCTGCATTGCCAGCTCGAGAAAGAGGGACCTTCACAGGCCAAAGCTGAACAACCACAGTCTGACCCCAAATTAGAGACTCTCGTAAGCGGTTCGAGTTCAACCCCTCTTCTAAAAACAGACCCTCTCATCCTGCTCTGACCACATCCCTGTTCTTACAGCTGTTCCCAGCCTGAGCTGCCTTCCCTGGCCTGGCCTGGAGGAGGAGAGGCAGGACAAGGGCAGGAAGGGGTTAAGGCAGCAGCAGAGGAGGGGCTGCTGCTCAGGGCTGAGGTTTGACACTGTTCTGGCAGCAGAACTTGTCATCGGTCTATTGTGGGTTGTTTGCAGATGCTCCAATTTAGGTCAGATTGCAGGGGGGAGGTGGGATTGTGTTGTGTTCACCAGCAGCCAGGGCTGTTTGTCTGGAGGAAAGAGCTGCAGGAATTGAGGAGCTTCCACAACCACAACCTTAGGCCAAGTTGGGGGGGTTTTTTTTGCCTCTCCCTGGAACAACAAAGGGATGTTTCAAAGAGGAGGAGGCTGCCAGGCCTCCGTGTTCCCCTATTCTGCTTGTTCTCCCATTCTTCTCTTGTGGAGAGCTCTTGGCAGGGCTCCCCGGGCTTTGGGCACTGCCTGTGCTGCATTCCTGAGCCGGGGAAGGCAGACGGGTCCCCTCCCTCAGCCCCAGCTCTCGGCTCTCTCCCTCTCCCTCGTTTTGCTCCCTGGGCATCACGGAAGGGGCAGGTGTGTGGGCTCCTGACTCCCGTGGGCAGTGAGCCCACTCCCCCCTCCTGCCACTGATTGTGCCTCGGGTGAGTCCCTCGATGCTGTGATTTCCCTCTCGGATTGTGTCTGGATGCACTGGGGAAGGGCTGGAGAATTCTGTGATTCCTTTGGATAGAAGGACTGTGGGCTGAGCCCCCTCTGGCTCATGCCAAGCTGGAATTGCACTGGTGCCACTGAGATGGAGCCCTGCTGAAGACCAGCTGCTTCCAGCCCATGGAAGGGGCAGGAATGGTGGCTGTCTAACCCTTCTCCTCCCCTGGCAGGGATCTACACCAGTAACAAGGACCCCATTTCCCACGGGGGAGGGGTGCTCCGGGCTGTGTGCAGCACCCCCCTCTCCTCCAGCCTCCTGGCACACCAGGGCACCTCGTCCCTGCCGCAGCTCAACCGCTCCCCCTTCGCCAGCACCATCCCAGCCTCCTCCTCCTCGGTCTCCACCACGCAGGTAAGAACCTCGGCCCCTGCAGAGGGGCTGCTCTGGGAGGGTGTTGGGCAGAGCAGGGCAGGGAGGAGCTGCTTTTCCACCTGGGAGCAGCTGCTCTTCCTGCAGTTTGCAGGGGAGGCACCGGAAAGGTGGAGGTGGGGTTTTTGTGTCACACGGTCTGTTTGGGCTTTTTGGTCCCTAAAAGGACAGGTGGCTTCCCATTGACTGGGATGTTCCATTGCTCTGGTGGCTGACACCTGGCCGGGTCCTGTGCTGGGTCCTGTGCTGGTTGAGGTGTTGGGTCCTCTGCCGAGTCCTCTGTTGGATTCTCTGCTGAGTCCTCTGCTGAGTCCTCTGCTGGGTCCTGCCACCAGTGCCAGCCCTGCCTTCCCTGCAGCACAGACACCTGCAGGGAGGGCTGGCAGGTGCCAGCTGGGTGGGCTGTGCCAGCACATGGAGCAGGAGCTCTTTGAGGTGTTTTACAGGGAGGACAGAGCTGGTTTTCCAGTGTTAACATGGCTCATTCAGACTCTTGGCTCTGAGACAGAGCTGGGAAGATTTCAACTGTCTAGCGAGACTTGCAAGGAGATATTTTTAACTCTCTCTCAGGGCTGGAGTTGGGAAGAGATGGAATCGTGAAGGTTTTTTTCCTCTTGTGCTTTTGAGGAGTCATTTCTCCAAGCCGTGTCTCTCCCCCCACCTCCTTGTTTCCCCTGTAGGTGTTCTCCCTGGCAGGTTCCACCTTCAGCCTCCCTTCCTCACACATTTTTGGGAGCCCCCTGACGTCCGGGCTGTCCATCAACCCCCTCCTGAACCAGGCGGAGAGCAGCCGGGCAGGTAGGTGGGGCTGAAGGGGTGGCAGCTGGCACTGCCCCGGGGCTGTCCCTGGAGGGAGGAGTGGAGGAACTGCAGCCCTGGGCCTGCCCCCCTGGGCCTCCAGCTGCCCTCCCTGCCTGCTGCCACCCTCTGTGTGACAGCCGGGGGGCTGCCAGAGGGGGTCAGGGGGCTGTGCCAGAGGGGGCCGGGGGGCTGTGCCAGAGGGGGCCGGGGGGCTGTGCCAGAGGGGGCCGGGGGGCTGTGCCAGAGGGGGCCGGGGGGCTGTGCCAGAGGGGGCCGGGGGGCTGTGCCAGAGGGGGCCGGGGGGCTGTGCCAGAGGGGGCCGGGGGGCTGTGCCAGAGGGTGATAGAGGCTGTGCCAGGGGGTGACAGGGGCTGTGCCAGAGGGGGTCAGGGCTTTCCCCGAGCAGGGAGTGCTGTGTTTGCCTAAAGCACCTCTGGTGTGTCCCTGGATAATGTGTGTCCCTCCAGGGGATTAATAAAAGGGCAAGAATGCCCAAATCCTCCCCTGCAGAATGTGTTTTCTTCCTTCACATCGAAGCTGGACAAATGCAGTGAGAGCTTCCACAAGCTTTTTGCTTGCTCAAAATGCCTTAAAAGTTTTTCCCTGGGGTTTGTGTTCTGGGTTCCTTTCTCAGTGAGAGATACCTCACACTCCAAGTTTTCATCTCCCACTTCTGTTCTGAGTTATTTTCTTCCCTTCCCCTTTGGCTTTGTCGTGAATGCCACAAAATCCACTTTTTTCCACTCCCAAACACGAATGTGCCAACGTTGAATTACTTACAACTGCTCGTTTTTTCCCACCGAGGCAAATTCATTTTCCTTGGAAAGCTTCCTGGTTAATAAGCAGGAAACTTGAAGCATCACAAGATTTTTTTCTGTTTTTCACCCCCCCAGGCAGAGTGGAGCTGAGGTTTTGGTTCCCAGCAGTGGTTAAACAAAAGCACCCTCCTGATTTCCAGTTGCCAGTCAGTGGTGCCACAGCCTCCTGCTCCCCTAACCCAGAACTGGGGGAGCTCAGCCTGCTGGCTGCTGGATCTGGGAGGTGAAAGCCTGGCTGGTGTCACGCTGAGTGACAAGCACTTGAAAACACAGCCCTCATTAGGGTGGCTCTCCGTAATCCCACACCGCTGTTCCCTTATTTGCCTTAACAAGGGGCCGTGTGAAGCATGAATGGCCACGTGTGTTTCCTCATGACCTGTGCAAGCCCCTGGAAGGTCCCTCCGTGTGTCCCTGGCAGCGTTTTGTCTGTCTGTCTGTCCCTGAGCTGGGAGGTGGCAGCACAGCCCAGGCTCTGGGAATCAGAGCCGTGAATCAGGAGTGATTCATCCACCTGGAATTAAGGGCTGATTCAAATGGGATGAAAGGAATTATCTTCCCCTCAGGGCAATCAGCAAGAGGTGACCCAGTGCTGCTTCCTCTGTGCTGTTATTTTGGCAAGGTGCTGACAGGAGAGGGAAGGAATCACCTGTCAGGAATAATCCTGGAGCCGGATCCTGTTCCAGCCCCAGGGCTATTAATGATTGAGGCAAAATCCCACTTACAAAGTGCTCCAAAACCCCCCTGATCCTCAGTTTCCTTTTCCAAGGTCGCTTTTTTTGTTTGACAGGGATCTTAAAAGCTTCAGGATGGGGTTTGTTTTCCAGTTTCAGGCAGCCTTCAGAACAGCTCCTGCTTTTTGTTTAAGGTTTGTCCATCACTGTCTCCTGCTGGAATCAGTGGCCTGGAGGGCGTTAAGCCAAAACCACTTGTTTTTTTTTTTTTCTCCAGGGGATTAATTAACATTCATTAAACCTGCTGCGTGGGGCCATTGTCACTTAAAAGGATGGTGATTCCCCTAATCCCAAATGCTTAACAGGGTGGGTGTGAAGTTGGGAGCAATCCCACCTTGTCTTTCACTCAGGTTGCTGTTGCTGAGTGTCTGTGCGGACAGACCCGGTGCAGGCAGAGCTTTCACTGCAGAAATCTTTCAGCTTTTTCCCATTTTAATGTGCTGTAGGGAACTGGGGTCACAGCTGGGGGAACAGAGAGGTTCTTCTCACTGCTGCAGGTTCAAACCGTGGTGCCTTTGGCAGGAGAGAAACTCTGATTCTTATCTGAGCTGCTGTCTGGTCCTTCCTCCCACGGCTTGTCCTGGATCCTGCCTCCTTCTGATGACAAACCAAATGTTTTTATCTTTTCTGGTTGTCTTCAAGCCTCTTTTCCAGCTTGGCTGCCTCGGAAAGGGCTGTCTCTGGGTGATAACTCAGTCATCTCTTGTTTTGGACACATCAGGATGGTTTGGGGCAGGAGATAATTGAATGTGGAGCCTGGTCCTGTTTCAGAAACCAGAATGGTGTGTGTGGAGCCTCCCTGGGCTGCAGCAAAGGGCGTGACAAGAAAGGCAGAGCTGCCCTGAATTTTATTTGCATGCAAGTTAAAATGGTTTTGGTGAAGCTGCACAGGGTGGGCTGGGGATGTTTTTGTGGAATCACAGACTGGGTTGGGTTGAGAGGGAGCTGAAAGCCCACCCAGTGCCACCCCTGCCATGGGCAGCGACACCTCCCACCAGCCCAGGGTGCTCCAAGCCCTGTCCTGCCTTGAACACTCCCAGGGATGGGGCAGCCACAGCTTCTCTGCCCAACCTGTGCCAGGGCCTGCCCACCCTCCCAGGGCAGAATTTCCTCCCGATGTCCCATCTAACCCTGCCCTCCTTCAGCTTAAGGCCGTTCACCTTTGTCCTGTCACTCCTGCCCATGTCCAAAATCCCTCTGCAGCTCTCCTGGAGCCACTTTAGACACTGGAAGGTGCTCTCAGGTTGGTCATGCCCAGAATGCCGTGGCTCCTCCCCAGAAGGATGGACCAGCTCTAACTGATGCCCAGAAGGACATTCCCAGGGGGATGAAGGGGTGAGGATCCCACTCGTACCTGTCTGCAAGAGCTGCTCAACACCAGCTGTGTTTGCTTGTTCCCAGCAGCAGCAAACACCCCTCTCCAGGCATCCCACTGTAAATCACAGCGTTCCCTGCAGGAGATTTCCTGCATTCTTGCACTTAAGAACTGTCTGGTGGGGTGTGAAGAAGAGGAGGGGCCGTAGCCAGCTGGTGTGGGCTGGAGTCACAACATCTGCCACGTCCCAGAGCGAGGGGGGCTGCGTGTCTACAGGCTGGCAGGGCCTGGGGATGGGCAGCAAATGGCAGGGAAAGGCACTTCACTTTGGATGGCTCCTTGGATGGGAGATCCCCTGCACATGTGCCCAGGGGCTCCATCCCCAGAGTCCTGGACAGAGGGAGGGCTGGGGGGGAGAAGCTTCTGGGTACCAAAGCACGTCCCCCCCTAACTGAGCATTCGAATCCTGGGTTTGGTTCTGGCCCCCTCATGACAAGAAGATGCTGGAGCATGTCCAGGTGCTGGGGAAGGGGCTGGAGGGGCTCAGCCTGGAGAAAAGGAAGCTCGGGGGGGACCTTTTTGCTCTCTGCAACTCCCTGACAAGAGAGGGGAGCTGGGGAGGGGTCGGGGTCTGCTCCAGGGAACGGGGACAGGGTGAGGGGAAATGACCTCAAGCTGAGCCAGGGGAGGTTCAGGTCGGACATCAGGGGAAAATTTCTCCATGGAAAGGTGATCAGGCAGTGGAACAGGTTGCCGGGGGTGGTGGTGGAGTCACCAGCCCTGGAAGTGTTCAGAAAACGTGTGGATGTGGCACCTGGGGACACGGTTTAGTGGTGACATGTCATTGCTGGGTTAATGTTTGAACTCGATGACCTTGGAGGGCTTTTCCAACCTGAACGATTCCCTGAATCCATTTAAGCTCTTTAGAGAGGAGCTGAGCACCTGGAAACTTTGAAGAACCCCTGCTGGGTTTCAGGAAAGCATCCTGAATCTTGGCTGATTTTAGAGGTCTTTTTCAACACAAACGACTCTGTCATGCCCTGAGGAATCATGGACTGATCCTCCAGGATTCCAGGGTCGATCCTGGAGGCGTGGGCGCTGCGGTGGCACCGGGCAAGGCTCGGCGCAGGGTTATCCATCCCTTCGGCTCAGCCAAGTGTCCCCTCCCCCGGCAGCTCCGGCAAATCCAGCACAAGGAGTGCTTTTCCAGCTCAAGGAAAACCTCCTCGTTGGCCATCCCGGGGGCAGAGCGGGGCCGGGTGACCTCACCAGGGTGACCCCCCCAGTGCCGGGGGTGCCAGGCGGTGCCAGCAGCTCCTCCCTGGGGGAGGTGCGTCCGGCCCCGCGTTGCGCAGCGCGGAGCTGGCGCTGCTCGGTCCTGCCCGGGGCTCCTCGGTCCTGCCCGGCGCTGCTCGGTACTGCTCGGTCCTGCCCGGTACTGCTTCTATGCTGTCCGGTGTTGATCGGTGCTGCTCTCTCCTGCCCGGTGCCGTTTGGTGTTTCTCGGTGTCACTCGGTGCCACTCGGTGTTTCTCGGTGCCGCTCAGTGTTTCTTGGTGCCGCTCGGTGTCACTCGGTGCCGCTCGGTGTCTCTCCGTGCCGTTCGGTGTTTCTCGGTGCCGCTCGGTATTTCTTGGTCCTGCTCGGTGTCTCTCGGTGCTGCTCGGTGCTCCCATCTAGCGGGGACACCGCGGCCACCGCCGCCGCTGATCACCGGCCCCTCTGTCCCTGTCCCCTCGCAGAGCCAGACCTGGAGGATTGCAGCTTCGGCTGCCGAGGGACGTCGCCGCAGGAGAGTCTCTCTTCCATGTGAGTGTCCTTCGGGAGCCCTTCCCGCCGCAGGAACGGGAGTGCGGGCGCGTGGGAACCCCGGGAAGCCGCGGGATGACACAGCAGGGAAAGGGGGAGAGGCTGGGGCAAGAGGGGGCAGCTCCTTCCCTGCTCCTCGGGGATGGGATGGGATGGGATGCACTGGGATGGGATGGGATGGGACGCGACTGGATGCGACGGGACGTGATGCAATGCACTGGGATGGGATGGGATGCACTAGGATGGGATGGGGCAGGTTTGCTTTCCTAACACAAGGCAGGACTAACAGGACCACGGGGCTCACCTAGAGTGGAACAGAAGAGGCTGAGGCCGGGGGGGATGCAGCCACTCCCAGCTCAAGGCACAGGAGCTGTGGGAGCAGAGGAGGGGGGGTGCAGAGCAGGGAAGCACCTCTGACACCCCCAATCCTCGTCCAGGTCCCCCATCAGCAGCCTCCCGACCCTCTTCGACCAGACGGTGTCCTGCAGCAGCAGTGGGCAGCTGGAGAATGTCCCCCAGGCCACCCCCAACATCGAGCAGCTCCTGGAGAAGCAGGGCAATGGGGAGGCCGGCGTGAACAGTGAGTCCCTGAGCACAGGGGCTGTGGGAGGAGAGGTCCTTGTGCGTGTTTGTGTGGGAGCCAGCTGGGATTCTGCCCAAGGCAGCGGGGCCGGTGGGAGACAAAGCCCTAGTGTGTGCCATGGGGGAGTAGCTGGCAGTGCACTGAGGTTTGGGGCCAGTCTCCTCCCAGAACGGGGTCTAACTGTGGATCCTGTGATCCCCTTCTCTTTCCTCCATTCCCCCTTCTCTCCCCTCTCCCCTTGCCCCTTCCTTTCCCTGCAGTTGTAGAGATGCTCAAGGCCCTGCACTCGCTGCAGAAGGAGAACCAGCGGCTCCAGGAGCAGATCATGACTCTGACGGCCAAGAAGGAGCGTTTGCAGCTCCTCAACGTCCAGCTCTCTGTCCCCTTCCCCGTGGTGACCAGCAGCAATGGCCCAGGCAGCCAGGCCCAGTACATCCTGCCTCCCAGTGGTGAGGGGGCTGGGGGGATGCATCCCTGTGCCCTGGGGAGGGCAGGAGGGGGCACAGCGGGGGGATCTGACCCACTTAGCCAATGCCCACACTGCCCCTTGCTGTGGCTGTGGCTACGTCAGCCTCCAGCCCTGACTCTGCATCCTCACTCCTTTCCTCCCTCCAGTCTGCAACAACGATTCCCTGAGCATCAGCAAGAGCCCCCCATGCAAGAACAGCTTTGGGATTGAGAACTCCCTCTCCACATCCTCCGAGGTAACACAGCCCCTGCATCCACCAGTCAGCGGGAAGGGATGGGGGAGGGAGCAGTGCAGTCCCAGGACTCTGACTTGGTAGCCAGCTCATAAAGCCTCGTAGCCCAGGCTCAGTGTCAGGTTCTTTCTCTGGAGTGCCCATTCTTCATCTCAGTGCTGAGGTCTGAGTAGAGTAGCTGAGACCTGGAGCATGAGGTGGGAATGCTTCCAAGTTATTCTGGAGATCCAGCCAAGCACGTCTGAGTTCTGGGACCCCTCTGACCTGCACTTGCCCTCACAGCCCCCCATCCCCCCTTGGAGCTGAGCTGACCTTTCCCAGCTGCCCCCATCTGATGCTCCTGTGTCCGTTTCTCCCCCAGGACCCTCACTCAGGGTGTCCCAGCAGGAGCAGCTCCTCCCTGTCCTTCCACAGCACCCCTCCACCCCTGCCCCTGCTGCAGCAGAGCCCGGCCTCGCTGCCCCTGCCCGCGGGGCAGCAGGTCAATGGCCTGGCCAGGGTGGCTGGCGGCGGGCTGGGGGGAGGCACCAGCGCCAGCCACGGCCTCTCCACGGTGCCCATGGTGGATGGCCTGATGGGGACCCTGGCAGGAGGTCAGCAGATGCCCATCAACGGGATCCTGGGGAGCCTGAACGGAGCGCAGGCTGCCCAGGCGCCGAGCGCGCTGACACAGGCGAGCGCACCCCCGGCCCTGCAGCTCCCCAGCAGCCTGAGCAGGTGAGCACGGGGGGCTCGGGGCAGCCCTGCCCTCCCCAGCAGCTCCAGCAGGGAGGGAGGGACAAGCTCTGCATGTGCAGGACCAGCATGGGCTGTGCTGACATTCCCTGCCCTGCTCCCCTGCAGCATTCCCAGCCTGAGTCCCCTGACAGAGCAGCAGCGACACGTCTTGCACCAACACGAGCAGCAGCTCCAGCAGCTCCAGCAGCTCCTGACTTCCCAGCCACTTAATCCGGTGAGTGAGGGGCTGTTTAATGGGAAAACCTGGCAGCAGAGGGCAGAATGTAGGGCTCCCTCCTTCCCCTGAGCCCCCTGCCCACAGGGATGCAGAGCCAGGGCCTTTTCCCAGGTCTGGCTGCTGCAGATGGAACGAGGAGCAAAGCTTTGGGCAGGAACCTCCCAAGGAAGGGAGTTGGAATTTGAACGTTTCCTTTGTACAAAGGAAAATCTTAATCTGGGTTTCCCACGTCCTGAGGGGGTGAGAAGGTGGGAACTCTAAGCCACCATGAAATCAGGAGAGCTGTTACCTCCTCCAGCCATCCTTGGATGCAAATCCTGTCTGATCCTGCTGCCAGGAGAGGGCTGGGCTCTGGGCTCACAGGTGTGCTGAGGAGAAGAACACACTTGAGGATGCTATTTGAGGTTAGAAAGGGATAAACACCAACTTGCTCTAGTCCTGAGGCAGGTGAGCTGTGTCTGGGCACATTCACACGGAGAACTGGAGATGCCAGGAGGACTCTGCAGGTGGCTGAGGATTTTGGGGTCAGGGAAAGGACCAGGTGGCTGCTCTGAGGCTCTTGGCTCTGTGCCTGCATCCTTGTGGGTCAAACAGCAGCCCTGGCCCGGGAGAGGTGCAAAGATGCCCCTCAGTGTGTGAAACCACAGTCCCTGCCCTGCCTGGAGTCAGCCAGGAATGCCACCAGCTCCCGTCAATGGAGCTGTGCTGTGCTCATTTATATCTCCCTGGAACGTGGCCCGTTGCTTTGGATAGATTTCTGGGTCAGGCTATTTATATCCCAGGGAAAAGCAAATTTCCAAGGGCCTCTCTGTGGAGCAGCTGATGTCACTGTGTCATCAGCTGCATCCCCGTGGGGGCAGGACAATGTCAGCTCTCAGCCTGCTGCACTGGTCGATGGTTGCCATGGTGATTCCTGTGGTCTGCTGGATTTGAGGGCGACCCTCTGGATGCAGGTGAGGTGTGACCCTCATCCCCCTGGGTCCTGCTCACCTGCACCCACCCTGCAGGTCAGGGCTGAGCTGGGAAGAAGGACAGGCTGGGGAAGGAAATGAAGAGCCAGTCTGGAAATTCATGATAGTGAATGCCACAGATTTGAAATCCCTGGGTGGATGGACTGGGAATTGCTGAGTGGATTTGTGTGCCTGCAGGTGTCTGGGTGAGGGTTCACTAATCCTCTGAGTCAGAAAACAGTGGGGTTGGAAAGGTCAGAGGCACAGGCTGTTAATGAGCACAAGGCAGACTGTTCCTCTCTCTCCTCATAGAGATGGGATCAAGGGGACTTTCTCCCTGTCTCCAGTGGCATTGCCTGGGTTAGAGTGTGTCAAGGAATCATTAAGGTTGGAAAAGACCTCCAAGATCATCAAGTCCAATCTTCGGCTGAATCCCACCATGCCCACTGAACCATATCAAAGTGTCACCTCTGGTTATTTTTGAACATTTCCAGGGCTGGTGACTCCACCACTTCCCTGGGCAGCTGTCCCAGTGCTTAACTCCTCTCCCAGTGAAGAAATGTTCCCTTCTATCCAACCTGAACCTCCCTTGGTGCAGGCTGAGTCCACGTGTCCAGGTGTCACCTCTTCCCGAGCGCTTTGTCCCCGCTTTGACTCCTCTCCCTCCCCTTCCCCGCAGGAGCAGCAGGCTCTGGTGTTCCAGATGATGCAGCAGATCCAGCAGAAGCGGGAGCTGCAGCGGCTGCAGATGAGCAGCTCGTCCCAGCTGTCCATGAGCAGCCTCCTGGCCGCCACCTCCGCGCCCGCCCTGATGACCTCGGCCCCCCAGCCGCCCCCCAGCACCAGCTCCCTGCTGGCCTCCCTGTCCCCGCAGCAGCTCAACCCCAGCACTGCCCTGCTGGCCCCCCAGGCCACCCCACCGCTCAGCACCCCTGGGAGCAGCCTCCTGGCCTCGGGAACGGGCCTCCCACCTGTCCTGACGGCACAGCCCAACCCCTTCCTCAACCTGCAGGCTGACGGCAACGCCGCAAAAGGAACGGTGCGTATGCTGCTGGCACTGCCCTGACCCCCAGAGCCCGTGGGGCGGGCACAGCCCTGGGAGACACCCCTGTGCCCCAGCTGATTGGGGGGAGCACGTGGGGACCAGAGCCAGGCTGCTCCTTGGCTTTGCTGCATCCCTGCCTGGCCAGTGGCACGGCCCCATCCCACCTCCCACCTCCAGGACTGGCAGGGCCCTGGGCAGGCACAGAGGCTCCCAGGGTGTCCCTACCTGTGTGTGCAGGTGCTGCAGAATCCAGGCAGGGACAGGCCATGGGTTTGGCTCCGTTCTCCCCAGGATTTGGATGGGATGAGGTGTCCCAGGCAGTGCTGGCCCTGTGGAGCCTCATGATGGAATGCAAAGGTGACTCCGTGTTGGCAGCCAGGGTTTAGGAGGAATCTGGCACCCCAGAGGAGAGGGGGAGAGGTTTCCAGCCTTGTACTGGGACACCAGTGTCCAGGGACTGGTGGGGTGAGCTTCCATCTCCTCCATCCCTCCCCTGCACCTGTGCCTGTACCCGGAAGGTCCAGCCCTGGTTGGAGACACTTGGGAGCCAAAGGCTGAGGGTTGAGGACCCAGCTGGGCCTGAACTGGGCAGAGGGAGCCCTGGGCTCCCATGTCTCTTGATTCTGGAGGAGCCTGAGAGGTGCCAGCGAGCAGGGCCAGGTGTGCAGCACACGGGGGTCCCTGCTCTGCCCCCCCAGTGATTCCTGTCTCCTCTGATACCTGTCTCCTCTGCGTCTCTTTCTGTTTGTTTTTTAAAGAACATGAATGAAAAGGGAGCTCCTCTTACCCAGGACAAGGGCTAAGCTCCCCCCTCACCCCGAAAAAACCAGCAGCCAACTCCTGTCCCCAGGGGAATGTGGCTTTTCCACAGCCAACCTTGACACTGTTAGAGCAATGAGCACAAGGCCTCCGAGGAGCATTCCCTGCCGCTGGGCCATGCCAAGAGGTGCTTTGGAAGACAGAAGGTCTGTGGCCGAGCCCTGGCACCGAGAGGAGTGAAGGTTGGGGGTTCTGTGCCACCCTGCTCCCTGTGGAGGAGGCAATTCCACCGGATCCTGCCAACCGGAGCACGGGTGGGCACCTTTGTGCAGCCCCCAGGAGAGCCCCCCGAGCATCCCTGGGGGAGGGAGACCCCTCTGCTGAGCCCGAGGATCCTGGCAGTGCCCGTGGAGGCAGCACTGGATGTGGCAGCACTGGGAGGGGACGTGGTGGCCCTGCCCACGTGTCACCTCGCCCAGGTGGGGCTGTTTGCAAGAGTTCCTGGAGCTGAGATTTCTCACCTGCATTTCACCCACTGGGCTCTTTTCTCTGTAGCCCCAACAGCTCAGCTGGAGCCAAATCCAGCCTGGAAAGACACAGGTGGGAGTACTGGACGAGGACTGGAGCTGGGGAGGAGGTGGAAGTCATTTGCTCCTTGGAAGGACATTGCCACACATGCCCTGCCAGCTGCTGTTGGGTCGGTGCCATCCTCACCTGAAAAGCACATTCCTGCTCCGTGCAGTCTCTTCCCTTCCAAGATTCCCAAAGGAAAACCTTTCAGCCTGCAGAAGAGTCTGTAGCCAGCATTATCCAACGTCAGAAGGTGCATTTGAACCTCGAAGTTCACTCCTGGACCTGAGCTCAGAGATAAGAGTGTGTGTGGGGAAGAGAGTCCCAAATCCATTCCTTGCTCTTCCCTGCCCACCACAAGTCACTCCAGTCTGGTACAACCATGTTCTTCCACTGATCTCGGGTTCCTGGGAAAAGGGGATCTCCAAGGAGTGGGACAGTGTACGAATCCTGAGCTGGACATCAGACCCTTCATCATTCTCCACCTTTTGACCTTAATTCCATCTTGCAGCCTGGAACCTCAGCCAGGAATCAGCTTCCTCTGAGCCTGGATGGATGGATGGATGGATGGATGGATGGATGGATGGATGGATGGATGGATGGATGGATGGATGGAAGGAAGGACAGGTGGGGCAGCTCTGGGGAAGGGGAACACCTACGTCAAACGTACCAATGCCCCTTCTTTTCCTCATGCCCTGGGTCACTCCAGGGACAGGGGGGAAGGCTCCAGCTGATGGAAACTCTGAGGGTCTTAAAAACCAAGTTGTTGGACCTTAATGACAATTTTCAGCACATTCCCACTGCCTTCAACTAGTTTGCACTATTCTGATTTGTCAGCAGTGGGGCTGTGCTGATGTACTAAAAAGCTTGTCCCAGGCAAAACTCATCTGCTAAGTATCTTTCTTCCTTTTTATTTTATTTTATATTATTTTATTTTATTTGTTTGGAAGATTGTCACCACGATGGTTGAATAAGGCTAAACAAAGGAGAGAGAAAACCTTTCTGCTCTCAGCCTGCAGTTCTGTGAACTGGGCAGAATGCTGCTGTCTGCTCAGAAATATATATATTATATATATATAATTTTTTTATATATAAAGAAAAGCTAATGTTTTAACAAGGTTAAGAAGCTATTGGGAAGGTGGAGATGGCAGCTAAAAGAGGAAAAGCAGGAAAGAAAGCCTCCCTTCCTGGCAGTCCCTGCAGCTGGCACATCCCTGTCCCCAGACACCTGCCAAGGGACAGGTGGGCTGTGCCACCTCCCCCCACCTGCCACCTCCAAACTGGGACTGAAATCTTTCAGTTCAACCCAGCATTTGGGCTCCCTGTCCCCAAAATTGCTCTGGCACATTTGTGTCCTTGCACTTTTTAAATTCCTTTTGATTTTTCTCTTGTTCTCCCACACACAGTCGTGTTGTTCCCCCTCCCTGGCACCCCCAGAGGTGCCACCCAAAATCCCTGGCACAGGGACCTGGCACAGGAGCTGTTTTTAAAGCTCACCTGGCTCAGGTGAGCTGTAGAAACCTCAGGTCTCACCTGGCTGCCCCCTCTCACCTGAGGAGTCTTGGGTTTGAAAGCAACTGCTACAAAGAGCAAATATATTCAGCAAATTAGGGCTAAAATGTGAAATTTCAGGGCTGCCCCTCAGCCCTGAAGTGCCTGGGTTTGTGAGGTGTACCTGCCATCCCTCAGATCCTTGGGATTTGGGAACAGACCTTCCTCAGCACTGGTTGGGGATGGACAGGAGTCCCACGGGCTCTGCCAGCTGGGTTTGTCCAGGGCTTGATTTTAATTGTATTTTTCCCTTTTTAATTACTCTGAGGTCCCAAATTCCTGTTGTCATGTTGTTGCCCACTTGGTGCCATCATTGTGCCCTCCTGCCCCATTTAGAACCCCCAGGCCCTGATGTCATGCCCAGATTTGGTCAGATTCTTCCAAAATTCACCCACATCTCCCAGCCTGGAATGAGAAACGTGACAGTGGCAGGGAGGGAGGGGATGGGAGGGCAGGAAGGCGGGTTGGGATTGAGGAGCAAGTCATGGTACAGTGCAGTGACCCCCCAGCACACCCCAAATCCATGTGGGAACACCTCAAAGTTGGGTTTGGTGCCCAAATCCCTGGGCAGGAGCAGGAACCACACAGGGGGGCAGTGAGAGGCACCTGATGGGGGTCAGGAGGCTGAAAGGGGCTGGGGGGGCTCCAGTGGCTCCTGGGAGGATATTTGGCAGCCCAGGCATTGGGAGAGGTTGGAAATCAAGGAATTGGGGGGTTTTTTAGGCAGGATCACTGTTAGAGCTGTGCAGCACCCCTGGCCCCCTGCTCAGTGCCCCAGGTCTGGGGGTGGCAGCAGTTGGAGGAGGATCCTCCCCCTGGGACAGCCTGGGATAAGGCTGGAGAAGACGAGGGGGATAAGAGACATAAAGCACTTACACATCTTTCCACCACCTTCCAAAGGCTCCCAGTCCCTGGGAATTGTCACCTCCACTTATCCCAGAGCCCAAGGTCCCTTTGGCAGACTGAGGGGGCACTGCTGGGAGGTTGCCAGTCGGGTCCCTGTGAGGAACAAAAGAGGGAGAGCAGAGGAAGGAGAAAGAAAAGCTAAAGATTATCTGTGTTTCAGTTGCACTGGGGTACGTTTCTTTACCCGTTTTGATGCTGATGTCTCATTTAGTCTGTTGCATGTGTCCTTTTGGATTTGTTTGGGGGTTTGTTTTTTATTAAATGAAAGAGAAAAATGTGTATATTTTTGGCAATTTAAGGTAATGTAGCTAAGATATATTTTTTTCACGCTGCTTGACTGTTCTTTATTATAATAAATAATATTAATATTAATATCAAAGAGTTTTTTAATACAACCAAGCGGGGGGGGTGGAATTTAGATGAGAATAGATGAGAATGGGGACTGTGGGGTGAATTCCCTGCAAGGTGCTGGGTCCTGTTTTCAGGGTCGGGATCGGCCACTGGGAGTGACATCGCGGCCGGTCACTGGGTGGGATCGGGTATCGCGACTGGGACCGGCATCGGGAACCGGCACCAGCAGCGGGATGAGGTACCGGGATCGAGCACCGGGACTGGGAGCAGGCACTGGGATCAGACACAGGCACCGGGAGCGGGACTGGGGCACCGGGAACGGGTACCGGGACTGCGCTTCGGGAGCGACAGCGGGATTGGGCACCGGGAGCATCACCGGGAGTGACAGCGGGACTGGGCACCGGGATAGAGCACCGGGAGCGGCACCGGGAGCATCACCGGGAGTGACAGCGGGACTGGGCACCGGGATAGAGCACCGGGAGCGACACTGGGATTGGGTACCGGGAGAAGACCGAGAGCATCACCAGGAGCGGCACCGCGAGCATCACCGGGAGAAGGACTGGAAGCAGAGCCAGGAGCAGCACCGGGAGCGACACCGGGACCAGCATCGGGAGCAGAACCGGGAGAGGCATCGGGAGAAGCACAGAAGCAGAGTCAGGAGCACCACGGGAGCAGCATCGGGAGCGGCACCGGGACCATCACCGGGAGAAGGGCAGTGGAAGCAGAGCCGGGAGCGGCACCGGGAGCGGCACCGGAGCAGCATCAGGAGCATCACCGGGAGCATCACCGGGAGAAGCGCAGTGGAAGCAGAGCCGGGACCAGCACCGGGAGCAGAACCGGGAGCGGCACCGGGAGCATCCCGGGGGACGAACGCCGTGAGAACCCTCCCCCACGACATCCTCACCCTCCCGCCGAGCCCGCCCGGCCCGTCCGCCCCTTCCGGCG
>VWZD01010973.1:439993-452252 GCA_013396695.1 Sakesphorus luctuosus
GCCGGTCCGCCCCTTCGGGCGGGGCGGGAGGAGGAGCCGCTCGGGAAGGTGACCGGGGCCATGCGGAGGGTGAGCCCGGCCGCGCTCGGGGCTCTGCTGAGAGCACCGGGGGGCGGCCCCCGGGGCCGGGACCCCTCCGGGGTGCTGCGGGTCCCCTTCTCCGCCGGGCCCCCCTCGCAGCCTGTGGTGGCCGCCAAGGAGCCGTTCCCGGTGGAGCTGAAGGCGGGGAAGACGTACGGGTGGTGCTCGTGCGGNGCCCGGGATGTGCGGAGATGCCGATGGGTCCAGGGCAGGACCAGCCCCCCGGGGACCCCCCCAGTCCCGCACTGGGAGGTTTTGGGGGGTCGAGGCGCTGTCGCCCTCCCCGGCCGCTCCCGCCGCCCCCCAATTCCCGAGGGATGCGCTCCCGTGGCTGGGATGATGGAGGGGTCGCGCCCCGCTGGCTCATACCCGGCGGGGAACCAGCCGGGCACCCCCAGACCCCCCTTTACCCCCTCCCCGTTTGTTTCCAGCCCTTCTGCGACGGCTCCCACAAGACGGCGGCCCCGGGCATGGCCCCGCTGCGCTTCACCCCGCAGGAGGATGGCACCGCCTGGCTCTGCGGCTGCAAACGCACCCAGAACCCCCCGTACTGCGACGGCACCCACCAGGGGCAGGCGGTGCAGGGGGCCCCGCTGCCCACCCAGCCCTGAGGCGGCGGGCACGGCGGGCACGGAGCCCAGCGGAGCTCAGGAGCACCGGGATGTGCATCCCGCTCTCGGGTACGGAGGGAGGGGGGAGATGCTCAGCTCCCACCTCCATTAAATCGGAATTTCTGAGCCCTGGGAGCTGCCCCCGCTGCAGCAAAGCAGCCCCCCATCCCGTGGGCAGGGAATTTGCCTTCTGTGGACAATGGGATTTTCCAGAGTGATTTTGTGTGGCCAGAGCTGTGGGTGCCCATCAGGATGCAGGAGGTGGGATTTGGGATGGAGGGACCTGTGGGATGTGGGGCAGAGGGACCTGTGGGATGTGGGGCAGAGGGACCCACGGGATTTGGGATGGAGGGACTTGTGGGATGTGGGATGGAGGGACCTGTGGGATATGGGGCAGAGGGACCTGTGGGATGTGGGGCAGAGGGACCCACAGGATTTGGGATAGAGGGACCTGTGGGGTTTGGGATGGAGTGACCCCCAGGATTTGGGATGGAAGTACCTGTGGGATGTGGGGCAGAGGGACCCACGGGATTTGCAATGAAGTGACTTGCAGGATGGAAGGACCTGTGAGATTTGGGATAGAGGGACCTGTGGGGTTTGGGATGGAGTGACCCCCAGGATTTGGGATGAAGGCCCAGTGGGATTTGGGACAGAGGCACCTGGAGCTGCCCCTGCAGGGGCAGGAAGGCCAGTTGGCAGCATTTATTACATTTACAAAGCTGTGTCCATACAAACGTTTGACCAAGAACAATACCTGGATATCGGGATATATTACAGGACATTAAAACGCCGAACAGGATGCAAACACACAGAGCCAGTTGGTTTGTACCACAGAGGGAAAACCAAAACAAACCCACGCCCCGACCCCCCGGAAACCCTCGGGGCAGCCCCTGCCGCCTCCCGCAGTCCAGTCTGGCCTATGTACAAGGAGAAAAGGGGGTCAGAGCCGAGCCAGAGGGAGCCCCCCGGGCAGCCCCCGCCCAGGGGTGGGCACAGGAGGCAGAGGTGGCCCTGCAGGGACCCTCCCCGGGCTGTGCTATAGGCGGGTCCGTGCTGGGGGGCAGCACTTCCCAAGACGACAATTCCCAATGAAAAGCTGCAGTAACAACATCCGTGTTTCCCGACCTTTGGAGTCAATTCCCGTGCCGCTTTCCTTTGGTTCTCCCCGTGCCCCGGGGCCGCCGGGCACTGCAGGCACTTGCTCATTTTGTGTCCTCCATGCCCTCCCCAGCACTGACAGGAGAGGCACCCCCGGGATCTGCATTCCCTGGGGCTCGTGTGCTTTTATTGTCCATGTAGAAAGTTGGTCCCTTCCCCAGAGCTGCTCCACTCCCGCCCCAAACGCGGCAGGACCTTCCCACACTCGCCCCTCACCGAAGCCTCCTGGCTAAAGGCACTGTAGTCTCATTTTTAGTATTTTATTTTATTAAAAACCCAATGTGAGGGCAGGAGGAGAGGGTGGGAAGGACTGTGGGGAGAGGGGGAGACCAAGACTAAATGCTTGGAAATGTGGCGGGCAGGGAGCAGCATCCTGGGGGTCCCACACCCCCTGGGCTTGAAACCCTCCGAGTCCCCAACCCCCTGGATGCCCCCAAATCTCCCTGGGGAGCTGTTGGCACCCCAGGGAGGAGAAAATACTCAGGGGGGTTGTGCTCCAACCACCAGGGGTGGCCCTTTGCCACCAAGCTGCAAGCAGAGATGATTTTTAAGCTGGAAAAAGCCCAAAAAGGAACTTACTGTGCAGAAGGGAAGTGTCTGTGCGAGGCTTTGCCTGATCAGAGACTGAAACAGCATCCAGAAACCACAGGGAAAGCAAAGACCCAAAACCATGCCTGGCAGAGCTGGGGGTGGGTGAGGGAGCAGCTGGGCCACTGGTCAGCCACGGGCACCACGGGGCAAACCTGGTGCCCAAAACCCCCCAAATAAACACAAACCCACAAGAAACCAAACCAAACCACAGCATGATGAGGCTGAAGGGCAGTTTTTGGCTTTACCTGTGCTTGGCCCTTACCTGTGCTTGGCCCTTACCTGTGCAGCCAGGAGTGCCCACTCCCAGCCCTGGCTCATTCTGGGTGGGCACGAGCGGAGAGGGATGAGGAGGAGAGGGAAAAGTGTTGAGGGAAACCCAGCAGGGGATGTGGCAGCTCCTGCCTGGCCCCCAGCTCTGGCATGCAGCTCCCAGATGGTAAACCAAACTCCAAAACCAAACCAAACTCCAAACCAAACTCCAAAACCAAACCAAACTCCAAAACAAACTCCAAACCACACCAAACTCCAAACCAAACTCCAAAATCAAACTCCAAAACCAAACCAAACCAAACTCCAAACCAAACTCCAAACCAAACCAAACTCCAAACCAAACTCCAAACCAAACTCCAAAACCAAACACCCGAAAAAACAAACAAACAAACAAACATTTAAAAATATCCACCCACATTTCTGTGTCTTATTTGCATTTTAAATTAATCTGCTCAATCAATAGAAAATAAGTATGTATAATTACTCTTCTTCTCCCTATGTACACATATATATTTATATAGGTCTATGTATAATATCTGTATAGAAAGCCCAGGCAGGCAGTCCCTGGGGGGAGGGTTTAGCTCAAGGCTGAGGCCGTGCTGCCGTTCACAGTCGTTTTGCGGCACCGGGCGGGGGTCGGTGCCAGGGGGTGGCAGTTCGAGGTGCCATTGAGGCCGGTGCCGGTGCCGGTGGCAGAGCTGGGGGAGCCGTGGGACGGGGTGGCAGGGCTGGGCAGGGAGGAGGAGGTGGCGGGCAGGGTGGCAGGGCTGTGGGCTTTGTCGCTGCCCGACTCGCACTCGGAGGCGCCGCTGGTGTTGGTGCCCTCGGAGGGGACGGGCTGGGACAGCTTGAGCCGCTTGCAGGCGGGTTGGACGCGGTACTTCAGAGGCAAGGGGCCGTTCTGTGGGGGCAGAGGGGCACAGCTGGCACCTCCCAGTGCCCCAGGGCGCCCCACGGCACCCCAGGGCATCCTACAGCACCCCAGGGCATCCTACAGCATCCTACAGCAACCCAGGGCACCCCATGGCACCCCAGGGCATCCTGTACCATCTTACAACACCCCATGGCACCCCAGAACATGCTACAGCACCCCAGGGCACCCCAGGGCATCCTACAGCACCCCAGGGCATCCTGGACCATCCTACAGCATCCCAGGGCACCCCAGGGCATCCTGTACCATCCTACAACACCCCATGGCACCCCAGAAGATCCTACAGCACCCCAGGGCACCCCGGGGCATCCTGGACCATCCTACAGCACCCCATGGCACCCCACAGCATCCTACAGCACCCCGGGGCATCCTGGACCATCCTACAGCACCCCATGGCACCCCACAGCATCCTACAGCACCCCAGGGCATCCTGTACCATCCTACAGCATCCCATGGCATCCTACAAAACCCCATGACACCCCACAGTACACTGTGGCACCCCATGGCATCCTACAGCACCCCATGGTGCCCCAGGCCATCCCACAGCACCCCATGGCATCCTACAGCACCCCATGACACCCCAGGGCATCCTGTACCATCCTACAGCACCCCAGGGCACCTCACAGCATCCTACAGCACCCCAGGGAATCCTGTACCATCCTACAGCATCCCATGGCATCCTACAGTACCCCATGGTGCCCCCGGCCATCCCACAGCACCCCATGGTACCCCACAGCACCCCGTAGCACCCCACAGCACCCCATGGCATCCTACAAACCCCCATGACACCCCGCAGTACACTGTGGCACTCCATGGCACCCACAGTACCCCACAGCACCCCGTGGCACCCCAAGGCACTCACAGCACCCCAAGAGCAACCCACAGCACCCCAGGGTGCCCCACAGCACCCCGTGGCACCACTGTACCACTGGTACACAGCTTTTGAAGTTCTTAATTTAAGGTCTGAAGTTTTTGAGGGTTTTAAGCTTTTTAATGCCTCCAGCCTTCCCCAAAGGCCATTTTCCCAGGGCAGGGGAGTGGCAGCTCCACTTACCCTCCTCCAGGGATAGATGTAGGCAATGTCCATCAGGGTGTAATATTCCTTCAGGGGCTCATCTTCATACAGGACCTCCACCTGGCCCAGGTGACAGAGGGGACAGTGTGAGGCCCCCGGGATGGGGACAGGGGCACTGCCAGCTCCCCAGAGCCACTCAGGGGCTGTCAGGGCTTTGCTGTCCCCCAGTGGCTCTCACAGAGCTCCTGGTTACATGGAACAGGCCTCAGAGGATGGATCCTGCTCCAGGGAAAGGATGGATCCAGCCCCAGGAAAGGATGGATCCAGCCCCAGGGAAAGGATGGATACTGGCATGGGAAAAGGATGGATCCAGCCCCAGGAAAGGATGGATCCAGCCCCAGGGAAAGGATGGATACTGGCATGGGAAAAGGATGGATCCAGACAAGGAAAAAGGATGGATCCAGCCCCAGGGAAAGGATGGATCCAGCCCCAGGGAAAGGATGGATACTGGCATGGGAAAAGGATGGATCCAGACAAGGAAAAAGGATGGATCCAGCCCCAGGGAAAGGATGGCAGAGCAAAGCCATTTATTTGGGAGAAGCAGACACGGTGACTGCAGTGGGGGCTGTGACACAGGGTGGCCAAATGGCATCACAGTGAAATGTGGGCAGCCAGCAGACCCAGGTACCCCCAGGTGCCCCCCAGCTGCCCCCCAGGTGCCCCCTCACCTTGTACTTGCTGGGAACATCCATCTTGTTGCGCAGGAACTTGGCCAGGTGCATGACGGTCATGGCAGCCGGACAGCGCAGGAACCGCAGCCCGTTGCCCTGGGGCAGGGGGGGACACGTCACTGGGGCCACCAGGCAGGGCATGGGCAGCTGCCACCCCCTCCAGAGGAGCTTTGGGGTGCCCTCCTGTGCCCCCCATCCCCCAAAAGTCCCAGAGGCAGCTGCACAGGGAGATCTCCGTGTCACAGTCCCACCACACTCACCTTCTCCTTCTCCAGGTCTCCATTCTCGAGGGTCCCTTTTTTCTCCTCTCTTGGGGGAGGGAAAGGAAACACAGGACAAAGTTTATGGGGGAATAAAACCTTAAGGTCCCTTCCAACCCAAACCATTCTGGGATTCCACGATCTCAGCACCAGAGTGGGGACAGAGGGAGGGAGTTTCTTCCCAGAGCTTTGGGAGCAGCCCAGGAAAAGCACCTGGAGCCTTCATAGAACTCTATGGACAGGCTGACGATCTCGTCGTCCGTCAGGTTCCCCTTGTCCTGCTCAGCCACTTCCCCACGATCCTCGTTGGAGCCGTTGGGAACTGCAGGAGCGGAGGGAAGGAGAGGCTGAGCCCCTGTGTGGGCACAGCGGGCACAAGGGGGTCCCCAGGCTGTGCCACTCACCCTCTGCCACGGGATACGCCGCGTAGAAATCCCGGCGCCTCTTCATTTCATCTGAGGGAGGAGGAGGAGGAAGGTGAGGGGGGAAACAGCTCCCCAAGGGGGCCAAGAGCAGGGGGAGAGGACCCCCTGGATTGCCCACCCCTGTCTGTGCACACACACATTGTCCTGCTGCCCCTGGGGCAGTGGGAAATCCAGGGGGTGGGTTCCCAGGGGGTGGGAAGGAGCTCCAGTCCCCCCCAAAGCCCCCAGTTATCCCTGGCCAGGGCTGTACCTTTGAAAAGCCCCGGGACCAGTTTGTACACAATGTCCTGAAGGGTTTTGTCTGACCTGCAGGGGGAAAAGCAGGAAAAGAGCGAGAAATGAGTGGCATTAGGGAGCAGGTTATTCCCAGGGCTACTGGAAGGTGCCCCACACCACGTGCCCCCTGTTCCCCATCTCCCTCCTGGAAAATTCCCATCCCAAAGCCCCAGTTCCCCATCTCAAGGCCACAAATCCCCAGTTGCACATCCCAAAGCCCCAGATCCCCATCCCATGGTGATACAACCACCCCCACCCTCACCACAAAGGGTTAACTCTGGAAAAAGAAAGAAAACCGTCTCAAAAATCCTGGTAATTGCTGGGAATGATGACAGCAGGGTTTGGGGCCAGGATCCCTTTCAGTAGTCAAAACAATCATAAAAACACACTGAGAATTTAAAAAAAAATAAATCTAAGAGCAGCAAATATTTCTGCAAGTTTTAATTTGCATCTAATTTTATTTTTGGACTCCAAAGATTTATTTTGGAGCTGCAGAGCTGGGCTCAGGCTTTGACTTCCCTCCGTGGGAAGGAGGGCAGGGCAGTGCCCACTGTCAGGCTGTTCTATGGGAAAGTGGATTCCCTAAAATGTGAATATCTCAAGGCAGGACCTCCCAAAGCACCCCAGGAACCAGAGAAGCTCCAGTCCCATCCTCAGCCAGGGTTTTGCTGGGAAATGTGGCACAACTGAAGACCTNTGGCATGGGAAAAGGATGGATCCAGACAAGGAAAAAGGATGGATCCAGCCCCAGGGAAAGGATGGATCCAGCCCCAGGGAAAGGATGGATACTGGCATGGGAAAAGGATGGATCCAGACAAGGAAAAAGGATGGATCCAGCCCCAGGGAAAGGATGGCAGAGCAAAGCCATTTATTTGGGAGAAGCAGACACGGTGACTGCAGTGGGGGCTGTGACACAGGGTGGCCAAATGGCATCACAGTGAAATGTGGGCAGCCAGCAGACCCAGGTACCCCCAGGTGCCCCCCAGCTGCCCCCCAGGTGCCCCCTCACCTTGTACTTGCTGGGAACATCCATCTTGTTGCGCAGGAACTTGGCCAGGTGCATGACGGTCATGGCAGCCGGACAGCGCAGGAACCGCAGCCCGTTGCCCTGGGGCAGGGGGGGACACGTCACTGGGGCCACCAGGCAGGGCATGGGCAGCTGCCACCCCCTCCAGAGGAGCTTTGGGGTGCCCTCCTGTGCCCCCCATCCCCCAAAAGTCCCAGAGGCAGCTGCACAGGGAGATCTCCGTGTCACAGTCCCACCACACTCACCTTCTCCTTCTCCAGGTCTCCATTCTCGAGGGTCCCTTTTTTCTCCTCTCTTGGGGGAGGGAAAGGAAACACAGGACAAAGTTTATGGGGGAATAAAACCTTAAGGTCCCTTCCAACCCAAACCATTCTGGGATTCCACGATCTCAGCACCAGAGTGGGGAGAGAGGGAGGGAGTTTCTTCCCAGAGCTTTGGGAGCAGCCCAGGAAAAGCACCTGGAGCCTTCATAGAACTCTATGGACAGGCTGACGATCTCGTCGTCCGTCAGGTTCCCCTTGTCCTGCTCAGCCACTTCCCCACGATCCTCGTTGGAGCCGTTGGGAACTGCAGGAGCGGAGGGAAGGAGAGGCTGAGCCCCTGTGTGGGCACAGCGGGCACAAGGGGGTCCCCAGGCTGTGCCACTCACCCTCTGCCACGGGATACGCCGCGTAGAAATCCCGGCGCCTCTTCATTTCATCTGAGGGAGGAGGAGGAGGAAGGTGAGGGGGGAAACAGCTCCCCAAGGGGGCCAAGAGCAGGGGGAGAGGACCCCCTGGATTGCCCACCCCTGTCTGTGCACACACACATTGTCCTGCTGCCCCTGGGGCAGTGGGAAATCCAGGGGGTGGGTTCCCAGGGGGTGGGAAGGAGCTCCAGTCCCCCCCAAAGCCCCCAGTTATCCCTGGCCAGGGCTGTACCTTTGAAAAGCCCCGGGACCAGTTTGTACACAATGTCCTGAAGGGTTTTGTCTGACCTGCAGGGGGAAAAGCAGGAAAAGAGCGAGAAATGAGTGGCATTAGGGAGCAGGTTATTCCCAGGGCTACTGGAAGGTGCCCCACACCACGTGCCCCCTGTTCCCCATCTCCCTCCTGGAAAATTCCCATCCCAAAGCCCCAGTTCCCCATCTCAAGGCCACAAATCCCCAGTTGCACATCCCAAAGCCCCAGATCCCCATCCCATGGTGATACAACCACCCCCACCCTCACCACAAAGGGTTAACTCTGGAAAAAGAAAGAAAACCGTCTCAAAAATCCTGGTAATTGCTGGGAATGATGACAGCAGGGTTTGGGGCCAGGATCCCTTTCAGTAGTCAAAACAATCATAAAAACACACTGAGAATTTAAAAAAAAATAAATCTAAGAGCAGCAAATATTTCTGCAAGTTTTAATTTGCATCTAATTTTATTTTTGGACTCCAAAGATTTATTTTGGAGCTGCAGAGCTGGGCTCAGGCTTTGACTTCCCTCCGTGGGAAGGAGGGCAGGGCAGTGCCCACTGTCAGGCTGTTCTATGGGAAAGTGGATTCCCTAAAATGTGAATATCTCAAGGCAGGACCTCCCAAAGCACCCCAGGAACCAGAGAAGCTCCAGTCCCATCCTCAGCCAGGGTTTTGCTGGGAAATGTGGCACAACTGAAGACCTCAAACCCAAAGCAAGGGCAGTGGGCCTGGTGAAAAGCCAATTATACCTGCAATTATTTCCATTTCATAATAAGGCCTTTATTTGAAAGAAAAACCAATGACTCTGCCCTGTGTTATTTTTAGCCCAGCCACGTCTTTCATCCCCAATTCCTCCCTGACGTCACTCTGGCTCACCAGGCCCCCCTGGGATTTGATTTATAATAAACACCCAGAGAATTCACCGGATGATTTACAGCAAGTCAAGGTAACAGCAGCCTCAGCTGTTTCACTCCCAGCTCTGCCATGAGCCAGCCCAGTGTGCTGGCACTGGGGGCACGGGGGGCACTGGGGGCACACCCAGGTGTGGGCACCTGGATTGGGAAGCAAAGGTGCAGGGAGTTTTCTGGGGCACCACACCTGGATCAGGCCCCCCCAGGATCACGTTTTCCTCAAGTTTTCCCCACACTGGGAGCAAACCTGGTGCCACCAGGGCACCCAGGGCTTGGGGACACGGGCACAGCAACGCTGGATCTGTCCCCACCCCCAGCCAGGGATGTGCTGGAGGAGCCGTGGGAGCTGGAGTGTAAATATTTCATAGTGAACCAGAATGGGAAAGGAAAAAAAAAAAGAGGCAGAAAAAGTGTTACTACAGAAACGGATTTACACGGAAGAGGCTAAAAAAAAACGCAGGGAAAAAAAAAAGCCCCGAGTGATGCATCGAGTGGTTTCCATGGCAACCACCTGCAGGGCCAATTCCACAACTGGGCCTGGATTTCCCCAGCCTGAGGGAGCCAGGGCGAAGCCACTGGCACCACACACGGGCACCGGGTGAGGGCAGCCCCCCGAGCCCACCTGATGCTGAGGAGGGGTCTGGTTTTGTGCACTTGGACGTCGCACATGGGGCAGTACTTGTTGGTCTCCAGGTAGCGAACGATGCAGGTTTTGCAGACTGTGGGGAGAGACTCGGGGTGAGCAGAGGGATGAGGGGGCACAGCCCCCGTGCCAGCCCCGAGGGGGAC
The DNA here is from genome assembly GCA_013396695.1 of Sakesphorus luctuosus. Classification (NCBI taxonomy): domain Eukaryota; kingdom Metazoa; phylum Chordata; class Aves; order Passeriformes; family Thamnophilidae; genus Sakesphorus; species Sakesphorus luctuosus. The sequence continues at coordinate 450,009 of VWZD01010973.1, forward strand.
CCCTGCACTCCCCCCGGGCACAAGGAGAGACTCGGGGTGAGCAGAGGGATGAGGGGGCACAGCCCCCGTGCCAGCCCCGAGGGGGACCCCTGCACTCCCCCCGGGCACAAGGAGAGACTCGGGGTGAGCAGAGGGATGAGGGGGCACAGCCCCCGTGCCAGCCCCGAGGGGGACCCCTGCACTCCCCCCGGGCACAAGGAGAGACTCGGGGTGAGCAGAGGGATGAGGGGGCACAGCCCCCATGCCAGCCCCGAGGGGGACCCCTGCACTCCCCCTGGGCACAAGGAGCCAGTCCAGCCCCGTCCATCACCCCACAGCTCTGTGTGGCAGCAACACCGGGCGCAGGACGGGTTTGGGCACGCTGGGAGGGGGTTGGTGTGGCCCCCCCACCCTCTGGGGGGCTGGGGGCACCCCTGGGGGCACCCGTGGGGGCCCGGGACACTCACAGGAATGCAGGCACTCCACGATGGTGGTGGCGTCGATGAAGTAGCCGCCGCACAAGGCGCACATCAGGTGGGGGTTCAGCTCTGTGATCTTTATCCTGGTGGTCCTGTGCATTTTGGAGCAGCGCCGTGGCGGGTCCTCCCTGCAACAGCACCCACAGCGGCTCCAGGGGCCACCCAACAACCTCTGCCCTGCGCCTGGGGCTCACTGGGGTACCCAAGGGAGTCCCCAACACGCTGAGACACTTCTGAGTGGGAACAAAACCCCTCCTGTCACCCAGTCCTTGCCTGGAACTCCCATCTGTGCACACACAGACAGACAGACAGACAGACAGACAGATAGACACAGACAAACAGACACACATATAGAGACACAGAGACACAGACACAGACAGACACACAGACACAGACATACAGACAGACACACAGACACACAAATAGAGACACAGACACAGACAGACACATAGACACACATATAGAGACACAGAGACACAGACACGCAGACACACAGACAGACACACACAGACAGACATGCAGACACGCAGACACACAGACAGACAGACACAGAGACACAGACACACAGACACACAGACATGCAGACAGACAGAGACACACACAGACACAGACACAGACACAGACACACACACACACACAGACACACACACAGACACAGACACAGACACACACACACACACACACACACACACACACACAGACAGACACACACACAGACACACACACAGACACACACACACACACACACACACACACACACACACACACACACACACACACACACACACACACACACACACACACACAGACACAGACAGACACACAGACACACACACACAGACACACACACACAAAGTGTATTTTGTGTTTGTTCCATGGAACAGCCATTTCCAGCCACCATCCCACTGGTTTCCATGGGAACCCCTGAGCTCTCTGTTGGCCACCTGCCCACAGCCAGAACTCCTGGCAGGTGTGCCAGGCCAGGTGTGCCCACGGGGCACGGGCAGTGTCCCCCAGCTCGGGGGGAGGACACAGGGACTCGCTGCCTTCCCGCTCTGGCACTTCCACGTTTACAATGGGAGACGGCGGAGCCCGAAATCGCTGCAGTTTTATTGTTGCCACGGCAACCCCAACACTTGGAGAGGAGCCAGAACATTATTACAACCATCCGAGGCGGGGGGGAGAGCAGGGAAGGAGCCCTGGGATTGTGTAAATGAGCGTGGGCACGATGGCAGGGCCGGGGCACCGAGAGGGACACCCGTGTGCGCCCACCCAGGGGAGACACGTGTGTGTAACACATGTACATACATGTACACACATGGACACACTGGTACACACTTATACACACTTGTACACACATTGACACACATGTACACAGGTACACACATTGACACACTTGTACACAGGTACACAGGTACACACATGGACACACATTGACACACATTGACACAGGTACACACTTGTACACAGGTACACACAGGTACACATCTATGCACTGGTACACACATGTACAGACACTGACACACATGTGCACACTGGGACACACAGGCTACACTTACACACATGTATCACCCCACAGGTACACCTGCACCAGGAATGGGACACCACTGGGAGACTGGGATGGGGATGCTGAAGGGATGGGGACACCAGTGGGACTGGGATGGGGATGCTGAAGGGATGGGGACACCAGTGGGACTGGGATGGGGATGCTGAAGGGATGGGGACACCACTGGGACTGGGATGGGGATGTTACAGCAATGGGGACACCACCGGGGTCAGGATGGAG
>VWZD01010973.1:457634-476659 GCA_013396695.1 Sakesphorus luctuosus
CCCCTCCCCCCCGGCCGCCTCCCCCAATCAGCTCCTCGCGGCCGGGCCCCGCCAGCCAATCGCGAGCGGCGCTTCCGGCGACGCGGCGGTCGCGGCCAATGGGGAGCTGTGGGGGGCGGGACCAGCGGCGCGGCGGGGCCTGAGGCGGGACCGAGCGAGGACCGAGCGGAGTCAAAGCCGGGACGGAGCAGAGTCAAAGCCGGGACCGAGCGGGGTCTTAGCGGGGTCTGAGCCGAGTTTCAGCCGAGTCTGAGCGCGATCCGAACAGCCGCAGCCATGGTGAGGCGCGGGGGAGAAGGGCGGGCCCTGCCCGGGGGTGCCCCGGCCGCGGGGGAGGCTGCGCCGGGCCCGTGAGGCGCAGCCAGGCCCGGCCCGGCCCGGCCCAGCGGTGCCGCTGAGCTCTCCCCTCTCCCCTCTCCCTTCGCAGTCGATCATGTCCTACAACGGCGGGGCCGTCATGGCCATGAAGGGCAAGGGCTGCGTGGCCATCGCCGCCGACCGGCGTTTCGGCATCCAGGCCCTGACCGTGACCACGGACTTCCAGAAGATCTTCCCCATGGGGCACCGGCTGTACATCGGCCTGGCAGGGCTGGCCACCGACGTGCAGACCGTGTGAGTGCGGCCCGGGGTGCCCACCCACAGCCGGGGAGAGGCTTTTCCACAGCCAGTGCCGAGGGCACCTCCTGCAAGGCTTAAATCCCCGTGTTTAGTCCTGGGGAGGGAATAATTTATGTAATTAATATAATACAATGAGTGCCAGCGCTCCTGGGTTCGGTCCCCCTTCTGTGAGAGCTTTTTAAATATCCCTGCATGTGATTTAAGGCCACATCACAGCTAAAATGAACTTCAAGCTCAAAAAGAGGTGTATGTGCACCTCCTGCCTCTGTCAGGCCAGGCCAGGCCTGGCTGAAAGGGAGAGAAAAACAACCTGCTTTGCTTTAATGCCAGTTCTCATCTCTTGCAGTGCCCAGAGACTGAAGTTCAGGCTGAATCTGTATGAGCTGAAGGAGGGAAGGCAGATCAAGCCTCAGACTTTCATGAGCATGGTGTCCAACCTGCTCTATGAGAGGAGGTAACTCAGCCACATCTGCTGGCCCTGTTGGAGCTGGGCTGGATGATCCTGGGGTCTGTCCCAGCCCTGGGCTGGATGATCCTGGGGGTCTGTCCCAGCCCTGGGCTGGATGATCCTGGGGGTCTGTCCCAGCCCTGAGCTGTGCTGTGCCCCCCAGGTTTGGCCCCTATTACACAGAGCCTGTGATTGCTGGGCTGGACCCCGTGACACACGAGCCCTTTATCTGCTCCCTGGACCTCATTGGCTGTCCCATGGTCACCGACGACTTCGTGGTGAGCGGCACCTGCTCGGAGCAGATGTACGGCATGTGTGAGTCCCTCTGGGAGCCAGACATGGTGAGTGCAGGGCTGGGCCCCCTCCCACCCAGGGATTGCCCCCCTGTCTGTGTTCCCTGCAGGGCTGGGCCCCCTCCCACCCAGGGATTGCCCCCTGTCTGTGTTCCCTGCAGGGCTGAGGCTGCGGGAAAAGCTCCATCCTGTGGTGCTTCCCAGAGGAGCTCTGGGTTAAACAGCCTTGCAGGATCTTGGGGGATACCTTTGGTTTGGACCAAATCCAGTGGTCAGTGAGCAGTTTTGAGGCCATTTGTGCTCTCTCTGTTCCTCAGGAGCCCGACCACCTCTTTGAGACGATCTCCCAGGCCATGCTGAACGCCGTGGACAGAGATGCCATCTCTGGGATGGGTGTGGTGGTTCACGTCATGTGAGTGCTGCTCCCTCCCCTGCAGAGGGGGCACTGAACAAGCTCTGCACTCCAGTCACTGAAGGCATTGCCTTCCAGGGGATCCCTAATCCTGCCCCCTTCCACCAGCACCTCCAGCAATGCTTTGTCAGCTCTAAGTGTTTTATTTCAGTGGCTGCTGCTGGAACTGCAGGAGCCGTGGGACATGAATCCTGGGGTCAGACACAGGGATTCCCTGGCTGCATTCCCATGGGAATGCTGGAGCATGGGCTCCTCACACAGGGGGAGCAGCAGCCACCAGGATGCTCTGCCTCAGCTGGATGCAGTGGTGGCTCCCAGCTCTGCAGCCAGACTGGCTTCTGAAGCAGCTTATGTTGCTTGTGGAGCTGCTTCCCTGCAGCATCCTGGACATCCCAAATCTGGGAGCAGCCCAGGGGTGGAGGAGGACGGGGTTTCCTCAGTTGTCATGGCCACCTTGAGCCTGGGTGACCCTGCACTGGTACAACCTGCCTGTGCACCTGTGGCTTCCTCAGGGAGGGACAAGCTGTTTGTAGGGATTAAACATGGATTTATTAATGATCTGCTCTCTTTCACCCTCTAGAGAGAAAGACAAGATCACCACGAGGACCCTGAAGGCTCGCCTGGACTAGCCCAGCCCAGCTGTTCGTGTGTTTGCTTGGACTTTTTAAATAAACCTCATATTGGAGTGAACTTTGCTTGGGTCTGAACACGAGGATTAAGTTCTCATCCCTAAACCATCAGGAGGAGCTCAGGGTTCTGATGGGAGCAGAGTTTCCCTCTCCCTCTGAGCCATCCACACGGATTCCCTCAGTGCCCCTGGATGTGAGGGCAGGGAGTGGCACAGATCATGGAATCACAGAACCTGTGCTGGCAGCCAGGACTTGGAGAAATCAGTTCTTTCTTAACCCCCCATTTTACAGGCTCGTATAAAAAGGCTTCTCCAGTTGTGGTTCATAAAATCACAGTGGTTTGGGTTGGAAGGACCTTAAAGCCCATCCAGTGCCACCCCCTGCCATGGGCAGGGACACCTTCTGCTATCCCAGGGTGCTCCAAGCCCTTTCCAACTTATCCTTGGGCACTCCCAGGGATGGGGCACCCTGTGCCAAGCCCTGCCCACCCTCACATGGAGGAATTTCTTCCCAGTATCCCACCCAGCCCTGCCCCCTGGCAGTTTGAAGCATTCCCCTTGTCCTGCCCCACCCAGGACCTGGACCTGGTTGGTGAGAGCCAAGCACAGGAAGGACCAGATGTACACAAAGTTTTAATTTTATTTTTCTCTGGTTGGAGACTCATCTTGTAACATGCATGCATTTCAAAACAGTAACAGTGTCTCAAACTGCTCCTAGCAAACAGACAAGCACAGAGGACTTAAAATTCCTATTTAAAAAACAGCAGTGAAAAAACCTAGATTTTTTTTATTTTTTTTTTTTTAGTTTTTAGATTAAACTTAATTTATTCACATTTTTTTTTCAGTTGCACTGATTAGCCCTGCCCACCCTTGGTGACCTGTGTGTAACCCACCCAACACAACTCCACCCAGCTGCTTTTGGGGGTTGTGCAGCCAAAGAGCAGCACAACTTTGGAGTGGGAAACACTGAAACCACTCAAAGTGATGGCCAGCAGTTGGCTCTGAGCTTTCCCAGGGAGACTCGTTCCAAAGAGCAAGGGACACGGGCAGGGCCTGGTGGGGATGGGAATGCAGAGGAGGGGAGTGGAACAGCTGGGCTGGGTCTGAGGTTCTGTGGTGGGGACACTCTGACCTCGGCAAGGGTGGGACCACCCCGGGATGAAACACTTCCTGCAGCTCAGGGAGGCAGGGAAAAGACTGCATAGTAGTCACAGGATGGGGAGCCCCCACCACCACAGCCCCCAAGAACCCCAGACCCCCACTGTGACCTCAGAACCCACTCCCCACCCACAGCCAGGGCAGCGCTCGGGAAAGCAGGAATCTCCTCCCCCAGAAAAGGAAATAAGACTCAAGTGGTTCAGTTTCCTTGCTGCTTTTGCCAGTCTGATCCCAACCCAGGATGCAGGGGCACAGCTTCCTTTTTTTCAGGCACCCCAAGTCACCTCCTGCCCCGGGAGGTCTCCCCAGGATGAATTCCATAATTGTGGCTTTTGGGATTAAACCCTGGTCAAGCAGAGAGGGCAGAGGGAAGGATCCCACAGAGGGAAGGATGCCACAGAGGGCTGAGGGAAGGATCCCACAGAGGGTAGAGAGAAGGATCCCACAGAGGGCCCAGGGAAGGATCCCTCAGAGGGAAGGATCCCACAGAGAGCAGAGGGAAGGATCCCTCAGAGGGCCCAGGGAAGGATCCCACAGAGGGAAGGATCCCACAGAGGGCCCAGGGAAGGATCCCTCAGAGGGCCCAGGGAAGGATCCCACAGAGGGAAGGATCCCACAGAGGGCCCAGGGAAGGATCCCACAGAGGGCAGAGGGAAGGATCCCACCTTGCCACAAGGAGTGAACTCCTCCTGCTGATGCTCTCACAGCAGATTCCAAACCCTCTCCCAGCACTGGCACCAAGCAGGGGGAGCTCCTGGGAGCCCTGAACACCTGGATCCCACTGAGGGGTGACCCAACATGCTCTCAAGTGGTTTTATTGCACTCTTGGAGCAAAGCTGTGAATCCCTGCCCTTCCCTCTCCCACTCTCAGTGACGCTGTAGGAGCTGAATCAACAGGGGAGGTGGAAATTCTAAGTTCAAAGCAGGTTTTAGTTGTTAAATTTTGACAGATCAGAAAGAGAGAGACCCTCTGGAGTGTGGACCCTGCAGCTCCCTGCACAGCTCACCCTTCAGGCACTGGAGAGATGCTGCACACTGATTATTTTGAACTCCAGCTGACCAAACTGCACTGCTTCTTGTTGGAAAGTCCTGCATTCTGCCCAAAATCTGAGCAACCTGCCCAAAATCTGAGCAAGCTGCCCAAAATCTGAGCAACCTGCCCATCTACTGCAAGTCTGGCAGCTGAGGGGGGTCAGTCAAATGCACTTCAGTGTAAAGTGTTGCTCAGGGTACATGCTACAGACAGGAATATCTACATTCAGCAAACTAGAACTAAATTCACACCAGAACAGACAACAAACTAGCACAAGCAGTTGTAAAACCAGAATTGAAAGGGCTGGGTTTTCCTTTTTTTTTTTAAATACTTGAGTTAAAAAAGGGACCTAAAACAAGATTAAAAAAAAATCAAAACCAAAACAATATCAACAACAACAAAAAAAAAACAAACAAAAGAAAAAGTCCCTTTTAAAAACAAATCAAATATTTGCAGCTTCACTTCTTATTCTGGTAATAAAAATACTGTCTAGAAACAAAAATTAGCATTTTTAACATAATGCTACCTCTCAAAATGTAAACAATATACAAAATGCTTATGTTAAACAAAGTTACATACCTGGGTAATACATCATTAAGTGAGAAAATTGCATTTAATTACTTTAATACACACAGTATGGCAACTGGACAGAAGTGGCAGAATTGGGGAAGTGCTAAAGGGAACAGTTTGTGGGACTTCTCACATCACTTGAGCCCAAACAGCCAATTTCATCCTTGCAGGAGTTTGGAGTGGAATAAGAAAATACAGTTAACTGCTCCTCAGCCCTTTTTGTCACGACTTCTGTAAAGATTGCTGCAGGAATTAATTGTATTTTAATGTTATTCCTGTTTATGAACCTGGGGGAAGAGTTTTGCTCCTGGTTTTGCAAGATTCATTCACCTTTCTTGGGGCTGTTTTGTAGGGCCTGACTGCAAGGGCTCTGCAGTTCACCCATTTCCTTCTCTCCTCCTCTCCCCTTTTTCTCTACTTCAGATTTTTTAAACAGATGATTGAAAGATAAAACAGTTCCAAAGCTGCTTTCCCAAAAGGAGAAGGGCAAACTTACCAGGCCAAAGCTGCAGCTTCAATGCAGAATTTTTTTAAAAACTGTCAGGAATAAAAAAGTGATTGGTATTTAATTTCTAATTGGCAGTAAACTTAAGTGCTTCTTGTTTAAGAGAACAGCAACCAATCTAATGCCCACAAAAGGAAGCTGATGATGCCCTCCAAGTCCTCCTTTGTTGGTTTTTTTTAAGGATTCTCAATAGCTGCATTTGGGTTGTGGCTTTTCCAGCTCCACACCTTAAGACACAAGACCCTTCAGTCTCCCAGACAATGGTGTGTCTGCCCCCCAGAACAGGGACTGGATCCAGGGGCACAGGAAATTTGTCCCATGGCAAAGGGAATGACCAAAAATACTCCTAGGCCACCATGACCTCTAAATCTTTGATTTTTTAGACTCTATTTACAGTGCACTCTCACAGGCTCCAACTTCAGCCCCTCTTTTTGTCCCCTTCCAAGCTGAGACCTGTGGGATTCACCCCACGGATGTGGGGGTGGAACAGAGAAGTAAAGAAAGCCCAACCCACAGTCAGGGAAATGAGCAGGATGGGATGAGCACCAGTTCTCTCTCCAAAGGCCCAAATTCCACACAGCAAACTGTAGCACGTGTTACAGCACAGGACAGACATTCCAAACAGCTTATTCCCCAAACAAAGGCATATGTGAAAACAGTTTCAAGGCAGATAAGCAACATGTTTCAACTGCAAGAGGTTTGTTCAAAACGCTCAGAAAGGAACTGAAAACCCAAAGAACCAAAGGAGCTGTAACTTGTGCAGCAGAGCTAACGAAACCCAAAGCAAGCCTGACAAGCTTGGCTGGGAAAAGTATTACAAGCATTCTGGAGACAAAACAGGACGTTATTCAGTCACTCCAATCAGTTCCAAATCCTTAGGGGGATGGAAAATAATCTGGCGCAAGTGTTCAAACATTTCCACTCCTTGACTGTCGCTCTAGAGAGGGGGTTGGAGCAGAGAAGAGTAAAAGCAAGCCCAGCTCAAGTCCTGAGTCCTCCTGAGCAGTGGGATTTGCTCCACAGTCACAGCTCCCAGCACTCCCCACTGGCAGCGAGTCCAACTCCTCCGTGTGCAAGTCACGTTTAAAAAAGAAACCAACTAAGCCAAGAACCTCTGTCAGGAAACAAATTCAAGTACCTGTTGCAGATGGGGCGAGTAAGGAAGACTGAACATTAGCTAGATTAACACTGGCAGGGCTGTGATGGGCAGCTGTGACCCAAGAGACACGGCAACTCCTGACCGAGGCGCGACAGGGAAACGCTCCAAGAGTCAAACGTTACCCCAGATCCAAGATTAAACATTATCCCAGATCCAAGATCAAACATTATCCCAGATCCAAGAGCCAAACATCATTATCCCAGATCCAAGATCAAACATTATCCCAGATCCAAGAGCCAAACATCATTATCCCAGATCCAAGAGTCAAACGTTATCCCAGATCCAAGATCAAACATTATCCCAGATCCAAGATCAAACATTATCCCAGATCCAAGAGTCAAACATTATCCCAGATCTACAGGTACAAAATGCCTTTCTCTGCTTTTCTTTTAGGAAACCTTCAGAGCTGGCCAATTGAAAGCACAAGGGCTCCGAGCACATCATTAGCTGAGGTTGGTCAATGCCTCTACTACTTCTCACATTGGTTGTTTTTAGGTTCTAGGAGTTACACCTTTTTTTTTAAGAGATCATCTTTGGTAGATGTTCATTTCCCTCGTCCTTCTTGTAAATCAAGTGCAGTTACAAAAAAGTTTTTTGTCACTTAAATTAACCAAAAAAATATAAAGTGTCCCAGTCTGAATTTACCTAAAGTTCAGCGACTCCTCCTTATCAGAGTTACAGTTTCCATCCTTGAAATGGTGAGCTATTTTCCTTCCAACTCCTACCAAGAGGGAAATAAAAGGGATTGCATGTCTTTCTGGTAAAGACAGTCCAATAAAATAAAAAGGAAAAAAGGAGTAGTTTGTGGAATCAGGCACTGCTTCACTCCCACTGAACATGATCTAGAGCCACCCCTTCATACAGTGCCATGTCATGTCCCTCTGGGATTCTCTTGATCAGAGAGGAGAAAATGTCACTAGAAAGAGCAGTGCTGAAACAATGCACTTTGCTTGGTTTAAAAAGCCCTCAAATCTTATGTCTGGGCACTTCTGTAACATAAAATCCCACTTTTCCACCTGGGTCAAGTGGACTGCTGGAGGGTGCACCTAGGATGAGTTTTCTCTGAAGTCACGCAGTGCCACACACTCACCTCGCACACTCACCTTACACACACACCCCACACACACCCCACATGCTGCTACAGTGTCTGTTTGAGTGTCACAGGCTGCGCTCTCTGGGTGAAGGAGCCCCTCTGCTCTTCCTTCCTCGCTGAAGGCTGAAGTCAACTATGTCAGGATATTGGAGATAAATTCGTTGAAGCGTTTCGAGTACTGCTCGGGGTTCACGGTGGAGATCTCTGCCCCAGCCTGCAAGGCACACAGAGAGCAGTCAAACACCCTCCTCCAAGGGGCAGGAGGGATGGCAGGGAGGGAGCACAGCAGCACAGCCCTGCTGGGAAACACCCATAACAACATGCAAGTTCTGGGAGAAAACCCAACAGGTCTAGAGAGACCCCCAGGGAATGCTTTGAGCTCCAGCTGCATCTTCAGATCACTGAGACAAAGCACTGGGTTTGTTTCCCTGTGGTTTACAGATTTAGGAGCATAAAGAACTCATAATGGCTGGAGCTGTGTCAGGGCAGGGTTAGGTGGGTTATCAGGAAAAGGTTCTTCCCCCAGAGGGTGGTGGGCACTGACCAGGCTCCCCAGGGCAGTGGGCACAGCCTCAAGGCTGCCAGAGCTTCAGGAGTGTTTGGACAACACTCTGAGAGACAGGGTGGGATTGTTGAGGTGTCCGTGCAGGGCCAGAAGTTCCACTCCATGGTCCTTGGGGGTCCCTTCCAACTGAGCACATTCCATGATTCTATATAAACTCCACATGGTGGTGGTGGTGGGTTGATGGTTGGACTTGATGACCTTAAAGGTCTTTTCCAACCTTAATGATTCCAGGATTCCATGCTCTGCTAACCTGGGCTTTTTTCAAGCCCTTTTGGGAAGTTTAGGATTGCTGCCAGGGAACAGGAGTGGACCCCCTGGAGCCAGTCCATTCCTGCTCCATGAGGTGCCTCAAGCACCTCCCAAATTGGGATGTCAATACAAGTTATCCCCACCCAACCCAAGGGAAACCTTTCTGGGACAGCCTGAGGAGACAGCGAGCGAGGCAAGAGCCGTTCCTGTGCACAGGCCCTGGAGAATTTCCACTCTGGGAGGGCAATCAGTGCCAGGAGACATCACACTCCCCCCCAGGGCCATGCAGGCAGAGCAGAACCCCCAAACCCACCCTCCCTGCCCGTGCCAGCTCACCCCATGTTTCACTGTTTTGGCAGCATGTGCAGCTTTCTTCTTCGCGTCGTAGGGTGTGAGAATGTCTATGATGGCCATGAAGTAAACCTCCTTCTTGGGGGCACCTGGCAAGGCAAGAGGGTCACTGGCACCCCCTGAGCAAAGCCCAGCTCAGCTCCCCTCCTTCCCAAACATCCAGCAGAGCTGGCCTGGTGCAGTTCTCAGGGAAAAGAGGCTGCAGAAGGACAGACAGCACCACTGGGGCAGCACTCCAGGGCTCTCTGGACTCCCACTCCTCTCCAACCACTGAGGGATCAAGGGTTGGACTTGCTGATCTCAGAGGTCTCTTCCAACCCAACTGATTCTATGATTCTATGAACCAAAGCCCAAACTCCCCCAGCTCGCAGTGCCCCCAGCCCAGGGCCCCTGCCCTGCCCTCACAGCACTCACTTTCGTGGCTCTTCATGGCGTAGACGTCCACGGAGGGGTCGAACTCCCCGGGCCCGAAGAAGCGCGGGTAGCTGAGCAGGTTGCCGGGGCTGTCGGGGGGGGTCCCGTAGGAGCAGAGGGGGTTCCCCCCCAGCCCATCGTTCTCACACTCCTCGTCCTCCGCCCGATCCTCCACCTCCATCTCCTCCTGCTCCGCACGGTCCACGTCGTGGATCCCAACCAGCAAGCTGTAGTCCATGATCTTCAGCTGGGCTAAAAACTGGGAGAGGGAAAGGAGTGAGGACAGCAGAGTTGGGGTGGGAGCACAAACTTCTGTCCTACTCTGCCAGTACTTCCCTAAGAAAGGGCTGTAGTGAGAGCTAAACCCTTTTAGACTGCAGGGAATCTACACACGAGCTCACAGTCCCACTGCCATCAGCTCAGCCCTGACTGATCCAGGAATGACCTGCTTTTCCAGTCCCTGCTGCAGCCCTGGAGCCAAGGCCACAGTGAGGAGCCAGTGAAGGGAGACAGAGCAAGAGCTGTCCCCAGGAAACTACCTCCACGTCCCGCTTCAGCTTTTCAAGGAAGTTCTTTTTACTCTCTTCTCCAACATGCAGCTTCTGACCCTCATTCAAGAAGTCGTTGTCCTTGAACGTTGGGAGATCCTTGGCCTGCAACAAAAAGCCTGTGTCAAATTCTCCAACCCTGGGGGAGGGCTGGACCATGGAGCCCTGAGAAACGTGTGGATTGAGCAGACTCTGAGCACTGTGGGGCTGCATCAGGGTCCTCTGGCTGTTTTTAAGGTGAAGTGGCTGATCCTGTCCACCAAGGATGAAAATGGCATCAGGCTGAGCACAATGATCATGAGTGAATCCTTTAAGATGTGCTGCAGGCTGGGAGCTGGCCAGCTGGGCTCCAGCCTGACACGGTCCAACCAGCTCCCAGAATTGAAAAGAAATTAATTTTGTTGTCTTCTGATTCGGGGGAAATGGGTCAAGGCTTGGAAAAAAACCCCAAACCTTCATTCCCTGAAAAGGAAAAAATTAACCTCACTGTTTTTTGAGGAATCCACTTGCAGCAAGCCCTGAGGGTTTCTCAGGGATGTGGAAGAACTTACAACACTTTTGTGCACCTGGGAATGAAATGATTTTGTTCTCACAATGACACAGGAGCATGTGGTGGCTCCATAGTCTCTTCTGCATATGCAGAAAAATCTCCAGACAGTAAACTGGGGACACTTGGGCATGGTGACACCAGAGACTTCAGGGTAAATGGCAGTTCCTGACTCATGGAAGACACTTCATTTTAGGGCAGGCTGGACTAGACTGCCAAGCCTGAAAATCCTACATGCTTGTGGAAAACATGTAGAACCACGAGTTACTGCTGTGATTTCCACAGGAATTTCATGGCAGCATCACAGGGCAGGATGCTGAGTTTGCACCAGAACCCAGACTTAGGACCACGCTGACATGCCAAGGACCTGAGAGGAGCTGGGCTGATTCCCAAGACCTAACTGCTGACCTGCCTCAGTTTGGGACTCAGGGAGTGCTACGGAGAAATCCTTCCAGAAAGACACCACTGCTCTAATGTGGGGTTTGGTACTGGTGGGATTGTCCCCTAAAGAAGTTCCCCCCACTCCTGGCAGTGCCAACATAACAGAGCAGAGCAGGCAGAACCAGCACCTTCTCTTCCTGAACAGTTACTGGGCACAGCCTGAAAGGTGGGACAGAAAGAGGTTAAAACTCAGGGCCTGTTTAATTTCCCTGCTCAATATCCCTTTGGAAAAGGGAAATCAGTTGGATCCCATCTGATTTCAATCACCAGGAAGAAGGAAAAGGCTGGCCAGGGTTGCTCCATACCTTCTCTTTATCACTTGCTTCCCTGGATACTGTTGAGCCCTGATGAAAAAAAAAAAAAAAGAAAATATCATTACTGTACTATGTGTCATATTCCCAAAGAATCCACTGGCACCAATTAATTTCTCCATACAGAAAAATAATGAAAATATTTTTAAGATCAGTGCTCAACCCCCTTTTCATGACTTCTCTGGTGTAGTGTAGGTCACTTGGGGTGGGAAACTGGACCACCATTTGAGCCTCAAGTGAAGAATGTCCATCTAAAGCCCCCCAAACCTGATCAAACCCCCAAACCTTGCTAAGTGGGTGTTCCAAAGGCCAAGTGCAGCCTGCTGGAGCAGCTCCCAGCCCCATGGACCCTGCAGACCCTCACCTTCAGGTCGTACTTCCTGTGCACAGTCAGCCTGTGGCTGAACACGTTCCTGGTGACCACCATGTAGGTCTCCACACCGTCCACCGTCAGCCGGTACATGCCCAGGAACTGTGGCAGGAGGGTGTTCCCGTGGCACTCCACGATAAACTGCAGCACAGCAGGGAAGGGGAGGGCACAGCAGGACAGTTCTGTCACACAAACCCCAGCTCTGACACAACACAAGCTCAGCAAGATGCTGACAGTGATCCTCCTGTCCCAGGCATCTGACACCAACGGGAAAGGAAAGGAGGGTTGAAATGGCTGCTGGGGCCTCAAGAAGAGGAGTTAAGACATGGCAAGAATCTTCCAGCCCTGAGCTGAGACAGAGCATCCCATTCCCTGAGTAGCCTGATCCAATGAGTAGCATCCCTGCCCATGGAAGGGGTTGGAGCTGGATGATCTTTAATGTCCCTTCCAACCAAAACCATTCTGGGATTCTATGAATGTCCAGGCTGCTGTGATGAGCCAGGTGTGCCCTGGCACTGCCCAACTTCCCTTGTCATGGTTATCTCACTGGACTGAAGTGAAGGGCAGATGGGCTTGCAGATAACGTGGACCAGGGTAGAATATTTCCAGCTGTTCCTCCCTGCCCCTCCTCCTCTGCTCCTCTCCAGTTCCTTTGGAAAGTCTAATGCAAAGGACTGAACTAGGAGCTAATGCAAAGGACTGAACTAGCATGTTCACAGGTCTCAGGTACCAGCAATCCATAATTCATGGATGTCAGGAGCAGGGGGAGCTGTGAAGGGGCTCAGCAGCATGAAGGAGCAGGCAGCTGGGCCATGCCTGGCTCTCAGGTCCTCAGCAACTCTGTTTTCCCCCCCAAAACCTCCATGCAAGCTCTGCCAGCTGCGTGCCAAGAACCCAAGCGCGGCTGCCCAGCAAGCCCCAGGTGTGTGCAGCCCATCTCCCAGGGTTCCAGACTCACCATACCTGGTGGTACTTCTTGAGGATGTTGTGCATCTCTGCCACGTCCTCGCTGGACACGGCCTTGATGACGAACCTCCTGTCGTAGGTGGTGAGGAAGCGGGCGCCGCAGCGGCCCTGGCTGTCGCTGTTCACCGGCGCGCTGCGCGTCACCGAGTTCTGCGGGCACACACACACACGGGGAGGGCTGGCAGCAGCTCTGCCACCTCCCTGCAGGACAAAGGGAGGGCTTGGGAAGCAGATGGGACACGGGAGAGCAGGGCCAGCTCCACAGCTTGGCTGTGGAATGGACGTTCCAGGTGTGTTCTGCCTGTGGAATCGTGTGCTGGGCAAGCTCAGAGCACACCTGTGACTGTGAACTGAGGGTGATCCAGGTGTTTCAAAATGTGGAAACTGTTTTAGAGCCCTTTATTTGCTGACATGTTTTACTCCAACACCTGGCAGGTGTTTTTGAAAATCTTTTTTTACTAAAGACACAGAATACACAGGCCAAGAGTTCTTGGCATTCCCTCCTGGGAATTTAACAAGTCAGGATATTTGTGTGGTTTAAGGGAAACAGAACAAAATGACTGAAAGGGCCTGTGGCTGTGACTGTGAACTGAGGGTGATGCAGTTGTTTCAAAACCTGGACACTGTTTTAGAGCCTCCATCTGGGCCTTTTATTTGTTGACATGTTTTACTCCAACACCTGGCAGGTGTTTTTGAAAATCTTTTTTTACTAAAGACACAGAATACACAGGCCAAGAGTTCTTGGCATTCCCTCCTGGGAATGTAACAACAGTCAGGATATTTCTGTGGTTTAAGGGAAACAGAACAAAATGACTGAAAGGGCCTCATGCCTTTCCCATCAAAAAGCAGCTTAAACTGGCCAAAGTCTCATTGTTTGGGAATTCTTTACAGGTCATCCTGCAACCACTCTCAGCCTCTGCTATTCTTACTGTTGGAGGTAAAAGATGGGAGTATAAATAGCCTGGTTGTTCTTCCGACAACCAGCAGCATCTGCCTTTATATCCCTGTCTCCACCCTTAGCAACCAGACACCGCAGCTTCCCTTCAGACTTGCAGCACGATTGGAAAATCCCAGGGAGAGGGCAGAGCAAGGATCTGCCCCAGTCCCTGAGCACAACATGAGCTCTTTGCTCTGGTGCCTCTCCCCTCACTCAGAGCCACTGCTCCTCACAGCTGTCACCTGTCTCCTGGTTGTTCCCTCCATCCCTCCCGAGCTCCACCTTCCAACTCCACCTTGCCCAGTTTGTTCAGGAGCCATTTTATCAACCAACAGCCTCTCAGCAGCATTTCCCTGCCACAGGCACAAGCAGAGAGTGGGGAGCTGAGCTCTGAGGCAAACACACGGATGGCTGTCTTTAGGCAGGCAGATGCAGATCCAGCATCTCAGGGCTGGACAATGTGTTTCAGGGTGGATTATTTTTCTTTTAGGTGACAGTTACACTGCCCTCTCCTCCTCCCCTCAGCTCTGGAGAGCTGGCAGCAGAGGGAGCCTGTTCAGCTGCAGGCACAGACACGCAGACAGAGCCTGCTGTGAAAAAGGGATTTACCATGTCACGCTGCAAGTGAGCCGAGAGGTTTCCTTTCAGAACGAAGCATTTAAAGCTTTTAAAACTTTAATGAAGCAGGGGAAAAAACTCTACTGCTGCCAACAGCTTTAGAAAGCATCAGGAAAATAAAGGCAAACAGAAAAATCCCCTTGTTTCTTGCTGACATTTGCAAAGGAGTCTGTGCTGCACAGTTTAATCAGCCCTCACCTCAAAACCACAGAGCTTTTCTTCTGGAGATGGGAAGCAGAAATCGTGACCACACAGAGCATTACTGAATTCACAGCCCATCAGTTTCCTTCTTTCCCTTCCTGTCCTCCTGCCTCCTCCACAGCTGGGCTGTTATATTTAGTGTTCTGGCTCCATTCCCACTCAAGCCAGCACATTTTACCCACCTGAATTCAGCTCAATTAATGTTTTCTTTTAAGAAGCCAAACCACCCTAGAGATGGGAGAAACAATCCTCCAGAACAACAGGGAAAGTGTAAATGATAAACCAGGCACTGAGAACCAGCCAGGCTGTTGGACACACTCGGGGAGGGCGGACACACAGGTGGGTGTGGTGTGGGCACACACACACTGCCAGGGGGAAGCGGTTTGGTGGGACCAGCAGGGACAGCTCTGCTCCCATCTCCTGTCCCAACACAGTGAATGAAGAGCAGGAAGCTCACACCACACCCCCACGTGCCTGCCTGGCTGGCAGATCCCAGGGAGAATTCCAGTGGATGCCCCAGCCCTGGCGCTGTGCCCACCTCCATCAGCAGCCGAGGACACCACTTGAATTCCCTGACACTCAGCCTGCCAAAGGCCACGCAGCCATCAAAGCCTCCCTCTCCCTGCACTGGCTTTCCCCTCCCTTAGGAGATCCCCAGGCAGGCAGGAAGGGTGGCCCTGCTGCAGCAGCAAGGGCTGGGACATCTCTCTCTCCCTGGATTTAAGCCCAGCTGTGCTGACAAAAAGAGTCTCTCCCCAACAAGGCAAATCTGAGTCTCTGGCCTTAGGGGACTGTCCCAGAGCAGGAGCCACCTGGATACACCCAATTCAACAGCACACAGTTGGTGAAAAGCAGCAGATTCACCCAAATATGACAGACAAGCAGCAGATTCACCTAAATAAGACAGACAAATACAAGACTCGTTTTCCTTGCAGATGTTCTGCACTGGATCTTTGCTATCCTGCAGCTCCTGCCTGCCCACTGTGTCTGTCTCATGCCTAAGTTTAAGCTCCCTGGAGCAGGACCATCTTCTCCTATTGCCCAGTGTTTGGCACAGCAGGATCTGTTTCCCTGCTGGGTTATGGCAAAACCACTCAAACCACGCTTATAAAGCCAGAAAAGCTGATGATAGCAATGTCTGTGTCACAGTTTCTCTGCCAGTGTGGTTACTCTGTCCTAGGCAGAGGTGTTAGGAGGGCAAGGAGGGAAGAGGCGGTACCTGGTAGTCCTGATCATCAATCCCAAATCTCTCCCGAAGGTTCCGGAACACCAAAGGACAATACTCCTTAAATTTAAAGCGACTTGGCAAGTTTTCCCTGGGGCAGAAAAGATATTTGTGTGCAACGATCAGCTTGTGAAATCAAACTCGATTTTTCTCCCACTTCACTGCCAGCCCCCCAGGGTATCCCACCCCCTCCCATCTACCAGGGTTCTCCTCTGCAAGTGTTTCCCCCCATGAGGGCAGCTGGTTTGTCTGGATGCCTGCAAGGGTGGTCTCTCCACAGGGATGTTTGCAGGATCCTGACTTAACAGGCTGTTGGGATGAGGATGCCTGTCCTGCAGAGCAATGTCCTCTGTCACAAGCCCAGATGTGACAGAATCCTTTCTCTCCCTGTCTCTCCTTTGTTGCTCTGTGCTGTGCAGTCCCACAGCTGCCCCTGTGGGAGATGAAAAGGGGGGTGGGCTCTGATTTCAGATCACATCAGATCACTTGTGCATCCAAAGAAAGGTCAACTCCTGATAAACCCAGAGCAGGGAGGAGAAGGGGGAAGCAGCTCCAGCCTGGCATGTTCCAGACCCAGCTTTGCTGCCAGGCTGCCCCTGAGCACAGGGCAGTGGGAACAGACAACATTCCCTGTCACTGAGGAGCTGCATCTGCTCCTACCACAGCTCTGATCCTGCCCAGAGGGGAGAAACAGAGAGCACAGCCCTGCTTGGACACGGTGGGAGATCTTAGCAGCTCATTCTCAATGAGAATCCTTTGCACCAAAACGTGGGAAACTAAAATTTCTGTAGGAGAAGAGGGAAGAGCAGATACTGCACATTGTACGTGCCAGGGAAGACAAACTTTCCAATCACACTCCCACTCTCCAGAGCTGATCCCTGGAAAACTCAGGGAAAACAAAGGATTAATCAGGGAGTGCTGCAGCCCTGCACACACAGAGCCAGGGTGGGGAACACAGCCCGGAGCTCCAGCCACAACCATGGCTTGTAAAGGGCTCCCAAAAACTGACCTTTGGGGAAAAGGAGATGGGAGTGACTCCACAGACACCCCAGGGGCCAGGGGCACAGCACCCCTTCAGAGCTGTGAGAGGGTTTGTCCCTCAAAGGAGAGAAACCAAGGCACAAAAGAGCATCCCATTGACAGACTGACCCCCACCATGTCCTGGTGAGGGGTCTGGGCAGGGCACAGGCTCAGGGCTGGTGTCCAGCCAACTGGGAACAACCCAGAAGGCCTTCACCATGCCAGGTTGCCCCACAGAACTATAGAGACAAAGAGGTTGGGAAGCACCTACTTACTTGTTGAATAGATGATTGTCCACCTTAATCTTACTGTAGGCTTTAAAGTCATCGGGCATTAACATGACAGGGACGGGAACATTGCTGAGCTCGTTGATCTGAAAGAGAAAGGAAGAGGAGACTCAAACCCCACTGTCCCACTGCCCTGCAGTGACTGCTGGTGGAGTTACAGGGATGTCAGACACCCCAGAGGCTGGTTTGGGAGCACTACAACCCCTCAGACTGAAGCAACATGGGGAACACTGTGGCTAAAAGCCACAGCAGCACCTCAGTTCCATCACGTGGGGAGTCCTCACCTCCTTCCATCCTTTCACCTTCCACTGACCATCCAAGACTCAGCTGAGAACCCAGACAAACCTACAGACCAAGAAACAGCAGATTTTATGTTTTAACTAAGCCCCCTTTGCCTTTATTTAGGAAATGCTGCATTAGCCAATTTCTAACTAGTTCTGTTACAGATCACTGACCAAAGTCTTGGCCATGGATGGACTCTGGGGCTTTGGTGCAGCCCAGCCCAGCTCCCCATGGATGCTGTTTCCATGCTTGCTGTCTCCTGTTGCTCTTATCCCACCTTCTCTGGAGGGATGAGTCACTCCACTAGATTGTTTTTGCTCCTTAGTCATGTGTGGCAGCCACAGGAACACAACCAAGCAGACAAATGAATGTTCAGCTACAACTGTACAGGCAGCTTGTGCTGCAGCTCCCAGCAGTGACAGCATCAATAACAATAATTAAAAAATAACAGAAATCCACCTCTGGACTGTGTCTGGCTGCCCTGCTCCAGACAACCCCAAGCACTGACAGGGCTGTGCCAGAATCAAGAGCAGGTCAAGAGGCCCCACGTTTCTGAGCTGCCTTTTCTGAGGGTGTCACCCACTCACACAGACTCCACACCAGTCCCAACTCATGGAACTGCTATTACCAGCCTGGATTTAGGAAGCAATTTCATTCCAAGCCTGTTCCCAGAATTCCTGTGCCAAGCAGGTAATGCTGGAGAGAGGCAGACATGGCTGGCAACAGCAGGGCTTGGCTACGAGTCAGGCCTGGGGTCTGTTCCCAACACCAAACTCTCCCGCAGGTCAAGTGACTTCCAGCACGCTTGGAAAGCTGCTGGAAAACTTCCCTGCTGTCTGGGAACAGGGGCCAAGCCACAGGGCTGCAGGAAGGGACTCCAGCTCTGGGATTCCCCGTTCTCTGCAGGCAAAAGGACACACAGCACTGTCCAAATTGTTGCCACATCTCCGTTCCACCCTGCGAGGACCACGGAGGTCCCAGATCCGGAGATGTGCCATGAGCAGATTCCATGAGGTCCATATTTATCCCACCCTTTCTCCATCATGAAAAACCAGACCAGATTTAACACACGTCAGACTGGAAAGAAAGATACATCCACAAAAAAAAAAAAAGCAGGCTATTTTCAGAGCCAGCCATCCCACACAACAGATAAGCGGGAAGCAAACGGGCCCCGGCTCCGTTGGGAGCAGAGATGGAGCTCTGTGGAGCCCTGGGCTGTTCTTCCTTGGAGCAGCATTGAGCACTTCCATAGAAATCTGGGATGTATGGCCAGAGACAGGGGGAGGAGAGGGAAGGGCATTGCAGGAATCACAGAATGGATTGGGTTGGAAAAGACCTCCGAGATCATCAAGTCCAACCCTTGATCCAACCCCACTGTGATCACCAGCCCAGGGCACGGAGTGCCCTGGGCTGGTGATCACAGTAGGGTTGGATCAAGATGTGGTGGATTCTCACTCAGTGCCACATCCATTGAACCACAGAATGGATTGGGTTGGAAAAGCCCTCCCAGATCATCAAGTCCAACCCTTGGGCCAACTCCAGTCCCGTCACCAGATCATGGCACTCAGTGCCACGGCCAAGCTCACTTGAAAAACCTCCAGGCATGGGGAATCCACCCCCTCTCTGGGCAGCCCATTCCAATCCCTCAGCACTCTCTCTGCAAAGAATTTCTCCCTCATCTCCAACTTCAATTTCCCCTGGCAGAGCTTGAGCCCCCCGTGCCCCCTTGTCCTATTGCTGAGTGCCTGGGAGAAGAGACCAACCCCCACCTGGCCA
>VWZD01010974.1:18334-40239 GCA_013396695.1 Sakesphorus luctuosus
GTTTTTAGAACTTTCTACCCTGATGAAACTAGATAAATAGGAGAGAATATATTAAAAAAGTGGAAACCGAAGAAATAAAAACAAAACTTTGGACAAGCTTTTTTTTTTTTATTCTCTGAATGAAAACTACAATTCTAAAAAGCAAGTTAAACTGGCTTATGCAACTGATGCAATATTTGGGAAAATTATCAAATAAAGATTAGTCACTGCTCTTTGCGTAGCACATTGTCCATAGTCCTTGTAGGAAAATAAAGCTGCTTCTTCTGAGTAGAATAGCCTAGTAGTCACTTATACCTAACTTTCTTGCCCCCAGTCTTCTGATGAGCTATGGAACATAAATACATAATATTGTTCATTATTTTCTCATGACATTGGACTACAAGCAGGAATTTCTATCTTTTTGACCAGAACTTATATCATGTATATTGAATAGAGAAATTCCAAATAATGTGCTTAATTTAAGAATTAAAATTGGATGGAGAGGATGGAATGGAAACAGATGCTCAAAATGGTACAAACATCTCTATTAAATGGATCAGCATTTATTACTCACTTGTCCCAGTTCTGACTGGGCTCAAAGGATTATATGAATCTTATCATCACCTGTAACTATACTGACATTACATTTCATTTACATAGCAATTTCCACGACAATCACATGATCCTTATAATGAATATCATTACATATTCTTCCAGGCAGCTTCTCTGCTTGGTACACACGTCTATAATTAAGGAGAAAAGTTGAGAAGACTGACTTTAGATGTCCTAAACCAAAAGGTGAGTAAAAGGAATATAAACAGACAAACAAATAAACATACATACAACCTCCTAAGCATATGTTTTTTAAAAACTCAAAAACATAATGAAACAAGTTCTATGTTTTTGTCTTAGGATCATGATATGGCATCTCAAAAAAAGTCTGTGTCATAAATGTTTCTCTTCCACCTCTTTGTACATATGGTCTCACAATAATGTACACATCAGTGTGAAATGTTGAGTGCAAACTAATTAAGGGTATGCCTGTGCAACTTTATGAGACCAAGAGATATCACTTGCTAGAAGAAAAAAAGCTAAAAGCTCATGTATTTTCTATAATGATGATAAAAGTCATAGTGTCAATTACTGACAAGAGACTTTAAATAATGTACTTTCCTTCCAGATAACACTAGAATTTCAGATTATTCCAAATTAGAGTTATTTTGGCCAGTCTTAATATACAGTTTTTTACTGTGGCAGCTCAAATGGTTTCTAAAAATTTCACATATTTTTCTTCAGTTATCTGATGGAAACTGCTCTCAGCAGAATCTTAGGTACTGCAAATTTCAGCACAACACAATATAATCAAAATAGTTCCTCTGCATAACTGTATTGCTCAAAAACACATTCTTATTCTCCTTGCATTTCAATGCAGCTTGCATTGAAAGTAACTAATGTTACACAGAGGCCAACATGTCTTTCATACTAAATTGTAATTAAGTTTTATAAAATAATAATACCCAAAGTTAAGTGAGAGAAAAACATTCATAGTCCAAATAGTGCTTTCAAAAAATTAGGAATTTCTACATAAACTATGACTGTATCACTCAAGACCTCACTTTGATCTCCAAGTAACAAGACTTTCAGCCAACAGATTTATTCAGAACACACATAAACATAATGTCCTAGTTCAGCAAGCTGGGACCAGTTTATCACTGTGTGTGTGTATGATCAAAGCTGTGTATTCTAAACCCTCTATGTCATTTCGCATGAGCTGTTAACAATGGACTGTTTGCAACAGCTGCCCAGGGCACACCTGACCCCTCGGGGTGAAACCTGGGTGTTAAAGAAGCCTGTGAGATAAGAGCTGTGATAACTTCCCTCTGGGGAGTTGTTAGCACCATCTCACCCAGCCTGAGGGGGCGTGTCTGCTATTGGGCCAGCAATGATTCCAAAATACCCCATGACTCACAGAGTGAGATCACCGATTGTGGAACTCCCCACCCTGGGGGAGGTACTGGGCATTCCCGCCTGAACCTGAGGGTACATAATCTTGGGGCTTGGGGACTTCTGGTACCACTTGTTGGATCCAGAGGAGGACCAGAACCTCGATATGACTGTGACCACCACTCTTGACCAGACTGTGACCAACATCTGCACCAAGAAGCTTTTTTTTTTCCTTTCTTTTTACTTTGGAGTCAGGGGAACCATGTGGGGCTCAGCACATGGGCTGACAAACACCATTGTGTTTGTGCTCCAGCGTGCTGGGTTATCCTTCTGGGTTTTATAGGTTAAAACCAATTTCTCTTTGTATAATTGCATTAATTGTATTATTTTTACTAAATTGTAACTCTGAGTTATAATGTCTCTTGTGTTGGGTTTGTTTCTCCTGCCAGTTTACCTTTAAACCAGTACACACACATATAGCAGTTTATATTTAGAAAGAGAACAGAGCAAAATCTCAAAACTTTCCATTCATTTTAAAGCAAATCTCCAAGTCTTCTGTAGTTCAACTACCCTCCTTATTCTTAACATGATTTTATTACTAACAGGTGCCTACCAAATCTGCTCTATCACTCCCTTCTTCAGCTGACATAGGAAAGAAAATATATTGAAAAGCTAGTGTGTTGAGATAAGGACAGGTAGAGACCACTCACCAGTTACTGTCATGGGCAAAACAGACTCATCTTAGGCAAATCAGTTGAATAACTTACTAATCAAATCAGAGGAAGATATTGAGAAATAAAATCAAATCCTAAAAGCATCTTTCCCTGCCCCTCTTAAGTCTTTTCCCCCTCTTCCTGGGCTTAACTTTACTCCAAATTGTCTCTATCTCCTTCCTTTCAGCAGTGTAGGGGGATAGTGAATGAGGGTAATGGTCAGTTCGTCATACATATGTTCACCATACACAGTTCATCATCATGTTTCTGTCACTCCTTCTTCCTTAGGAGGAACATTCTCACACTCTTCCTCTCTTCCAGTGTGGGGTCCCCACCATGGAAGACAGTATTCCATGAACTTCTTCACCATTGGCCCTTCCCACAGACTGCAGTTCCTCATGAGCTGATCCTGTGTGGATCCTGTCCATAGGCTGCAGCTCTTCAAGAACACACTGCTCTAGTTTAGGTCTGCAAGGGGAGCACAAGCCCTGCCAGCAAACCTGCCCCAGCATGGGATCCTTTCTCCACAAGTTCACAGGTCTTGTTAGCAGCCTGTTCCAGTGTGGGTTTCCCATGGGATCATGGGCCGCTTCAGGCATCCACCTGCTCTGATGTGAGTCCTCCAGGGGCTGCAGGTGGATATCTGCTCCACCCTGGACCTCCATGGGCCATAAGGGGAGACCGTGGCTCACCGAGGTCTTCCCCATGGGCTGCAGGGGAATATCTGCTCCAGCACCTGGAGCAGCTCATCCCCTTCTTCACTGATTCTGGTGTCCACAAAAGTGGAAAATTTACACAAAAACCACCCTAGTCCTGTCACAATTAAAACAACAGAAATTCCCATTATGTCTCTACTTCACATCAAGCAGGTGATATCCAGCTACTTACTGGGAAATAAGGCCTCAGTAAATGTAGCATTTCCTCTGAAATACAAATATTGCAAACAACTAAAATCTTCATCTCAGTCAGACCAAACACAACAAGATGAAAGTCAGCACATGTTTTGAAGCTCCATCGACAAAATCATGTGTCTCAAATATGTTCTTTGCAAAGGCAGAAAGCAGTTTAAAAATGACTTCTAAGCATCAATAAACTAAGAGCTGACATGTTATCAATATATTTAAAATAATTAAATAATTTCCAGAACTGCCCTTAGCTAAAACTGTCTTTTAATTTTTATGGTTTCTTTCTGCTTTTTTTTTTTTTAAAGTCTTGGGGAAATCACTTTAACATATTGTTTGAGCTTCTCTGTAAAAGTAATGAGATTTGTGCGAAGAGCTGCAATCTAGTGAAAAGTGCTATGAAGGTTATTTAATGCTTAATTTTTTTCAGATGACAAATTATTAAAAAGGCACTGTGTAGCTTCCTTTCTGTGTATATGTACATGCACACAAACTTTGGTTCCAAATAGTAAGAAATGTCTACCCTAGGAGATAAAAGCATATTAAGAGTGAAAGGAAAACCAAGATTCATAGAGTCATAGAATGGTTTGGGTTAGAAGGCATTTTAAATATCATCTAGTCCCAGCCTCTCCACCATAAGCAGGGATTCCGTTCACTAGATCAGGTTGCCCAGGGCCCCATCCAACCTAGCCTTGGACAGTACCAGAGACGGAGCATCCACAACTTCCAGTGTCTCACCACTCTCAGAGGGAAGACTTTCTGCATTATACCTCATCTAAACCTACCCTTTTTCAGCTTAAAGCTGTTCCTGCTTGTTCTATCATACAAGTCCTTGTAAACAGTCCCTCTCCAGCTCTCTTTTCCAGTACTCTTCAGGTACTGGAAGGTGCTCTAAGCTCTCCCCAGGACCTTCTCTTTTCCAGTCTGAACAGCCCCAACTCTCAGGCTGTCTTCACAGGAGCGGTTCTCCAGCACACTGGTCATTTTCATGGCCCTTCTCTGGACTTGTTCCAAGAGATCCATGTGCTTATTATGTTGAGAACCACAGAGCTGGATGTAGTACTCCAGGTGGGGTCTCATTAGAGCAGAGCAGAGAGGCAGAATCACCTCCTTCGACCTGCTGGCCATGCTGCTTTTGATGGCTTTTTGGTCTGCAAGTGCACATTGCTGATTCATGTTGAGCGACATGTCGACAAACACTCTCAGATTCTTCCAACAACTAGTTCTGCCAGGTCCATGTTAATTCGCTACATGACTAACTCAGATGTCTGTGCAGTATTCCTGGATCAACAGCTTTGGAAATATGGAGTAAATACTTGAATATCCTGAGACAGAGGCAGGCAAGTCTAGCCTGACTTGCTGGCTGAGAATCAGTTTCTGCAGCAGAGCTGATAGGGTGAGAGGGGGCAATAGGATCTCTGATGAAAGGATAGGATCTATGTCGACAGACTTCATGAATCATAGGATACTGCCTTTAAAAATATTGAGAGACACTATGGATAAGATTCAAATTAAATGAGAGCCCAAATGGCATGTAGCCAAACTTAAATTACAGTAAACTGTAAATTTAGCATAAGATAATTGCATATAACTGGGGCTGCTTGAATGAAGATATTTTAGTGCATACTGCATTCTTCTGGTATGGGAAATGCACCAAACAGGCTAGAGAAATTTTGATGCACTTGTTGTGATTCCTAGTGGCAAGGCTGTAATTTATTTTGTGAGAAGATTAGTTTCTATTATTTTTACTGAAGCTGTGTATATGCATATAAGAATGTTCTGGATAGGAGAAGATCCAGAAAGATGAAACAGAATCAACAATGTTTTCCTGTGTAATAATGAATCATCCATTCTATATGAATAATTCCCCAGGGCAGGAGGTGAAGGGGGTGGAGGGGCACCAAATAGAATCTTCAACAGCATATCCCATATCTTTTCTCTTACATTTGACCCTCCGTAGAACTCTGGAAATATGTGTATGTGAAGTAATAAAAAATTGAAGTGTTATAAAATTATCTTGTTCTCACAATTTTTCCAAGCTAGTTTCATTCAACTTCTACTCAGGTGTCTCTGCGTAGTACTCTGATGTACCTTATTGCTAAGAGCTGAGTGCTTTTGTGCCTCAGTAGCAGGACATCAGTCTTTCAAAGCTGGGAACTCGAACTCTTATTCTAGTATTTCTCATCATTGATCTTTTAACAAGCCCTCTAAAGGCTAACATTGAATGAAGTGTTTTTCTTTGGAAAGTGACATTTACAGACAATATATCAATAAATGTTTATGAAAGGTCCATTGTTAATATGGAAAAACTTAATTTTGCATTCTCAATAGTGTTGGCAATGCTACCTTCTAGTGTAAACATGTTAGCATGTTCACCACTGTTACCAACCTCACTGTATTTATATGACCACATCCAGTCTCTATGTACACCTTAGAATGTCTAGCTGGGGAAGGATAGCGTAAAACAGAGAAAAAAATAAAATTATATTTAATATCAGCAAAATATTTGAGATTAAATTTACATTCTCTGCTGTAATAATGAAGGTAATTACTACTGGTTACTTACTGTTTGTTTTAAGGATTTAAATTAGAATTCAATTAATCTATTCACTCTATTACTTAGTATTAATTCAACTCAGATTTTTCCATAAGCCCATAGCAATTGACCATATCGATATTTATCAATTTTTATTTTCTTTTAGGTTCTGCAAAAAGTAGGAACTGATATCAAAAATAATACTAAAAACCTCAAACTTGTCCCCATAAATTGTCTGCTTTATCTAGTTGAATTATTTTAGCTTGATAAACATGGTGCCAAAGTTAATACGAGAAGTCAGTGAACATCTCACTAAACTCCAGACCACCTTTTTTTTCTCTCCTGACTATATAAGTATTTCCCTGTAGGCGGTCTTCTTCCATGAGATGCTAAAGTTGCATCATGTCTAACTAGAAATAATTACAGAGACAAGAAGATTGCACTGAAAAACTGTGTCAGAAATGAGATGACTGCAAATATGGTCACACTTGGATTTTTGCATAATGGTTATATAACTGAAATGCTTTTGGGGATATTTGAAGAGAAATTAGAAGAAACTACTTCAGGCAGGGTCTGAAAAAAACAGCTGTGGGAAAGATGAAAATGCCAGATATCTGCAATTTAATCTTGTTCTAAGTACCAGAAACTTAATCTCGTTTTGGTGAGGAATATATCCAACTTCAAAATTTTGGCTTGATAAATAAGTCATGCAAATATTCTTCTAAGCACATGCATGTGCATACACACACAGAAGCACACAGAGAACATTTTCCGGGTAAGGGAGGTTTGGATCACTCACAAGAGTGTGGGGAAGGAAAATTGCAGGGATTATTTTCACAGGGAGGGAAGAACTGAAAATTTTCCCAGACCATAAGGGGACAAGGACAAAATTCTAATCTGTTGAAGTCTTAGCCTCTCATTTCTCTATTCATTACAAAGGAGCACACATATTGTTCGGATCATATACTTTGAAATAGGTGCTCAGCTGGACGACAAATAGTCCTCTACAACAAAATTGTAGAAGATGGAAAAAGAACAATAGTTAATGCCTTTGGGAATTAATTGTTGAAGTAGTTTTCAGTATAAATAATTTCCTATGATTCTGGTCCTTTGATCTTTCCCTATCTACTATAAATTAAGGCTTAACAAACTTCAGTGCTTTGGAATATGACCACCCATTGTCATTCACCAATTCACTCCACTTCTATTCACAAGAAAAAAGTAAAATGACTCGGCAGAGTCCCTCAGTCTCCAGGTGGGTATTCACCCAGTGGTTTTTACACCAAAAACAGCATACAAATTTTCTTGGGCACACAAATATACAGATGAAGACATATATGAAATAAACAGAACTGTTACCTAATGTTAATGAGAAATCATTTCAGCTTCAGTTAGCAGAATTTTGTATGGTATTGCACATTGTGAAAGTGCACCTAGATGAACCCATGACAGTGAAACATTGATTATTTCACATTCGAAAAGCACAAAAAGCCTGGTTTTTGTAAATGTTAAACAAATTGCATAAAGTACAGACTGAGAATGTTGTTTACACACTACTGGATAATGAAGAAATGTTGGCTATTGGTACATAATAACTTCATGGTAAGGAGAAAAATACATCAATCTTTAGTGAGAAATTGCTCTTATAATCTGTTTTTCATTGATGCTCCTCACAGTTAAGCAACAGGACACCAAGTACACTCCTAAGTGATTTGTGAAGGGGCACAACTTGATTGCACTGGTCTCAGTTGAAGACTGAAGAACCAATTTCTAATACCAGTGGTTTATGTAGACATCATAAATCAGAGATCAGTGTGCTCTAATATTATATTAAAACCTTAGATAAAAGCAAATGTAGTTCTGAAGAAATATCACACGTTTTACAATATAATTAAAACAATGCACTTCTGAATTGACAGAAAAGCACCAAAACTGGACACATACTGTACAGGTTTACCTTAGTATTTGTCCTTTGTGTAGTAGAAAATTTAATGGTAACAAAGTATCAGAATTTTAGAGCTCTTGATAATTAAAAAAACATTCTGTTTAAATTTTGCAGTAAGGTAGTTTTGTGCTGAATTTCCCAAGGATTTTTAAATATATAAATTTACAATCATAGAAAGTTAAAAAAAAATACAGGTTCATCTTTGCTCAGCTTTGGGCATAACATTTATTGAGTATCTGATATTTAGCTAACATTTTTTAGTCTTATTTTATTTAGGTATATGCCAGTAAATTTCATATCATAATGGATTGATTAATTTATTAACTGGTTTAATTAAGGGACTTACAGCTGTAAATAATTCAGTAATTCATATATAAGTACTTTTATGGTAGAAAGCTTTGGTAAAAAACAAAGAGAAATGTAAAACTAATATAGAATATATTTTGTATTAGAAATAGTGGATATAACTTATAGGAGCTGTAAAAAACTCATGGTCTACACTTCATGCTCTAGAAATGGTGTGAGTTATTTTCAATTGCTGTACCAATGTAAGCAGCAGAACACCTTGGGAATGGGTTAACATCTGTCACTCACCCTTGTTTTATTTAGAGATTGGTCTTAAGCCAGTCCTAAAAATTTATGTTTTTCGTAAGACACATCAGTTTTAACTACCTCTTGCAGTGATTCATGAAATGCTTGCTTACTGCTATTTTTTAAAAAAATAAAATGATTTTGAGTTACTGCTTGTTTACGCTGTGTCCTTTCTCAGTGTAATTCCTGTATGAATTACAGATAGGCAAAGCCAGGAAATCATAGTGCTGGATTTAGTCCACTATATTGAATAAATGAACACATGTGACATTTGAAAAAGCAGTGTAGGTTTGATGCAAATTTCTAGACTTGGCTAAGGGAATAAGACTGTAAGGGCAAGGAAAATCACATATTCATCTTTCTCACTGAATAACAGGAAAGAGGTATGTCACATAAATAGTACTAGCAGCTGTTTGAGAGTTTTAAATTATATGTGGAAAAATAAAAACATGCAGAATGTTAATTGCTTCAAAAATCAGGTTCAAAACAGTAACACTGTGTGCTGGTTTAGAGGTAAACCAGCAGGAGAAATGAACTCAACACAAGAGAGATTATGAGTCAGAGCCACAATTTAATAATAATAATACAGTAAATACCCTGACGAAAAGGGGAATTGCTGTCAACTCCCAAAACCCAGCAGTGTAACCCAGTGCCCTGGGGTACAAACCCAAAGGGGTTTGTTAGCCCTTGTCCTGAGACCTGTGTGGTTCCCCCAAGTCCAAAGCAAAAAGAAGTGAAAAAACCTGTTGGTACAGGTGATGGCTGTGGTCTGGTCCGGAGTGGTGGTCTCCTCCTGTCAAGGTCCTGCTGCTCCTCTGGGTCCGACAAAAGGGTTCCCCAAGTCTTCTTACCTACCCCTTTTTGTACTCTCAGGGAGCGTCCAGTCCCTCCCCCGGGGCGGGGACTCACACAATGGGTGATTAACTCTGTGAGTCATGGGCTATTTTTGGACTGTTGATGGCCCATTAGCACCTACGCCCCCTCAGGCTGGGAGTGGAGGTGCTAACGACTCCCTGGGAAGCTGCTGCAAATGGGCCATTGACCTTGGGAATGAATAGATGGGGTAGAATACACAGCTTTGATCACCCCCACACAGTGACAACTGGTCCCGCCTGCTGAACTTTTTCAATCGAATCACTCCAGTTGAGCTACAATTATTCTTAATATGTCAGTTGTGAAAGTTTAGGAAACAAATTCATAGGAGAGAAAAAAAGGGTTACAATCCAATAGGGTGAATCTATTTGAAGACATAGTTTAATGAATTGGGCATTGAGATTTGTGGTGCAATGGCACTTTAAAAAGTCCAGCAAAATTAATTGTTGTTTCCTGAGCCACCTCCTCCCTTCAAATTCCAAGTAACTTGATCTTGGCTAGGTTTGTAACATTGAGATGCATTATCAAATTCAGTTGAGACAAAAGATTAATTCAGTAAGCTATTCCTGTTGTTTCCAGATTTGAAGTTGGACTTGAACTTGGAGAAAAAGCAATAGTTTGTTCAGATTTGATTTTTCAGATCTGTATGTGCTGTTTTAGCATAAGGAGAGTTTAAAGAAGCTATATCTACATAAGTAGTGTGATTAAACATGCTCTCATAAGTATTACTGAAATGTCATATTTGGAATTATAATGCTAATCAATAGAAAAGTTTACTTTAGAGCAATTTTGCTAAAGTACAAAATCCCATATTTACCTAATCTTCTATTTAAACTTTGCAGAAATAACTAGAATCTACTACTTAATTATTGTTGTGCTATTCTCCATCTTAGCTGCCCTATTTTAAAGTTCTAATATTTTCTTACAAAAATGAATTTGACCCTTTTTAATCAGCTTCTTTTCAGAGATCAAATATATCTGTAATATTTTCTTAATTTCTCTGATTCTACTACTGGTGCTGAAGTATGTATGAATATCAAATTGTGTTTATTTAAAATTTACTTTGACACTGAAAGAACTCCACCCTTCTATATTTTAAAATATGTAGAAAACTGTGTTTATTTATGTTTCTCCCAATATGTACAGCTCTATTATTTCAATAGTACAGTATTTTCTGACTGATCATGCCATTGAATTTAGATATATTCTATCTAATGTGTAAATCCTTCCTTTTCAGTTTGCTTAGAAGGAGAGAAAAAACCAGTAAGACTATGTTCCTTCATGAATTTCCTTTTGAATCTGATGGCACAGAAGAATAGATACAATTTTAGATTTTTTTTTTAAAGGGGTGTCTACTAGTTCATTTTCATTTTACACAGAGGTCATCAACTTCAATTATTTATACTTGATATACTTGAATGTATTCCAATGTCTATTGTAGTGAACTAAACAATTCCTTCAAAAATTCCCTGAGGTGTGGAATAAGGGATAGTGTACATAATATTGCTATTGTAGCATCACACATGATCAACTTCACTTGCAACCTACCCATCTTATGGATCCTTCCTGGATGCTTCAGAGGCAGCTTTCTAGGATCAAGGTCTTACCAATGGTTGCAGCAGCACCATGAGGTCAGTTGGATCCTGGGAAAAGAAAAGCAGAAGTCGAAGAGCTATATTGTGTGTGCCTCTTCTCTGGCATTTGCTGAAGTGTGGATGAGGCATTTAAGCCAGGGGAAGAAATGAAGGGCAAAGTGACCTGGGATCCCTTCGTGTTGTGACGTATTCCTGCTGATAAGCAGGATAGCTATGACTCATTTGCCCCAACAGACTTAGAGCTTTCCCAGAACAGAGATTGACTTATCTAGTCCCAGAAAAGCAGAGTACTTTCAGGTCACCTTCTGAAAGATACAGAAATGTAGCCCTAAAAGCCAAAAAACCCCAAGCAAAATATCCCAAACCTTGCAGATTTCCTCCTACCCCTTCCTGAGGACAGATTTTTAACCTGCTAGATGAACAAACCATGTACGGTAATTGTGGTGGAGATTTGGAATGCCAGGTAGAAAATTTATTTGACAAAGCTTATTGATTTCTGCAAACAAATCACTTGAAATACCTTAGTCTCTACAAATCATTCTGACCCTGGGACTTTTCACCTCTAATTTGTAGTCCCATGTAATCTAAAATTCTTAGGTCTATTTCAAGGAGGTTCTGCTGCAAAGTACATTAATTCAATTTGGAATTAAGAGAGGTAATTTTATATCCCTTAAAAGAAGTGAAACCATTGCTGATTTATAACAGAAAAATTGAAATTGGAATCAAACTTTAAATAATAGAGTTACAGGAAAATATTATCCCATAGGGAAGCAAGACAGATATCAAAAAGAGAAAAGGTCCAGCCATGGGACCTACATGGCAAATGTAGGGAAAAATAACCTGCCACTGAGTCTAAATTGGTGCAGGTAGAAAGATGAACTTTCTTGTGTTCTTGGAAAGAGCATATTCTTTGCTCTTAACACTGCCCTGGTCTATAAATTTCAGAAGTTTTGTGTTCTCACTCATTCTGAAGATAGTTTGCTAAATATAGGTCCAAAAAATTTCAAATAATTTTAAAGAGATAGTTTTTTTAAAAAAGAAGAATCACTGTTTAGCTCTTAGTCACAGGTTATCAATTTTCATACTTTATTATTCATATTGTTATAATTCTACATTGAATGAAATAAATTGATGGTGGCAAAGTGAAAGATGATATAATAATAGTGATGGTAATATAGGATCCTAAGCCATGAGACAGTCTCTTACAAAAGAATAAAGAATTTTCTTTGTTATACACATAATATAACTGTGTATTTTAACTCCCATGTCTAAACCCATCTGAGTGGAACATGAGGGCAACCCAAATGCACCAGACATATGGATTTTCTGCAATTCCCCACTGCGCACTGACAAGGTTTGACTGAGGGCAAAACTGGCAGATGGCATGGGACAAGTGAATTTCTCTTTGTGAAATGGAAAAAAAAAAATTAAAAAGTAAGAATATGCATTTGCTTTTGAAATATTATTCATAAAATAATGTTTTAACTTCATTGGCGTGGATATGAATTAGGAATATACTGTTTGAAGAGAAACTAAATTACTTTCCCAAATACTGAATAAAATTATGTCTTTCAGTCAAAATTCCTCAATGGACATAAGATGTGTTTCAACAAACAAAGATCTTTTCTGTTGATCAGTAGATGGCAAGCTTGCTACACCCAACTTCCAGAAAATGTTCTGCTAGCATTTAACATACAACTATTATGTTGTATTATTATTTATGATATCTAGAAATTTGTAATATTTAATTTGATTAATAAATGATTTGTGTATAGATTATATAACTTTTAAAATAATCTGAAGATAAATTATAATTAAAATTATATGAGCTTACTTCCCTTACTTCCCTTGGCTTGTTTTCATCTTAAATGACTTCTTTATTAAAGTGTGTGTTGGTTTGTTTAATTTTTTTTAATATTTTTTTATTTGAAAAAATAACTAATTTATTAATGCTAGGGTATTCCTTAATGTTTTTTTATAGTTTCTGTATTTTAGCTTTTTTTTTCCCTATCAGAATCTTTGTCCAAAGCTCTTTATAGGGATTGCAACACACAGATAATCAGGAATATCTTTAATACTTATCATTGGAAATCACAAAATCGTAATAGGAATATGTTTGCTTTACTCTATATTGACAATTATTCCTTGATTTTATGGACATCTATCTTATCTACTAGCATACTAATTATACTTTCACAGTCAGGATTTTTAGGTAGACTATTATACCTAAAGGGAGAAAAGTAAATAAAATAGATAATATGAATATAAGTGAATGCAAGGAGAATTAAAATTCTTAAAGAATTGAATAAACAGAATTAAGGGAGATGCTAGGCAGAGTGAGAAATCACAAATTTTAATTGCCTTGGGCCAAACTGCACATTGAGTTGGTTTTTCCTATGCTCTATGGTAGTTGTGGTTTCTGTCTTGATTATTCCACAATGAGCGTGAGGAATCTGTATTGACTGTAAGTAATGGAAATTGCTTTCTGATATTAGCATGGGATTATTGAAGACTGGCATTGAATTTCATTTATGCAGCTTGAGGAACAGAGCCACACATCACTACTACCTGATCTTGGGACTTCATTTAGCTCTGGAGGAGAAAAGAAAACTCTGGGTTTGGAGACTTTTTGTTTGCTTGTTTGGTGTATATGTGCATGCACGTCTGTGCGTTTGGCTGTGTTTGTTTTGTTTTTTAAAGGAGAAATTACTATAAATATTTAACACCAAAAAATTTAAAACAATTGCTTTAAGGTGATAAGAAAATACTGTAAAATTTATGCTACTTGGAATAACAGTATCATTAAAGTTATACAGAATTCTTACAGATATGTATCATGTACAATGCAGGGAAAATGGAAAGCAGTGCATAAAAGTTGCTGAAACCAGGACAGTAACTTAAGGGCTAAACTTTTCAGTGTCCATGGAAGAGAAAGCAAGATTTCTGCTGTTATTTGATCCTACAAAGAAATGAAAGTCCTCCTTGCGGATTTGGTGCAAGAGACAACTTAACATAAAAGTGAGACCAAATAATTCTAACAAGCTTATTTACAAGCAACAGATCTAGTTCACAAAAGTATTCTAAAACAAATATAGGCACTTGTTTGTATTGAAAATATGGGATGAATTTCAATGTTGATTCTTTGGCTGAAGTTGTTGGAAGCTGTTAAGTATATTTTTGCAAAACTGATTACATTCTTTCACTTTCACTACAAGGTGCCTCTGCTGGCCCATATTTTGTTGTTGATGAAAGCTGAGACCATGGAGTCTCTATTTTATTACAGGTATCTCATCAGAGAGGTGGGCATGAACCACACATCTGATACATGTGGCCAATAAATGGGGAGAAAAAAAAACCAACGAAAAACCCTAAAACAAACAAAAAAACCCCTAACCCCAAACAAACCTTTCATTATCATATGAAATATTTATACTATGGTATAAAGGTGAGTGAACTGAAAATAGTAAAGCACAAGGAAAACAGAGTAATATACATAAACATATACAAACAAGCTTGAAAATCCATAAGACTTGAACAAAACAGAGATTTCACAATAAAAAGCTCCAAGTTACAGCTTGTTAATATACCTTCTACAGGTCTAAAAGTTTTTTTATGTTTTGGTTTTTGTTTGTTTGGTTTGTTGTTTTCATTTTTTCCCAAGCACACCCTTTTCCAGTGTAGCACAAAATAAGCTTCCATGTTATTTCAGCTGTACTGGAGCAGCAATCAGTACGTCAGAGACAAAGTATCACTTCTACTGCACAGTAACCTCAGTGTTCTTTTGTGTTTCTTTCTTGTTACTTTCTATTTACTGTTCACCACCACAATNAACAAACTACACAACTAATCCTTTCTTAGAAGAAGATAATATAAAATAATTTGTTCACATGCACATACATATGGCTTCTAAGATAAAGATTTCAGATGTGTAATTCCATGTAGGTTTTTTTTCCATGCCCTAGTATATATCAGGTCCACTAGAGACAAATCTCTCATTAGTTTATACCTGTTTATCTCCAGTAATTCCTATGTAGTTTCAGAGTTCTTCTGACCCATGCTGATAAATGAAAGCTGTATTCTATAACACAATTAGTCAAAACTGAGAGATGTTTCACAGGATAGATTTAGAAGAAAAAGACATTTTCAGATATATTTTTGACATTTAGTTGCTATAGTAACAACACGTTTCTTTTTTTTGCTGTACATTTCTATACTGTATACTCAGAGCTCTACGTGACAAAACAACAATTTTACAGTCTACAATTTAGTTCTCAAGAAAAAGATTTTCCCCCTCTGGGAGAACATGATTAGACTGGAGCTAACAGAGCATCTAAAAGTTTGGGGTCTGTCAGCATTTCTGACTTCATTTCAGGGGTTTATGACCTACTTAAAAAACTTCTTTATGGTAGGAAACTTAGCACAGTTGTCTCATAAAAACATTTTTCAGTGTTTTTAATAAAAAAAATCTATTTTATGGCTCAATTTATAGGCAAATTAAAAAACGGTAGACTAGAGCAGTGACTTCTGATATCAGTTTTGCTAGCTCATAACTTTTTTTTCTGTATGTATGTGTGAATGAGATAAAAAGATGATGGAGAGAACATAACATCAATAAAATTCAGGAATTGACATAACTGAGCTTTTAAAAATTGAATGTCTTCCACTGAGTCTCGGAATATTTTCAGGTCTTCATGTACATGTTGTAACACACCTTCCTATTCAGCTAACAATGTCAACAGTACCTACTAATATATATAATACATGTTATATTAAGCTGCAACAGTTTAAGATTCATTTTCGAAAGCAAATCAGACAGTTCTCTTGCAAGTAATTAGGCTCTTGATTCTTATTCAAATCTTTAGGGGTTTAGTGCTAAAACATATATGAAGATTTGGACTAAATATGCATACAAACTCTTAACAATAAACAAAAAGACTCAGAATTTTCAATGACCCCTATGAAAACAAGTGATCTTATTGGTTTGATGCTTCTGAAATTTTAAGTGGATATCTATTTGGATCATTAAGTGTACACATCTTTTCCAAATCCATTCTAACAGGTCAACCATAATGTGTACTTCTGTACACAACTGAGGTAGGAAACTTTTAGCAGGAAAAAATAGATTAGATACAGGAACCCATCTATAAACCATGCTCTGGAAGCTTTCCATAGATAGCATGACATTTCCCTGTTTGATGCACAGGCATGTCTGCTCCTGCATGTTTAGCTGCGTTTCCTAAAGCAGTTACCTGACTACAGTGCGAGTATATCTTGGGTCCTTTACTCACTTCTTAGCTCTGGAAAATACACTTTTAATCCTCAACTATTATTTTCTTTGTAAAGTGAAAGGATATGCTTACAGAAACAGACTTTGGTGCTGGTTTTGCTATTTAAGAATTATCTCAGTAAGAAAATATGTGTTTTTGAAGAAAATCTCAAAGTCTACAGTCAGCTCATATAACACAGATGTTTTACTATGGACTATTCTTTACCAAAAGTAAGAATTCAAAAGGGAGAAAGACTTCTTCTGTAGCCCGTCTTGCACAGTATCTGGGTATTAGGGAAAATCTTTATATACGGCTAAATCCAAAACAACTTCTGGCTGACAAGACTTTACACAAACTAAATATGCTACCCTATATCTATAAGTTAAAGGCAGAGTACGATGTCTATCTCTAAAATCTGGGCTACAGAGAGTTTTCTGTCCTAGGAAATAAAACAAAAGTAGGAGTCTGAATAATGCAGCATTTCAAGTCACTGCTAATTATGAGCAGATATCTAATATTGGATATTGAGGGTTCATACCTCTCAAAAATGGCAAAGTCTGACAGAAGAGTGTCATGATGTTAGTCAGAAATGGCAGCACAAGATCAATCAGGAGCATATATCTTCACAGCTGCATATCAGATAACTCAGTGAGTCCTTTACCTGAAACACAGCTCTTAGGCACAATAACAGCACAAACAGCAACTTGTGCTCAGATGTGTTAAGCATATGTGTAGTAAAAAAACTCCACAACCCCACAACATTAAAAGCCAGACAATTGAAAATTTTGTAGCAGGAATGATTCTGTGAGATATTCCTGCTCTTCCTCTCATCAAAATATTCTGTTTTCAATGAGGTTTTAGAGTTCACAATTCAGTGAAGAGAAAAGGATGAAGGAGTTATGAGATTCCTACTTTGCTGCTGTTGTTTGAGTAGGAGTCTATTCATTAGTGCTTTACTAATGGTTGTGATGGCTATGTCTTTGCAGTGGAAAAGGTCATCCTATTATAAAAACAGCAGGCACAGCATTTTCTGAATAGTGCACTCAGCTACCATCAGAGGACTCACCACTTTTTTCCACCTGCTGTTTTCTTCTTCTTCCCCTCCACTCCCTTCTCCCAAACCCCTGACTTTATGCATTATTGCGTTAGAAGTTTTAACTAGACATTTACAAACTACAGCCTTGTTCCTGTTGAGGCCCCCTAATCAGATCAGTAGAGGGGACACGCAGACATTTCTCAATAGCAAACTTTTGATCTGGGTGTTGAGGGATACTGTCAGCTGTTTAAGATAATTTTGATAGATACAAGTGCTGCTTGATTAGCACAGTTTCAAGCATCCTTGTGCCACTTTGCTATGTCAAGGAAGAGATGGGGTCAAGTCACAGTAATTTTCATTGTTTGACTGTAGAGATACAACTTCATCTAATACAGTTCAGGAAACTTCTTGAGACACAAACACTCTCATAGGAGAAAGGAGGACACAAAACTCCTTCCTCCTCATCTTCATGAATAACACAGGTTGCATTCTTTCTAACCCTACTGTCCCATGAAGGACATTTCAAGCTAGTTCTTTGAAAGCACTGTAACATATATAGAATATCAGTAGTTAAATATCATTTAAGCTATGTGCAAATCTTTTTGATTGAATGTTTCTCTTCATTCCTTTCTTACAGATTTATTTTCCCAGTTTGATTAAGAAATGGAATTTATAATAGGAAGAGAACTGTAGAAAAGAAACCTTAGGCTAGTCACATAAAATCAAAGGGTAAAAGGAAAATATTTTTCCTCCTTCCTATAAGACAGCTTGGTTATTGACTATTCCCTTAAGACAGTGTTCTGGTCTGGAATGTGGCTATAAAACCTGCATCTTGTGGTTTGTGACTTTAGTCTTTCAGCATCACATTTTCCTAGCTTTCCTTTTCCCTCCTTTCATTTAGTTTTTGCCTCCCCCCCTTTTCCTTATGAATGTCAGAACCAAATTGCCCTTATGATTCTAGAGGTAAAATAAGTTTTTTTCTGGTCACAGATAAACACCAGTAGTGGAAATTTTGGAGTCCAAAGGGTAGCCTTGATTACAGTAGGGAAGTCTCACTGGAGGCTGATATCAATAACTAGACTGCAAAAATGCACATGGGGGTCACAATTTAGCCTAGAGGATCTCAAAGTGTAGTGCAACATTCCAATAGAATAAATCAGAAATCACCAAATGATATTGCATTGTTAGAAAACTTCAGTAAGCAGAGATTGTGGTGGTCTATGCCTGACAGATGGTATGAGAAGAAAAAAAACTGACCCAAAGCTATGTTTGCTGAAATGACAGAGAGGGAAAAAAGAAGCCTACTTTTATAGGGAGAAAAAAAATCATAATAAATTGTACATCTAACCAATTACATCCAGAATCTTTTATGAGTGAAACACTGAGGCTTTGAAGTCAGTCTCAGGGAATGTCTGTTTCACTCACCTCAGGCTAAGGGAATGACCTTCCTTCACTCCTCTGGTATGTTGCAGGCTGCAATACAGCTATCCACATTACAATTTTCGTTTTTCAATGAGATACTCATATCTATTGGTGGGAACAGATAGTAATAATGAGGTATACAGGATGAAAAATGAAGATTATAGGATTATAGACTTGTTCCAGGCAGATTCCTTGCAAGTGAAGCGATCTGTAGCATAAAAAGTCCCTAAATCCTTCAGGGAAAGAGCTGAGAATGGTAAAGTATCAGACTATAGACATTGTGTTCAGCAAATCTGGGTTTTTGGGCCATGGTGGTGTGCTTTAAATAGCATAAAACTAGTCTAATGTTGGTGGACTTTCTCTCCTTAGAAAAAACACTTAAAACTCCTTTAAAGAAAATTACAGAGAAAGCAAAACCTCTAGAATTGTGCAGATCAACCGTTGGGAACATTTCTGATTGTTATAACTTCCTTTATTAGGAGTACTTTGCTGAGAGCTTTAAATATGTAAGTTAGATCCAGTTCACACCTTGAGTAATTTTTAGTACTTAAAAATAATCTTAAAGAAAAATCTGTGTTAGTGCTATCAAATATGTCTAAACCCCTGGGCTGTAATGGTAGATGCACTGCGCAAGCACTTGGAGGAAAGGGTTCTGTAGTGAGCTCTGATATCAATGCATGCCAAGGCAGTGACTTTTTCTTGCTGTGCTCCACAATTTACTTCAAAACTCTATGCTGTTGAGGCCACACAATGGTGACAGACCTCTTCTGATCTCACCAATTTTCTTATCAAAGGATCATATATAAAGAGGAAAATGATGAATTCTGGAGTCTGTACAGATTCACTTATCAGATGATAACACAGATAATTTTAGAAAATTATTTTCCATCTCTGTGGAGGAAGAAATTATATAGAAATATTTTTTAACAGTAGTGTATATACAAGAGTCACTCTGAAGATATAACTATATCCCGTATGTTTTATGTTTCACTATTGTTCTGTCCTCCAAACCAATTTGACTTTCTGCAGTACTTCGTGGATCTGTTTAGATACACTTTCTAATCTCTGTAAGAGCTGGAAAAGTTTGCTTTCCTCCAACGGAAATAGACCTATAGTTGTCAAAAAAAAAAAAAAAGGCGAGGGGAGTCTAATTTATTTTTTATAAAGGCTAGATAACTTGAGTTGAAAAATTCCATTGGCCTTGTACTCCCACATTTGTGAAGGTCACACTCCATCTCTCACCTTGGGTTATATCTGTTTTCCTGTGTTGTGGTATTAGACATCAACTTGCTGCAGAGCTGTTGCCTAGGCAATCAGATATTTGATCTAGGTCTTTCCATCTCCCAAAACTGCCACGTGTGTTGTCTAAGACTTCTTAAGTCAGCAACATAAGCAGGCAGTCTTTGAATATGAGACTTTTCTTAGTACTAGCTAGAAAACTCTGGTATCTTCTATTGAGTTTTTCTGTTGAGTCATAGGTTTTCATTCTTGTCTGTATATCAGCCCCTCTAAATCACAGAAGTGTAAAGCAGCCACATGCTTTAAACTTTTTTGGTCTTAAGAGCAAAGAACTCTTGAAAATGGGGAGCAGAAGGTATATAGCACCTCATATCAGCCTGGTATATAATTCACTGCTCTGTTTTAAAAGCATCTGCCAAATAACTCTGCTATTCTAAAGTCAGTTCCAGCTTCCCTATTAACAGTTTCATCAATTAATTGTTTTCCTCTTAATGAAAGGAAACATGGTCATGAGGTTTTTACTGAATATATTCTGTTTGAGATTGATCATACTTAATGGACCAGTTTGTCCACAAAATTTGGAGGCTGGATTACTGTCTTTTGATTTTGAGCTATCATAAGAGCAGGGCTACAATCTAGACATCAAGCTAATAAGAACACCCTGAATTTAAGGCTCCTCATAACTATAATTTACAGTGCAGGGAATTTATGATCCAAAATAAAAGCATCAAATAATTTTTGATGGTGTTGATTTGTGTCTCAAAGGTTGAATATCTCTTCTCCTTGACTCCCCTACAAAGGAATGTGTTTCCTTCCAGAAAATTCTAAAATGGTGCAAAATCTAAACAATCCATCTTATTCCATAAATTTAAAAGATTAGTCTTGAATTAACAAAGTCTTGAAGATTAAATTCTAAACTATGAAATGAATAGCTAAAATCATCTATATTATTGACTAATTAAATTATTGTATGCAAAGAAAAATCCGTTGAAGAAAGTGATATTAATCCCACTAGGAGTCTAACATAGAGTGTATATCTTTTAAAGAGGGATGAAAGAATACAAGCGAAAGAATGACATTTATAAATACTTAAGCAAGGTTTAAAACATTTTTTTTTCCCCCAAATAGAGGGGGGCTGCAGGAAATGAGAAAAGAGAGCAAAAGCAATACTTATAAAAATCAGGGGAAAAAAATACTTTGTTCTGTGTAACAATGATTTTTTACTCTTTCAGAAGAGATTATCTATAGCAACAATATGCTTGTTTTAGTAGAGATTACAAATATTAAGCAAAGAATGGCCCTTAACAAAATGAAATTAATATATGAAATATAGCAATAGTAATTTTAAGTTATTGATTTGAGGGAGGGAAGAAAGAGTAATGTGATGGTATGATAAACCATGTTTCATAGTGCAGTTCAAATATATGGCTATTAAGTAAATGGTT
Source organism: Sakesphorus luctuosus (assembly GCA_013396695.1). NCBI lineage: Eukaryota > Metazoa > Chordata > Aves > Passeriformes > Thamnophilidae > Sakesphorus > Sakesphorus luctuosus. The sequence goes on from VWZD01010974.1 coordinate 39,822, forward strand.
ATTTATCACAAAACAAAAGTGTTCACCTGACTGCTGCATACACTGAAGAACTAATATGTCACTGTGGAACTAGTCACTCAGCTAAACCCATGGCATTTAACAGCATGTCAGAAGCTGAGACTCACATCTTTAGGAAAGAGTTCTCAATTCCTCTCTATAAACGTGAATTGGTGTCCTATTTTGCTGCTGTTTCCTCATAGCACTAATCCACATTAGCCCAATGTATATCTGTGATGTGACAGTAATGTAGCAGTATTACAATTAGTTATAGTAATTAAAATCCAGCATTTCACAGAAACGGTTGACTGTGTTTTGCATACTGTACATTTTATTCTCGCCTTGTAATTTCAGCCAGCCATTTGACATGCAAAAGCGTTTTCTCTTTGCAGACTGAAAGATAGAAGGTTTTATAAAAGGC
>VWZD01010974.1:42289-68647 GCA_013396695.1 Sakesphorus luctuosus
AACTCTGTATATAATTCCTAAAACCAGCAAGGAACCTTTAAGACATGTAATTCAAATATAGCAATATACTTTTTGGATCTGGTTATTTTGGCAAAAGGACATAAATCTCTATATTATTATAAAAATACTTCTGCAGTCATATATAGTTAATTACCAGTCTTAGTATCTAAAATACAAATATTTTGGGATAAAAAAGTACTTTTTGGAAATCTAAACTAATGCAAAAGAACCATTTTTCAATGTAATTTCTGAATATGTTATTTTTATACTCAGGAGAAGAATTTTTTATTTAGTTGTACCATACATTTACCCTTTAGTAACAGTTACTGATAAAATATGTCCATGAAATAAAAGATATATCTATTGTATTCGTAATGAAAATCATCTACAAGTAAGCTGACACATAGTTGAAAACACTCTGTTGGAGTACTATTATGTGTATTATATCAGACTACTTGGATTTTTTTACATAAGTTAAACATTTACCTATAAATTATTGTAACTATTTATGTAGAACAATATTCTAAGTTGAAAGTTAAATGCTTTTGATTGCCTTCTGTTTACTCTCACATGTGCCTTTTACCCCCTGGCAAGGATAATGTGAGGCTTTCCCTGCATTTCTTTGTCTTACTCTTGTTCTAGCCTTCCTGGATTCTAAAATTTATCAGGACCATGACTAGAAATGGAAGGAAGTGGGTGGCTATGGTCAAGTTCATTAGTGAGTCATAGAGCTCCACTGAGCTGTTAAAGGGCATGCAACGATAAATGAATTTGCATATCAAATACACACTTGTCCTTTTTTCTGTCTTTAAATGATGGGGAATAAAATCATCACGTGAATAGTAGGGTTTATCTTTTTCTACAACTCAGATGTACTCATGCGAAAAAAAAATGCTTCACCAATTATATTTTGAGACTAAATCACTGAAATCACTAAGTAGCAATTTGTTGGAGGATTTTCATATAAAAATAATTTTTAATACTAAAAGAAAAAGAATAGCTATTTTCCATGGATTATACATAACTCTAGGAAAGTCACACATAATGTAAGCACTCCTGAGTCTTTTTGCACCTGGTAGCCCCATATGTTTTATTTTATAACCTAAAAACATACTAACAGTAACCTTCTAGGAGGATCAAAAGGTAAGCTTAAGTATCACTTAACATATTTTTTCCAACATGCCAGAATTACACAAATATTTTGGTCTAATAGCATTTTAGTACCATTATGGAATCTGTGATTTATGGTAACATGCATTTCATGTTCCCTTTTTTTCTAGTGAAAAATTGAATGAATATGACACTCTAGTAGTCAGCAGATCTTCTGCTGACTCGGATAAATAAATTCAAGCAGTTTCTCAACAGCATTTCATTAAATAACACCTAATTATCCTAGTGTTTTACTTTTGTTTGAATACTGGCTGTTTCATTATTTCTAATATAATTAAAGTGATTCTGAGTGTAGTAAAGGATAGGAGACTTTTGTGACGCCAATAAAATCTGATGAAACTCGACTGAATTCAAGATTGATGTCAGGTGTGAATTCGGATTGATAGATTGACTGGATAAAGCAGCTGAAGCAAAGATTCTCTTCAAATAAAATATGCCATATAGAAAAGAAGAAGTTAGTGCTTCTGCTCCTGAAACCCAGGTACTCCACAATAAGAGACAAAGAAACATTTCAACAGAGATGGGAAATCTTTTTCCTCATTAACTTTCCTCCCACTGGCCCCATTGATAAGAGGTCTTTATGTTTATTTGACATCACAAAACATAAGTTAAGTAATCTTTTTAGATGGTTACTAGTAGTGACTGTAACCCCACCAAACAGCCACCCTTCTTAGATTCTTACTATGTTTAAATTCTACGGATTTGACATATCAACTTTGCTTCTGTCAATAATCATGTTTGATGTACTGATGTACTACAGAATTTGCAAAAGGGTGGCCTGCAGCAGCTGGATTATTAGGGAGGTGGGAGAAGGGTTATGTAATCAATTCTGCTTCAATTGACTATATCTCAAGGAGTTCACAACTAAATGTCACAAAAACCAGAAAAGTCAGCTGTGGGCAATTTGATGAAATTGTATTAGCCTTCAATTAAGTTCTAAAGACTGTTTTCATTTCCCTTTCACCTCTTTTTTTTTTTTTAATATCTTTCTATTTTACTTGAATATTTGTAGATGTGATCCAGTATAAAAGAAAAATAAAAGAGGAGAAAAAGAATGGACTGGAAAATCAAACTGTGCTATGCAAACCTCCCTCAGTTGTGGAACAGTTCGTGAGAGGCCATAACAGTTGAAAAACCCAGAAGGACCTATTTTACAGTAAAGTATCACAAGTTCAGTCATGAAACTAATATCTGAAAAAAAATATTTTTAAAAATATTATCTACAGGGAGCAGAAATTCAGCTCTGTGAGTTGATTAAGTGCCCAAAATCTCAGCTGTGTTCAGATACAAAGCTACTATCACAGAGGTTCTGATTTTATTCAGAAAAGCTCATAAACCTTTAAAAGTAAGTCAATCTTATCTAAGTAAGAATTATACAGGAGGGGACCATGATGTATGTTTTGGGTTTCTCAAAACCAGTGTTTAACGGACACTGGGAGGAGAGGAGGGCTTGAGGGCAGAGAAGAGAGTGAATAATTTAGTTCTTTCTTACACTTTTCCCACTCCATATAAAACCTATAGCTGTTTAGATTATGTCTTTGTTTGAAAATGTCTTGATTTCAGCATGTCTAACCTCTGGTTTAAAACATCATTATAAGTTCTTAAAAATAGAAAAAATAGAAAAATAGAATTTGTAAAACAAATCAGTTGTCTAATTATAGGGCTTGTATCTTGAATTTTTAGTTTGTGTCCAGATTGCTTCATTTTCCAGACAAATTTTACCCTCCTTCACTATCTGTTATCACATCTAATGTATCTTGGCACTGGGAATACTTTGTCATTAGCCCACAGAAACATTTCCTCCCATTACCCAGACGGGTTACTCAATAAGCATAGCAGAAGTGATCATGTCACTCATATGCTCTTTTCATCCGAGTACTGATCAAAAGATTCTTCCAAATCTAATAAAGATATCTTTATCTTAGATTCTGAGCACAACTCAGACAATAATAAGAAAACTGTACTTTGATTATTCCAGAATCCACTTTCATATTTGAAACTAGAGCTATCTAAGACCAATAAGTTTCAGTAAAGTGCTGCAGTAGCAATCAGGTTTAACAATATTTCAGTACTAGAACTGCCTTCTACTAGTGACAGATGATTATGCCTCTTGCATAAATTCTTTCAAAAGAAATAAAGGGGAAAACCCCCCAAATTTGTAGTGAAGTTTGAACATTTTTTATCCTAGAGAAAATGGAAAATCTTGTCTAGGAAATTATGTACAATTCTGTACATCAAACTAAACACAAGAACAAAAGTAAATACATTTTCTAAGCAAAATAAATACATTTTCTTGGGAAATGTAAGTATTTATATGCATATTATGTTACTCTTTTATTTTCATTAAACTAAAATTCAAAAAATGCTTAAATGTGAAAATATTATTGTACTAGGTGTTCAACAAACATAGTAGAAGATGGCCACCATCTTCTGTTTCTTTCCTTCTGTAATATGGTTAATATCAGAAATAGCGTGGCCAGCAGGACCAGGGCAGTGATCCTTCCCCTGTACTCTGCGTTGGTGAGGCCACACCTTGAGTATTGTGTTCAGTTCTGGGACCCTCAGTTCAGGAAGGATAGTGAGGTGCTGGAGCGGGTCCAGAGAAGAGCAGCAAGGCTGGTGAAGGGACTGGAGCATAAGTCCTATGGGGAGAGGCTGAGGGAGCTGGGGTTGTTTAGCCTGGAGAAGAGGAGGCTCAGAGGTGACCTCATCACTGTCTATAACTACCTGAAGGGAAGTTCTAGCCAGGTGGGGGTTGGTCTCTTCTCCCAGGCACTCAGCAATAGGACAAGGGGGCACGGGCTTAAGCTCCACCAGGGGAAATTTAAGTTGGATATCAGAAAAAAATTCTTTCCAGAGAGAGTAATCAGGCATTGGAATGGGCTGCCCAGAGAGGTGGTGGATTCACCATCCCTGGAGATTTTTAAACGCAGATTGCACATGGCACAGAGTTCCATGATCTAGTAAATGGACTGGAGTTGGACCAAGGGTTGGACTTGGTGATCTCGGAGGTCTTTTCCAACCCAACGATTGTATGATTCTATGATTCTATGATTCCAATATCCTCTCAGTGGTTTTGTTTTAAAAACTTGATGGGCTCCTTCAAAAAATGTTGTAATCTGACTAAATGTGCACACCAGTATCTGAGCAGCCTGTATAGACAGCCTTTGCTCTCTGCAGAGGAAACGAGAAGGGCCTGAGGTGCCTTGTGGACAAGAATTTAAGCATGGTCCAGTGGTGTGCCTTGTGGCCAAATCAACCAGATGGTATCCTGACAAAAAATATTGCCAGAAGACCCAGGGAGGTGATCCTTCCCCTCTGTTCTACTTTTCTGAGGCCACATCTGGAGTGCTTTGTCCACTTCCAGGCTCCTCAGTTCAGGACAGACAAGTAACTACAGGAGGGTCCAGTGGAGTTCTATGAAGATGATGATGGAACTGGATGACGAGAGTCTGAGGGAGCTGGACCTGTTCAGCTTCAACAAGAGACAAGTGAGAGGGGAGCTTATCAATATATACAATATCTTAAGGGCAAGTGTCAGGAGAATGGGCCAGGTTCTTTTCAGCAGAGGCCAGCAACATGACAAGGGGCAAGAGATGCAAACTGGAACACAGGAATATCCATTAAATATGTAGAAAAACTTCTTTACTGAGAGGATAATTTAGCAATGGAACAGGCTGTCCAGAGATGTTGGGGAGGCTCCTTCTCTGTAGATATTCAAAATCTACCTGGAGATGATCCTATTAAATCTGCTCCATGTACACCTACTTTAACAGAGGGGGTGAATTAGATGATCTTCATAGGTTCCTTCCAACCTCAACCATTCAGGAACTGTGGTTCTGCTTTCTGATGCATGTTCCATCTTATCCTCAAGTTAACATCCAAACTAGGCCCTTTCAAATCTGACTGAGAATCTGTTTCTCTCCATTGACTATAAAGTGAATCCAGGCCTAGTAATTCAAAAGTATGTGCATATTCTCTAGGCAGTTAAATGAAATTAATCCTTCAAATTAGACTTACGATAATTAGGTAGATGATGTCTCTGGTGCATTAGTTGGTTTAATCTTGCTGTGCTAATTTGAAGTATTTGTCCCTCCTTTCTCTTTCAGGATTTTGCCTTTGTGATATAAATCTGCAGAAGGGAACTTTTCGTCATCCCTCAGCCACTCTGTCAGTGGTGTGTGAATAGTGTTTTTTTCCACTTCCATAGTTCCAAACCACACCAGCCGCTTGACTTACAACTGTGCAAATAAAGGATAACTTGTGTGCTGAAGATTAATAATTAAGAGTTTTTCTTTATCGTTTTTAAAACTGAAAATCAGCATTCTCTGTGTGATCTGTCATATTTCACTGTTTTTACGGGTGATACTAGATTACATTTTAAATTTCTAAAACTAAGAGGCTTATTATAAGGAGATATTTATTAATAAGTACATAAAGATACTGCACCTCAGGCCTCTCTACTTCTTGTTTGGTAATATTTTACTATGATGTGTGACATTTCTCTCTCAATATTTTCTGAAGAAATAAGAGCTGAGAGGAATTGGATGATATGTTTTCAACATTTACATTAATATTTTAATGATGCATTATATTTTATGGTCTGTAGTACCATATAGTCTAGAGTTCCATGTGGTTTAAACCCAATGGAACTGCACTGATAAGGTAGATTTGCTGTCAGGGCAAGGGCAAGCCAGGATCATTGTGCTTCCTATGACACTTCCTGATTATAACATATATGCATCGGACGAATCAGGATGGTGTTATTCACGTTCTTTATCGTAAGGAATATTTTTACGTACAACTAATTAGAAATTGAACTGGGTCCCTAACCAGCGAAATTCTGTCAGAATTTCAATAGCTCTTGGTGGAATGCTTGGAGTTGTATCCATTATTTGCCCTTTACTTTCTTAAGACTCTCTTCTCCCTTTTATGTATTTTCAGACATTGCCTATAAGGGTGCATCTTATTCAGCTTAAGTAGAGACAGTTTCATTCTGTTCTCTGATTGGTTTTGCAGCTTGTTTTATGAAAAGTCTTTTATCCCTTCTTCCCTGTTGTTCTAGTCACAATTCTCTTTCATTACAGAACTTTTAACAGTAAATTGTACCTTTCAAGTTTAGCATTCTTTTTAAGACTCCCCTCAATAGTCACTTCATGGGGCTTTTTATATTGCTTATTAGCATTAATTGGTACTGACCAGTTGGGTCCCCCAGAAGCACTTGGCTGTCTAGGGCCTACATTTCTTGATCTTGTATGTAAAGCTATTCTCTGTAAGCAGGTAAACATGTACACATTTAGATATGCAGACTCTTTCAATGAGCTCTCTCCAAACAAGTACGTGTGAAGTTCTGGATGATGATACAAAACACAGTCTTCTCCCAGATACCAAAACAGACAAAAATCTTCTCTGTTAAGAAAGTGTTTAACAGCATGGATAAGGAGACATGATGTGCCAGAGAAAGTGCTTATGTTTTCATGGCACTGGCAAATTGACCTGACATTTCACTATGGATACAGAGACAGTGGTTTCCGCAGGACAATGCTGCAGGACTTCTGGATGTGAACTAAATCGCTGGGGAATCTGCAGAGCTGCTCTGGGAATGTCTTCTACAGATGTAGAAATGAGGTTTTTTGAAGGCAAACAAAATCTCATAAAGAGATTATTTTTCTCTGAATCTCTACTACCTTAAAGCAGTATTCAAATTCCTGTTCTGCTAACTGCTTTGTGTTGAATGATATTCAGCTCGGACCCAAGTTACTATCCACTCTGGCTTTTCTAACTTGTTCAAAAATAATTCACCGTTGACTATACTTAATATATCTGATTTTAATATTTAAAAAAATGCTCATCCTCTTCCATCTAGCACTACAGGAACAGAGTGTTTAATGAGAGATCAATGCCCATGTGAGTTTCTCTGGTTTTCCAGATACACATTTATAACATCCCTACTAAATTATTGTGCTGCATTGTGATCTATTTACAATACATTGGCATGCATTAAAGAGAGGATTATAACTTACCAATTGCTTGCTTCTATCCAATATCCCTGTCACAAACAGGTGCATTAAAAAAAAAAAAAGTCCCTAGATGGACATATTTTTCCTGCTGCTTTTTGTATTACACCAGAATTTCAGAAAGGCATATTTCAGTTGACAGAATTGTACCCGGACTACTTTTAGTAAAGTGCTTATTCACAATATTATAAATAGAATGAAATACTATAGAAAACACATTCAATCTACAAAGCATATATTCTTCTACTGCTGACTTAGTTAGGGCAAAATCAGAGTCACAGAAGAGGATTCATGTAACCAAATGTGCATATATATCATCAGAGATCTACTCCATGTAAATTGGACTAGGCCTTCTCTGTAGCTAGTGAAGAGAGACAGGGATTTCTGTGTGATTTATCAGACCCATACAAGAAGTGTCTTTCAAAGTTCAATGAATCTCATAGAAGTGATTTTTTCCAGCAACAGAGTGCAGAAGTAGCTTTAATAAAAACCTCAGATATAAACAATCAGATTAGAGGTCTCTACATTTCAAAAGATAAAACATGTACATTTTGTATTCAGTTCTGCAAAGTGATTTCCATTTACCTGGGCACAAAACTCTAAAATCTCAAATATTTTAAATTCTGCTCAAATCAATTAGTACATTGATTTTAAAATATGAATAAAAATTAAAGAAAGTTGTGCAGTAGAAGTCCCTAAGGCAGGAGAGTAAGGTATAGACCAGTAATAGATGGAGAGTGAAGAGGAAGCATGAAAGAATGGGATATTTAAGAATTAGTTACTCTTCATTGTGTTCCATCAAATATGTTTATATCTGACAGAAAAAGTATTGCATCACAGCTGTAATTTCTAAATGTCTATTTGTGTGTGGTGCTATGCAGTGTTGAGCAGTTCTTTATGAACAAATAAACAACCACTATGGTCTGAAGAGCATTTTTTTGACAAGCAAGTTTTTGTAATCTAAATTTTTCTTTAAGAATTACAAAAGCATAAGCGCTGCTAAACACATGACAAATGAGACAATTTTTCATCAAAAAAAACTTACAATGATCATTTATTGAGCAGGAAGGTATGAGAAACAAGAAAGACCAAAAGATATTTGGGTAATTATTTAGGAGTGTAGGCAGAGTGCAAAACCAAATAATCTTTAATCCATCTATGATGTCTCTCAACAGTATACTTAAATTAACTCTCATTTGATATTGACTTTAAGACATACATGACTTGTTTTAGGAGAATGAAACTTTAAGGCAAAAGTCAAACTTCTAATTCTAAATATATCTAAATGAGTGTATCTAAATGAGACCCCATATTCATAGTAGAGGAACTTTCTTCAACACATATTTATTGCACATATTTCTAATTGATTCAAGGAGCTTTGCAACCCTTAAGGATGCACAGACCAAAGTATAGATGCAGTAGAGAATTTAAATAACATAATACTCATTGTCTAATGACTGTGATTTGAGTATCTTTCATAGTGCGCTAGGTGCCCACTTTCCAAGCAATGTGTGTGGAATGTAACCCTTTACCAACCCTAACTACAGATAACAGTCAATGCTATGGAATTTCAGACTTTCTTGTCTTGCAATAAGTGATGTGGCTAACATCTGCATCATGTTCAGCTTCTCGGTTTCAAAGGCATAGTTTTTTTGGAGGGGGAGGGACAGTTTGTGATTTTGTTATTATTGGTAATTTCTACATCAGTTTCTATTAATTTAAGTTAGACAAAGTTAATAAAATACACCTTGTGCTTGAAGAAGCAAAGAAATACCTTAACATAATGTGATTTTTAATTGTGAACAGATCTTGAAAATAATTTATCTTTGTTGTTGTTGTTGTTGTTGTTGTTGTTGTTTCATCTGAAAACATCTGTCATACCAGAGGATTAAAATACCAGCTCCAGTCTTTATTTAAAAAAAATACGGAGCCTTTGATTGTGCTGATCTGAAGACACAGAAGTCAATGGAAATGAAACTGAGACAAGGAATTTGACTAAATTCTGGTCCATAAAGTCATCTGACAGCAGGTTTCACAAATCTCTTTTCTCCCATATTGTTGAAGAAATTCTCTGCTGCATAACAGTCCAGCTGGAGTTTTTCAAAGTATTGCACATGGTAAACAACATTAAATACAACATTACATACAATTAAGAGTTTGCTATATAACAATAACTTGCAAAACATTGAAGGGATGAAAACAATCCTAAGTGCTGCTTAATTGGTTTTAATGTTTTGTCCTACTCCAAATTTAGATTACATTGTGGGTGGATTATTAGCTTTAATTATACAGATATGTAAGGTTAAATCTAGCTTAATACTTTGCATGCTTATAAGAAACCAAAACCTTGCATATGGGCACTGGTTGGCTACAGTCAAAATATGCAAAGGCAGGTGCTTTGCATTTCATTTGGACCACTGAGTATTTAAAAGAAAATTGCATTCTGTGTAGCTCAGGAGTGATCCTAGTTATGTATGACTCTCTTCTAATAACCAGAAGATAGACTTGAAACTTTCAGGCTGTGAATCTTCCAAGGGTTCACTGCATCTTGATTAATGAATGTTTTGAGCTCTGGAAATGCAGGTGAGTTGATGCTTACTGGATATGAATGGAATGGATCCAAGATGTTCAAGAAGATATTAACTCCCATCACATTCAGCCCTCATTTCTGTTGCAGACTGTAGGCAGTCAGGATTGATGAAGCAATACAGCTCCCTAGGGTTGGATTTGGCTAGGCTAGTGGGAGGGATGAGGAAGGTTTTCCTAGGCTACAAAACAGTTTCAGTATGAACTTTGAGTAATTCACTGTAATTCATATTGTTCTTTTTAGCATTCAGGTTTTTCCTAGAAGTACCGGAGGTATCACCTCTCCCTCTTTATCCTGCCTATGATGTCATACTAAAGCACGCTACTGCATATGCTATCAAAAATGGGCTTGATGGAAACAGAATAAGTAAATGAAGGAGGCTGGTGAACAATTACAACACCTGATTTGACTGTCAGCTCTTCAACCAGCAGTGAAATGTCAAATCTGAGATCAAATTTTGATGAGACTGTACTATTGTCATGAGTCCTTCAGATGTCATTTGAGAAAAAGGAGTAGAAACTGATGGAGCCATGACTCTGAGCTGGCTCAGATTTATTTTTATTTCTTGACAGCTCAAGGTTTTGTTATTGACTCAACAATGGATGATCCAGGATATCCTATGGCTTTAATGTCCTTGATTTTGAAGTCTGGGTCAGGCTCAGCCCACTGGCTTAACCATAATAATATCTAGAAAACCTGATGAGGTAAAGGCTCATGTGTTAGAGTTTTTCCCTCATGTTCTCGACATGTTTAGATTCTCTTAAAGAAAAAAAAAAGAGGGACAATACCTAATATTTCCACAAAATGGGCATCAAGGTGCATGCGGTTTGGTACTAAATACAGAATAATGAAAAACCTGTCATTTAAGTTAGATAACTTTCCTGTTCATTAATAGAGTGCAAAAGATAAATTTCCAGTAACAATAGCAAACACATAAAAGATATAAAACAGCTGTCAAAACGACTTTGTCCAATTACAATCCAGATACATCAACACTAAACCATTGTATATTTAGTTCATTTTTTTACTTAAAGAGACAACATTGCCAATCTTATTTTGCACTTGTACACATTTCCTAGCTATTGAAAAAGAATACAGATATGCAAATTATATTTGTTAGCAGGATACAATTCATTATCAGCTTAATATTCAATTAATAGCATCACTTACAACCCATTGGAAACAGACAATGATAACAAGTTAATATGTGTTGAGTATAGAATAAACTGCATGAGGTGCAACTGAAAAGGAATAAATGTGTTAAAAGTACTAACTAGCATTCTGGAAATGATTGTGTAGTAAATGATTGCATTGAAATGGAAACTAGTCAAGTAGTACAAACATTATAGGATTTAGTGAGCACTGCTCTTCCAGAACATTCTGCAAGCAGGTGTCCCAGACCAGATCCTTCTTTTAGTATACTACTATGCCATCTTTACTGAAGACATTGCTAAAGAAGCGTCAATCTCTAACTGTAAGAACCTTGCTAATGGCTCCATGATAGACCATGCTTTAAAGACTTTGATTTTTGAAGTTGTCTTGGGTTGAGCTGGCAAAACGCCAACTGTCCCAGACAGAGTGAAAAGGGAAGAAGAGGGATAGGGGGAAAAAAACTCTAAACCAGGTTTATGCTGAAACTAACTGCATGTATTTATACAGAAAAGAGAAAAGTAAAAAACTACAATATAACACACTCTTACACAAGTTTTATATAACAAGAAATAACCTCCCACTCCCCAATTAATACAAAGTATATTACTCTAAATTCATAGGCACTCTAAAAGACACCTAGCAAAAAACAGAAAGAGTAACAACAAAATATTTCTACTTCCCTGAACTCAAACAAAATGCAAGCAGCAGCAACAGCAAGAGCAAGGCCCACTCCAACAAGACAGTAGCTGCACCAGGTTCGGCTCGCACCTCGGCCATGGCAGAACTGACTAAGCCACTCCCACACACTGGATTTTACCCCTTTTGAGATGATGTAGTATGGCATGGAATACAATATTATTGGCTAGAAGAAGTCAGCTGTTCGCTAGCTCAGCCCAGCTCAAGGCAGCTGACAATTTGAGGCCCAAATCTGAACTCCAAGGCCCAAATTTAGGCCCATCAGCCAAACCCATAACAGAAGTCTTGGGTATACCTCAGTTCAAGGTATTAACCATAGATGATATCTAGAAATAACAGTGAGGCAAAGGAATAGATGTTCTTGCTGTTTGTCTTGTCAGATCCTTGCCACAAGTAGTGATTTTTTTTTTCAATTTTGCAAATGTCACCAGAATGTTACCAGAATTAGCCATTATTATAAATCAAACCCTCAAATTCTCATTTTGTAGCAGTAGTATAGACTGGAATATAGATATTTGTAAGAAAATATTGCAGAGTCCTTGATCAGCCTGTTTTTGTTGATGAATGTGACTACAACATTGTGTTTATAATTTATATACTTTTTTAAAGTTGCATTTTCAAATAATTTGTTTTATAATACTGTAGTAGACTCCATGCAACTCTAGGCCATGAATCAATGTGCTTGGGAGAAAGAGAAAAGAAGTGGATCAGCAGCGAAAAATAAAAGTAATTGTTCAAAAGAACAAACTTAAGGTGCTCGCTCAGCTTCAAACTTTACTGCACAAGACAGAACATATGGAACCAGCTCCAGCCTCAGTTTAACTATGTAACTGTATAAAATCTGAGCTATATGACTATTTAAATCATGTCAGGAACATAAATAGTAGTAATTAAAGTTCTTACATATTACTACAAAGAAGAATAAAGAAAAAACATAGATCCATCGCCTAATGTGAAAGATGAATTGATAAATCATGATACATGACACAATTGTGACCGTTAGCTAACACAGGAAAGTAGTAACTTAAAGACTCTATATTTACAGCAAACTTTCTAAGTCAGTATGAGAAGTTAAAATTCACCTTAAAGCTCTGAAAGAATTATGTGAAACAATTTGATCCATCATTGATTTCCAAAAATGCAGAGATGATGTACAAGGTTGTACAATATAGGACAATTTTAAGGAAAAATAACCATCATACCAAGAAGGTATAAATCAGTAGGGTTTTTTTCAGTATGAGGTGAGGAAAGATAATGGAACATATTCTTAAGTAAAGAATTTATAGGAATTACTTCAGAAAAATCAAAAATGGTTATGCAGAGAGTAAATGATATCATACTAATATATGTCTAGTCAACAGAGTTACTAGACTTATGTATGAGAAAGAAACATTATACATGATATGTCTTGACACAATTTTGAAGACAAAATATTCTCTTATTCTCAACACCAAACTATGAAGACATAGACCCCACAGAATTAGAAATAAATTTAAAACTTACTGAAAAGTCAGATTGGGAGAGTATTTTAAGCAAGTTCCCATTGGGACTTTTTCTGAGTACTGTTCAATAATTTCACTAATGACTTGAATGATGGAATACACAGTGCACTTTTACAGTCTTGGTACACAATTTCCTTGTGAAGAAAAAAGCATGAGAACTCAAAATTACTTTGGGAAAGTGTCTGATATTAATACAAGTAAATTCTGTAAAGTTTACGTTCAACACTTTTTGATTAAAAGATCCAGAGTATAAATGCAAAGTGGTGCTTAAGTGGCTAAACAGTCATATTATGGTTAAAAAATGGTTTGAAGTTATTGTGGGTTAGAAATTGAGTAGGTATAAGCAATGTGATGCTAATAAAAAAGGGTAGATAAAATTCTGAAATGTATAATCAAGAATGTAATAAATATGGCATGAGACAATTATTGTACTCCTTTTGATACTGATAAAGCTTTAAGGAGTGTCTGATAACCACTTTGGCGAAAAGCAGTCTAGGTAAGGTGTAAAACAATTGAAAGTCCAGGGAGAGTGACAAAAGTGCTTTATCATTTTTATTTTCAGCTAGAATGGTGTAAGTGCAAAATGTTTTAATTCTAAAGACAGTAATGCACCGGAATATTATACTTGCATAGAAATTGTAAAATACCTTTCAATGAAGATTTTTAGAGACGTATTATGACAGGAGTTGGGGGTCTACTAAACACAGTTTGAAAAAATAAAGATGACTAACTTCATGAGGGATTTGTATGTCCATGATTCTACTATATTTTGACTTACTGTCATCTTCCCTATACTTCTGAAATGTCCATGCTTCGATGATGTTCTCTAGTATTTAAAAAAATTTATTAATAGCTTTTTGATTAAATCTGCTTTAGATTATCATCATCTCTGTGCCTTTCTAGATAACATAGGGCATAAAACTACACCAGTGGTTACTGAAACATATTTGAATATTGTATTTGAATTCCTCAGATATAGTAATGCCACCAGCAGGCTGGTTTGATACTTTCACCCAAGACTTTACAACACTTTCATTCTGTACACTGATGCACCTGCATCAAGACTACCTTGAGCCTTACAGAACCCCCTGAGCCACTTCCAAGCTTATCTTATTTATCTAATGAAGAAATACAAGATAGCTTGTTATAAAGCTCAGGACAGAGAACAAGTAGTCTCCCACTAGTGATAGGTTCAAAATATCATCCCACTTACTTCTTCTGAAATAACAGCATTACTCTTAAAAGTGTTCCTCAGCTTTCTAGTGGGATATAGTCTGTAAGTTTGCTCTGTTTACTCTCCATCTCTGCTATGTTTTTAAGAAGCCTGGGCCAGGACGATCTCCCTAGAGGAGAAGCAATCCAATATACTGAGTAAACATTTGAGATACTGCAGGGTGAGGAAGAGAATTCTACAGCCATGTTGCAAAGAGGTTTTGGCTTAACCAAATTTGAGAGTATGGTAAGAACTAGGTAGTTCAATATAAATCAAAAAGTTGCCAACTTGACTGAAACAAATATTAGATGCCAGAACTCACCAGAAAGAGAGGGGTAGGCAGAGGGGCAGAGGAAAGAGAAAGGGCAATTGTTTATGACTGGTCCTTGTCTAGTCATTTTGACTTTTCAGTCCAGAGAGACATAGGAAAATGATTAGGAATACATGACAATTTCACTGACATCCCATATCCTCCCAACTGCTTTCAGGTCAAGCAATTTCCTGACCTTTCATCATTTGTGTATTTAACAACCATCACTGACTCTCTTTTCCATGTTCTTATTAAACCACTCTCCGAATCCTTATTTTCAAATTTTCAAATATTTATTAAAAACAATTAAAATTATTCTAGTTTATACTCTATTAAAATCTAGATGCTAAAAAGCATCTTATTTTACTTTTGCCTGTATAAATTTCACCTTCACAAATTATCCTGACTTTTTTAAGGGACTGTGCACTAAGCAAAGGAAATATGGCCTGAGAGTTAAATATCAAGTAGAAAAATTAAACACAATGATGACAACTGAAAATTCATATATAATTCAGATGAAAATGGGATCATCTAAACTATCTAAACTACTTTTTCACTAGTCAATGACTGTTCCTGATATTAAATGTAACCTATATTAAATTTAACCTACAGAATAGAATGTTTCTCTTTTTATTCCCCGCCCCTCCAGTCTTCTGGCTTTTTCCTTATTGTAATGAGGATTTCTTAAGAGGTTGTTTTGTCCTGGTCCAAAGTAGCCTTTGCTACATATCTTCTTTACTTCTCTTAAATATTTGAGAACCCTAAATCTATGAAATACATAACCTGGAATACAACGGAAGTATCAGTTTTCTATTTAGTTGTTCTAGCCTGAAACTGGAGAGAAATAGTAAGAGGAAAATAAAAAGAATTTAAAAATTCCAACATCTTGACATTGTAATATTTTTTTTGTTTTGCTTTCTGCATAGATACATGAAATAGAATGATTAAAAGAACATGGTTATATAGTGAGAAACTGAACACAGACTTCTGAATTTGCTTAGTTTTTGTGATGAACTGTTACTGAACAGTAACATCTGTTCCTTGGCTGTAAATATAATAAAAGTTATCTTGCTCAAACTGGTAAAAAGGAAAATTATATCAAGATGAAGTAAAATCACACATGCTCATGGAAGCACATTCTAAAAGTTGACTGTTTCGTTGAACCTTTTTTCTTAGAATTATAGAATGGTTTTGTTTTAAAAATTGTCTAGTTCCAACCACCCTGCCATGGGCAGAGCCATCTTCCTATCCTTTTGCTGACACCTTCCTGTTTCTCAAATCTCCACCCAACATAGTCTTGAACACTTCCAGAGATAGGGCATCCATAACTTCTCTAGGCAACTTGTTCCACTAATATCTGATCTAAACCTGCCCTCTTTCAGTTTGAAGCCATTCACCCTTGTCCTGTCACTACATGCCCCTATAAAAATTTCCTACCTCTGTCCTTCTTGTAGGCCCTCTTGACGTAGTGGAAGCCTGCTCCCTGAAGCTTTGTCCTCTCAGGGCTGAACTCTCTCAGCCGTATGTGTTCCAGACCTCTGATCATCTTCATGGCCCTTACTTTTTAAAATTATTCACAACTCTCATTGGAATTGAATTCAAGAAGCTGCGTTGCATGGTTTACAAGAAGCTGCAATCTCATCCTTATAGTCCCACGGGTCCCATGTCTGCAATGGATGAGCAGCTGCCTTCTGAACTTGTAGCTTGAATAAACCAATAATTTGCTTGTCAACCTCTTTACCTCTTCAACCTGTTTCTCATGTTGCAAATTGTAGTCAAAATCACATTTTTTTTATCTATTGGAAGAAATATACCATTGAATTGTCTTCACTGACAGGTCTTCTGAGAGTCACAACCTGATGGGCCTGTTTCAGGTCTCTACAATGGAAAGATGATACTCTCATGAAGAAAAATGCTCTTTTCTTATATGGTCTTTCTGAAGAGATGTATTTTTGGAAGATGTGTCAGCTGTTGAGGGTTTCTTTCCTAAAAGATAATTTGTGTCTAACCTATAGATTAAAATATATCATAGAACACCTTCACATACCTTTATACAATGTATATGTTTATAAATATAGTCTCTTCCCACCTTCTTTCTTCATTCTTTCACCATTATTTCTAGTTTTAACTATTTAAACTTCCTTTTCTAACCCTTTTTTTCTTTTTTTTTCTCCTNCTTAACTATTTAAACTTCCTTTTTTTCTGTGTCAAAAACAGAAGTAGAAGAATGGATCTGGCAAAAATTATCAATCCCTTTTAATCTGGGCAGACTTCCTGAATACAGACACACTGGAGGTGAAGCCAGCTTACAGACTGTTTCATGCATTACCATAGGAGAAACTACAAGACTCATCTCTGCTGCAAATCTACAGCCTAAAATAAGAACCCACTTTTTTTTTTCCATAAAAAATGCATGCAGCTAAAACAGGACTGAAGAAACATGCCAGACTGCCTGGTACACCAGTGAGGGACCATGTGCTGCAGGCAGCATGAGGAGCTGACAATTCCACTGTTTAAAGGACCAACCAAGTCTTCTTTACATTTGTTTTGGCCTTTCTCCACCATTTAAAATTCTTCAGGCTTATTTGGGTCATCTCTCTGTATTGTGTCCTAGTTCAGCAGGTGGGACCAGTTTATCACTGTATGAGGATGACCAAAGCTATGTATTCTACCCCCTCTATTCATTTCCCAAGAACAATGGACCATCTGCAGCAGCTGCCCAGGGCACACCTGACCCCTCAGGTTGTGAGCTTGGTGTGAAAGACATCTGTGAGATAAGAGCTCTGATAACTCCCCTCCATGGAGTCGTTAGCACCTTAACACCCAGCCTGAGGGGGCGTGTCTGCTAATGGGCCATCAGCGATTACAAAATACCCCCTGACTCACAGAGTGAGATCACCCACTGTGTAACTCCCTGCCTTGGGGGAGGTAATGGGTGCTCCCACCTGGACCTGGGGGTACGTAATCTTGGAGTAAGGATACCCCAGGGGTCACTTGTCGAATCAAGAGGAGGACCAAAACATTGACAGGAGGAGACTACCCCTTCCAACCAGCCTGCGATCACCACTCTCCATCAGAGTGCAACTGCCAGCTGCACCAACAGGTTTTCTACTTTGGACTTTTACTTTGGACTTGGGGGAACCACACAGGGTTTAGCACAGGGGCTAACAAGCCCCTTTGTGCTTGTGCCCCAGGGTGCTGGGTTATACTTCTGGGTTTTTGTGGGTTAAAANCACACTGGAGGTGAAGCCAGCTTACAGACTGTTTCATGCATTACCATAGGAGAAACTACAAGACTCATCTCTGCTGCAAATCTACAGCCTAAAATAAGAACCCACTTTTTTTTTTCCATAAAAAATGCATGCAGCTAAAACAGGACTGAAGAAACATGCCAGACTGCCTGGTACACCAGTGAGGGACCATGTGCTGCAGGCAGCATGAGGAGCTGACAATTCCACTGTTTAAAGGACCAACCAAGTCTTCTTTACATTCGTTTTGGTCTTTTTCCACCATTTAAAATTCTTCAGGCTTATTTGGGTCATCTCTTTGTATTGTGTCCTAGTTCAGCAGGTGGGACCAGTTTATCACTGTATGAGGATGACCAAAGCTATGTATTCTACCCCCTCTATTCATTTCCCAAGAACAATGGACCATCTGCAGCAGCTGCCCAGGGCACACCTGACCCCTCAGGTTGTGAGCTGGGTGTGAAAGACATCTGTGAGATAAGAGCTCTGATAACTCCCCTCCATGGAGTCGTTAGCACCTTAACACCCAGCCTGAGGGGGCGTGTCTGCTAATGGGCCATCAGCGATTACAAAATACCCCCTGACTCACAGAGTGAGATCACCCACTGTGTAACTCCCTGCCTTGGGGGAGGTAATGGGTGCTCCCACCTGGACCTGGGGGTACGTAATCTTGGAGTAAGGATACCCCAGGGGTCACTTGTCGAATCAAGAGGAGGACCAAAACATTGACAGGAGGAGACTACCCCTTCCAACCAGCCTGCGATCACCACTCTCCATCAGAGTGCAACTGTCAGCTGCACCAACAGGTTTTCTACTTTGGACTTTTACTTTGGACTTGGGGGAACCACACAGGGTTTAGCACAGGGGCTAACAAGCCCCTTTGTGCTTGTGCCCCAGGGTGCTGGGTTATACTTCTGGGTTTTTGTGGGTTAAAACCAATTTCTCTCTTTGTGTCATTGCATTTATTGTAATATTGTTATTAAATTGTAACTCTGACTTATAATCTCCTTTGTGTTGTGCTCATTTCTCCTGCTGGTTTACCTTTAAACCAGCACATACTGTGCATAAAGTACTAGGTTTATATATAAACTCAAGTTGAATCTGGCTGAAAATACTTTCTTACTAATTATAACCTGTTAGTTGTCAAAGATAGGATGCAAACTTTTTTGCTTATTTAAACCAAGCATATCTGAACCTGTTTTTGTTAATGTCCCTTGAAACGCATTTTCTGTGTAGCATATTTTTACTGCTATGTCATATTTCTTGCCTTTTTTAATTTTAGAAGGAAAAAAAAATCTACTTTGAAAAGCAAAATTCCTCTCTTCAGAAGACTTTAGTTTGCAGTCTAATAAAACATAAATGACTGGTGTACTAGTCACGGTATAATTTTGCAGTCATTTACAAAGTAACTGTGCTTACCAGTCCATTGTATAGCTTTGCTACACTTGCACATTTTTGAAACTGTCTGTGAGAGTAATTGGTGGATGTTGTTATAGAATGATAACCTCTACACATACTTGAAAATCCTAATATGATAGATGACAGAGTCCTTGAATTCTGTGTCTGCCTATTAGTCTATTCTATTGACCCTTTCCTAGTTAACTCTTTTCATACTTCAGGAAGAAATCAATATTTATCATGTTTCACATGAAATCTAGTATAAATGAGACCTTGGAAATTATAGCTCTTTGTGCCTTATATATTTCTTAATATGTGAAAACTGCAGCTAGAGAAAAATATACTGCAGAGATTTTGAGTTTCCTGAATAAGTAACTTCAAGATACTACGCTCTAGCCTGTGAGTTTGTTACCATCAGAGTTATGTGAAGCTTAGCTAATTATCTTTGCAGATGCTCATAGAGATATCTCATTTAGAGTTAGGTTGATTCATGCAAATCAAATTCCAGTTGAGCTTAAAAGCTATTTGAAACAGAGTTGTCCAAGGGCTGATGAGAACAAGTTGTTTTCAGATTAAGTTTCATGAGTTTCTGCAAATGCCTATGTGATAGAATAGTTTGGTTCTTCAGGACAGAACTATTGCATGGTAGTTTGGTTTCTCTAAAATATTTTATTTTTTTACTACTTCTGTGTGTGTGAGAGAGAGAGTTTAAAATGTGTTCCATTCTCAGTGCTTCTGTTAGCCCTGTAGTGCCTAGGGAAGAAGGAAAATCTGTCTTGATCAGTTACTTTGTTCCAATTTTTGTTTATGTTTGTTTATGTTTCAGTCTTTGACAGAATAGAAATCAACAACTAGAGTAATTATCAAGTTGAAGAACAATGATTTGTCTTGCTTTGACTTAACCTGTTTACCACCACATCTGTAGTTAGTAAGGAATCCTTTCCTAGGTGAAATGGCAGTTGTTTTGATATTGGCCTGTTTGATAGTCTTTTTCCTACAGCCTAGGAATTCATTCACTTCTATTTCCTATTTGGCAATGTCATATCTCTTTTACTAGAGGGGCCTTGTGAGGCAATGGTAACTTTGATGCCTTTGATCACTTTTGTTCAGGTATCTAGCTAGTACTGGCACTGCACACCAGTGTCTATAGATGGAACCTATCTCAGGTGTTTCTCAATAAAAGTAAGTGGAATTTAATCTTCTGGAATTTTTTTAACAGGAATTGCTTTTTTTTAATCTTCCTCATACTCATTAAATTTTTACATGAAATAAATTGCCTACCTACCATTGTATTTTGTAATCCCATCTTCTAATATGCAGCTTGTTTCATTATGCATGAAGTTAAATGATTCCCATTTATTTTGGCATTTTAAAAATAATATTGTACATGATTTTATGAATATACATTAATTTTTTTCTGGTTTTAAATAATAAGGTAGTTAAGGAAAAAATGAAACTAGAGAATGTTTTTGAATTACAGTAGAAATTACACCTATTGTGAAATATGATACCTACAAATGCTCTAGAGAGAAAGGTAGGTAGTTCAGGAAGACCAAAAAATGAGATATGAAATAGTAGCAGTTTGAGAATACCAGTGTCCATGAATTTCAAAATTCTATGTTTCACAAAGAGTTTAGAAGGCATCAGTCATTCATAGATGACAGAAAAGTTCTGTTTTGAAAGTTCAAATCATGTTTTGCAGAAGGAAAGACTCAGAAAAAAAATAAATTCCAGATAAACATAAAAACTACTCATAAGCATATCTAAGAAAAGTATTGCTAGTAATTAAGCCCCTGATTTAATTATTAAAGCTTACTGTCTGAAGGATTTCAGATATGACTTTGGAAGGTGTGCTACAGGGATTATTTACACGTCCTAGATCCTAGAGTTTTTTTTCATGCACTGTCTTTCTTTGTTCTTTAGTTCCAAATATTTTGGCTGATACTATCTTTGTCCTGATCTCTGGCAATGCTAAGAGCACATACATAATAATATTTTGTTCTTTTACAACAGTCAATCAGTTGTGTTCATAAATTTGTCACGGATGATACTTTTTAAAACCTGCTGTTTGGCATTACATAACCACCTGTTTGCACAGCATCTTACCTGGATTTCCAGTATTTACAGCACTTCAACAGTCAAGTAAATGAATTTTTGCTCTATTTTGTGCCTTGTTTTATAAAATAAGCAAATATTGTAAGTCATTGTGAATAAGGAAACATTTGAGGCCTTTTAAATTTTTCTTTGTGGTTTAACAAGGCTAAATTCTTAAAATAAAGGGTTTGAACAAGAGTTGTGCAGCTTTTTATGCAAGGAGTTCTTGGAATACATCACAGTCATAATCACCATTTTTGAGTGTTATTTTTTTTTTCCTTTTCAGCAAAACACCACAAAATAAACCATTGGTATCTATTAATATGCTAATTATAGATTTTTGAATTTAGATTATGATTAGGTTGCATGGCTGTTCTCCTGATGGTCTTATTTCTTTTAAATGGAATAAGACATTTGACTTTGCATCAGTCTGTACAATGACTTCTCCATTCCTCATCTAACTCCATTTCTTTTGAATCATTCCTTTTTAATCAGCATTGAAGAAACTTTACAATTCTGTTCTTACTGCCACAGATTCTGTTAGGGTGATATCACATATCATGAAATGAAATGCAAAAAAAAAAAAAAATTCATATCTCAAACTTCGTTATCATACGCAGAGTACTTGATTTTCATCTTATGTGGCACAAAATAGGACTGTCACAAGGCCCAAGAGTGTCTTGAGTCGTTATTTTGATAGTAAAAAATTTTAAACTTAGATTAGTCCTGTTAAATCATTATGCTAAACAATTCATTTAAGCAGTCCCTAGCTGTTCAATATTAATAATGCAAATCTCTTGACAAAGTCCTCCTAGAGCTTTTTACTGCATTTGACTGACAATATTTAGGTGTGTTCTGAGTTTGTGTGAACAAGCAAAACAAAAGGGCAAGCTGGACCCTTCCAGAAGCAAAAAGAACTCTCGCTTGGGCAGCTGTTGGGCTGCTTAAGGAGGAGAGCATGGCAGAGGCTGCAGAGGAGTATAGAAGAGGTAACCACAGTGCAGTTCACAGAATCACAGAATATGCTGAGTTGGAAGGCACCTGCAAGGATCACTGAGTCCGCATCTTAGANCATAAATTTGTCACGGATGATACTTTTTAAAACCTGCTGTTTGGCATTACATAACCACCTGTTTGCACAGCATCTTACCTGGATTTCCAGTATTTACAGCACTTCAACAGTCAAGTAAATGAATTTTTGCTCTATTTTGTGCCTTGTTTTATAAAATAAGCAAATATTGTAAGTCATTGTGAATAAGGAAACATTTGAGGCCTTTTAAATTTTTCTTTGTGGTTTAACAAGGCTAAATTCTTAAAATAAAGGGTTTGAACAAGAGTTGTGCAGCTTTTTATGCAAGGAGTTCTTGGAATACATCACAGTCATAATCACCATTTTTGAGTGTTATTTTTTTTTCCTTTTCCAAGGTAATGCATCATTAATTTGAGAAATTTCTGGTTTGTTGTAAAACACATTAGATTTTTGTCTGTGACAGGCCAAAATTAATTCCTTCAGTTTTCCAACACAACAAATAAATCCTCTTAATGCTTGTCTATCTTTTGTTTTCTAATTTCCAACACAGGTTGCCTGCCTTTCATTCATCTCTTTATAACTTCTTTTATTGTCACTGTTCTAGTACCCTGAAGTGACTCTGATGTAAATGGTGGCATGTAATTTTTACATGTTTGCAATTTAAGATAAAAAAATCCAATGTGGTGCTTTACTTTCTTAAAATATCCTTTATTAAAAAAACCCAAACAAACAAAACACAAAACAAGCAAAACACCACAAAATAAACCATTGGTATCTATTAATATGCTAATTATAGATTTTTGAATTTAGATTATGATTAGGTTGCATGGCTGTTCTCCTGATGGTCTTATTTCTTTTAAATGGAATAAGACATTTGACTTTGCATCAGTCTGTACAATGACTTCTCCATTCCTCATCTAACTCCATTTCTTTTGAATCATTCCTTTTTAATCAGCATTGAAGAAACTTTACAATTCTGTTCTTACTGCCACAGATTCTGTTAGGGTGATATCACATATCATGAAATGAAATGCAAAAAAAAAAAAAAAATTCATATCTCAAACTTCGTTATCATACGCAGAGTACTTGATTTTCATCTTATGTGGCACAAAATAGGACTGTCACAAGGCCCAAGAGTGTCTTGAGTCGTTATTTTGATAGTAAAAAATTTTAAACTTAGATTAGTCCTGTTAAATCATTATGCTAAACAATTCATTTAAGCAGTCCCTAGCTGTTCAATATTAATAATGCAAATCTCTTGACAAAGTCCTCCTAGAGCTTTTTACTGCATTTGACTGACAATATTTAGGTGTGTTCTGAGTTTGTGTGAACAAGCAAAACAAAAGGGCAAGCTGGACCCTTCCAGAAGCAAAAAGAACTCTCGCTTGGGCAGCTGTTGGGCTGCTTAAGGAGGAGAGCATGGCAGAGGCTGCAGAGGAGTATAGAAGAGGTAACCACAGTGCAGTTCACAGAATCACAGAATATGCTGAGTTGGAAGGCACCTGCAAGGATCACTGAGTCCGCATCTTAGACCTGCACAGGACCATTTCCAAGAGTCACACCATGTGCCTGAGAGTATTTTCCAAACACTTCTTGAACTCTGTCAGGCTTGGTGCTCTGAAGCACCATACAGTGAATTAAGGTCACTGAATTGAAAACAAATAATGATTCACCAAGAAGAATATAGCAGGCAGGAGTTTTAAAATTATTTTTTTTTCCAGCATGAAGCTTTGACTTTTTTCTACTTTTAAATGTAAGATTTCTAATTCATAATCTAAAAAAAAAGAATATATTTTTGGTTTTTAGGAGTTTGTTATGAAGGACAGGGCAGATGCACTGACCAAGATCATGTCACACAGAGATTTTTAGGAACACATGCTTTGTTTTAGTATTCAGTTTAGTTTTATGGAACCATTTTTGGTTTGGACAAGATATTTACTAAATTAACTAGACTCCTTTAAATGACCTTGAATTCACTTACAATTGTTTCATCTAGAACTTCATGACCTAATATGGGCTTCAACTGTCAATGGAAATTCTCACCGAAATATAGTATTGTAATATCATGCAATTCAGAGGTTTTAATTAAAAAAAATAAGGAAAAGTTTTAATAAAATTTAACAGAGGAAGTATTTCTTTTGATTGAAAAATACATTTTGTGACAGAATGTTAAAAAATATTTAATATATTTCGAAAAATTTTGTTGGTATATGTACTGACATGAACTAGTATAGAATTGTCTTGCTCTTACTTATCCCTTTTTGCTATGGTACTTAACACTTATTTAGTATCTTTTTTTTTTTCCAAGATACTCTACAAATGTTGCCAAACTAAGTATAGGGTTTTATTTACCTGCTATTGGCCGTCTTTGTGGTCCTGTGTGCCATTGTACTGGTTTAACCAAATTTCTTGTGACATGGGGATCCACTTATGCTAATCTTTCTTAAATTGTGGGGAGTGGTTCACTAATATATGTGAAGAAATTTGGAAGCAAAATATGATTTAATTACCTACACACCCTCTTCAGTATAGCTCCCAATAAAATGGAATAGCACAGTAAGTTTCTCCTCCTTGCTAAATTCCATTATCAAGTCAATAAAATCAAGATTATTTAGAAAAAAAAAAGAATAAACTTTGAAGTGATACTTCATTTTCTTATACCTTATAACCAATTTTAAGACATGTTTGCATGTATTTTATTTTCTACCTCAGGAGCCCAAAGACTATCACCATCTCTATACCTAATATCTGCTTGGTCTTTCCCACACATTAATACTGTAAGAAACTGTGGCAAAAATTTATTAAGTGATTGTTCTGAAACCATTGAAGTCATAATCGGTTGGCTATAATATTATGCCTTCACTACCCTGTAAATACTTAAGTGCTTGAGAGGTCTCAGAATCATCATTGCGATGACAGAGCAAAAAGGGCATTTGCAACAAGCAGGAAGGGAGGGAGTGAAAAAGACAGAAGTCAAAACCTTTGTAACCAGCTGAAAGACAGGGCCAACTAGAATAGTTGTTGAAATTGTAAACGTCAGTCCCAGACGTACCATGAACTGATGCATCAAAAAATACATTATATGCTTACCTAGGAATAGAGTTTAGTAAAAAAATTGGCGTTTTTCCTAACTCAGACATTTTTTCTTTTAACACTTTTAGTTCCTGCCTTGGAATTTGGAGCTAGTTATTGGCTTCCAGAGCTGAAAGCAAATAAAAATGGACATGTACTCAGTAGGTTGTAACATATGACTATGGAGAAAATGTTTCTGTGAGTAATGAATTCCCTCTTCTACAAGTCTGACAGAAAAATCTGCTCTATAAACCTTAATTCCTTAGCCTGTCAGTAGTTGAGACAGTACATATCCATCAAAGACAAAGTATCTAAAACTAATTACACATAGGTCTAAATCTTTAATTTCTCCACAGCACACTTACATTTGTACTAAAAACCAACCAAACAACAACAACAACAAAAACCTCCAAACAAACAAACAAACAGTTAAAATCTTCTAACTTTTACCCAACCTTCTATGTTTTACTATGAATCAGAAAGGATATCAGAAACTGGAAGTTCCAGCTCTCTAAAATATATACAAATATATTATCTGATCATATATAAATAAACATCACCCCTCTTCCAGAAGATATTTGCTAGGAAAAATACACAGCTGTAGTGAACACCATAATATAACAGTTCTTACTTGAAATTTCATTTTTCTCCTTAAGATATCAATTTCCTTGGTGAGGAGAGAACTCTAGAGGTTGTTGTATGTTTTCATAATATAGAAATACTAGTATTTTTTTTTCTGAATTGTATTAATGGTACAAACTAGTAATTCTTAGGTCCTTAGAATGTAAGAGTGTAGTGAGACCTGTAAAGCAAAAACATGTTTTGGGAAATTGAGTCCTGTGTTGTACTCAAGGGTACTCCATTTACTGTTT
>VWZD01011000.1:435-41133 GCA_013396695.1 Sakesphorus luctuosus
TGAAATACACTTATAGTATCAACAACAATAGAAAACCAAAATATACTGAGTAGATTAAACACAACAATATTTAGGATGGTGAATTGACTTAGCAGTAAATTTTGTGCTTTACAGCCTGCAGGACAGAAAGCTCAGGTTTAGCAAATTGTGATTTAACTCCTCTCCTAGCCATACAGTTAGTTCTTGACCTACGAAGACCTGAATTTAGCACATTATTATGTTGGTTTTGACTTTGTTCATTATGCAGAAATCACACCATGCTCTCCTCAGAACTTGGTAAAGAGTCACATGGTTGCTAAAGGTAGTACACAGATGACTTTTGAAAAGGATACCATCTAATTGACTGGCTATGAGTAAAGATGACAAAGAGAAAGGTTTTGTTGGGATTTCTTCTTTCTGAGATATGGTTGAAGCAATGGTATAATTGGACTGTGAGTTTAGGGAAGTGTATGAGCTTGGGCTAAAAATATCAGGAAAAAGGCCTGATTTTCTAAGCCTAGAACTAAGCATGCTTAAATGTTTTATAGATTTGTTAAACTGATTTTTCCTCTTCTAAGCTGAGCATGCTAACCCCTCAGTGTGTTAAGCTCCAACTATTCACTTATTGAATAAGGAGAGATATCAGTACAATATTCTCCATAAATTATCTGGAGTTAAAAAACAGATTGAAGACCAGATCGGAACTTCCACACATGGCAAGGAGATGAGTTCTGCATTGCAAAGAGAACTATCTGTATAAATGGACCTCCAGTTATTAAAAATGTTAAATGAAGGATGTTGTGGGCCATACATTAGCTGACAAGATCAGTAAACTGGTGAAACTATCATCCGTATGGCAATAAAGATGATACTTGATTTGAAGTTATAAGGATTGCACAGGGAGAATATATTTAAAATTTTATAAGGCATCTAGGAAAAAAAAATTGTGTTCTCTTGAAACATCATGTTAAACATGATTTACAATCTCAAACTAATATGCCTCTGAAGGTATATGAAAGCTAAACTGACCTTAGGTTATCCATCTCAGTGCAAAGAATGCATGTAAGTGCTTCATACACTTTCCTCCTTTTTATGTTATCTTTAATCCTTTGCATCAAAATATTCATAAAGTAACTTCAAAAGAATTTCATTGTAAAGCCTTGCAAAAATTAACAGCAAGTCCTTGCTTTAACAAGTCATCAGCAGGGAGATATTTCCTCTTCTGAGAAGTAACACAGTGACCTAAAAGCTTCAGTCCTGAAAGCATCTTTGCTGGAACACCTCAACCTACACAACCTATTTTTTATACACCTGGTTTGTTGATGCATTTCACCATCCCACTCATTTTTTACGTGACTGCAGCTTTGAAGATGTTAAGGAAATAGGCTTGATTTTGACAGTTATTTCCTGGGATTTGGGGAGTGTGATTGTTAATCTCTTGCAAAAGACATTCTCCTTATATGAATAAATCATAATCTGAGGTTACTTTTGTCTTATCACTTTTCTTTTGACTTACAAATTCTCTTTTTTATTTCCTCTGAGCTCTTTTACTAATTGACAGGTGGTCCTGATGTGGTTCGCTACAGCAAGTCTCTCTGAAGTTACTGTCTGACTCTCCAGATGTTTAATTTCATTATTTAGATATGCATCAGTGCTTTTCTAGGCTACTTCCACCTAGTACTGGTACACTTATCTCCCTCTTCTATTCTTTTCTCCCATTAGAAAAAGTGATTTGGTGGTGGTTGCTATTGTTGTTGCTGTTGTCTCACAATTAAATTAATCCTCTTGGCATTAATTTCATCATTTTGAAGAATTTATCACAAAGTTAGTCATGGAAAGCCCTCAAATCTTATTCCATTTCCATCTGCAACATGAATATTTTTGTGACATCACATATGAAGATTGATAGCACACGATCCTCAAAATCTAGCATTACGTTGTTATCCCCACTGTGATTCAGGTTCTTTGGTTTATAGATAGGCACAAAAAAGTGCCTGGGATTTAAGAATGTTATAATTGTCTCAAAAATTTGGGATGAAAATGGATTTAAGCATATTATCTGTGGGCACTATAAATCTTCTTATCATTTAATATGTATGGCACCTACAATGACAAAATATTCAGATCTGTACCATTTTGTCAAGAGAGCATTTTACAGGCTCTGGATAAAGAATGTAATAATTGCTCTGCAACACCTGAAGACTCCTGTAAATTGTCTTGTGCTGCCAGCTGTCCTGTATTACATTTTTCATGCCATAGGTCTGTGAATGAACTACAGCTTTTAAGATGAAACTCACTTATATAATACATTGCTGTGTATTTGAAAGTCTTGAACTAAATTGATTTACCTCCAGTTGTG
Organism: Sakesphorus luctuosus; assembly: GCA_013396695.1. Taxonomy (NCBI): domain Eukaryota; kingdom Metazoa; phylum Chordata; class Aves; order Passeriformes; family Thamnophilidae; genus Sakesphorus; species Sakesphorus luctuosus. The sequence goes on from VWZD01011000.1 coordinate 2,774, forward strand.
TAATATGTTGACTATGTTTTAGCTAGGCCTCAGATTAGCAGGCTCAGAGAATCTATGTGGATTGGGAGACAGCTCTCACCTGACTGGGTAACCAAGGAAATATTTCATACCAGATGACGCAAACCTAAGATATGTGTGCAGCAGTGGGAGCTGTTAGGTCAGTTCCACCATGGCCAAGGTACAAGCCAGACGTGGTTCAACTTCTGTCTTGTTGGAGTAGGCCTTGTTGCTCTTGCTGCCACTGCTTGCATTTTGTTTGAATTCAGGGAAGTAGAAACACTTTGTTGTTACTCTTTCTTGTTTCTTGTTAGGTGTCTTTTGGAGTACTTATAGATCTAGAGTAATAGACTTTGTATTAACTGGGGAGTGGGAGGTTATTTCTTGTTATATATAACTTGTGTAAGTGTGTGTTATATTGTAGTTTTCTCCTAATTTTCTCTTTTCTGTATAAATACATGCAGTTAGTTTCAGCATAAACCTAGTTTGGAGGGTTTTTTTTTCTCTCCCTCTTCTTTTTCCCTTGGCTGGTTGGGGTGGGGAGGAACTCTTTTTCTCTGTACTTGGACAGTTGGCATTTTGCCAGCTCAACCCGAGACAACTACCTTGCCTAGGCAAATATCTGCACTCAACTAAAAATTAAATCTATAAATGTACACGAGGTAATCCATTTTATTTACCAATTTTGATTGATAAATTTTTTAATCCTTGTTCTCCAACTTCATCCAGTTTTAAAATTTAATTTCATGTGCAGAAATAATTAATGAAATTCCACAGTCCTTTAGGTCTGTGGGAAGGATACATATCCAAAAAGTTTCAAAAGAGCTGTTTATTATAGCATTTCCAAAACCAATACTCCTGCCTGTGACATTTCCTTGCAAGATTTACAGACATGCTTACCTTTGAATTGTATAGATCAGCTTTCTGCTAACTTTGGAAGTCAGCATTTTGGAATACCTACTTAGGAAAAAGCATCCATTTTAAAGTCAGAACTGCTTTAGTTACCAAGACAAAAGAGTTTTTATCAGCAGAAATTATGTTTTGTGGCGTGGCTTTTTTGGTTTTGTTTTTGGGGTTTTTTTCCTGCTAGTTATACTTCAGCTACTCTAATAGGATAGTGCAGGCTTATTTACTATATTAAGAACTAGACCAGTGTTTTTCAAAGTGTATGCTATGCCAGGATATCTTGGGTTTAGCTGGCAAAATGCCACCTGTCCAAGACAGAGGGAAAAGGGAAGAAGAGGGAGAGGAAAAAAACCTCCAAAATAGGTTTATGCTCAAACTAGCTACATATAAATTCTAGATTCATAAGCACACTAAAAGACACCCTGCAAGAAAGAGAAGGTATAACAACAAAATATTTCTGCTTCCCTGAACTCAAACAAAAGTCAAGTAGCAGCAACAGCAGGAGCAAGGCCTAGCACAGTAGAAGAGCTGAAGCACGTCCTTCTTTTACTTCGCTGCAGCACGTCCTTCTTTTACTTCAGCCATGGTGGAACTGACCTAACAGCTCCCACTGCTGCCCTCATATCTTAGGTTTGCGTCATCTGGTATGAAATATTTCCTTGGTTACCCAGTCAGGTGAGAGCTGTCTCCCAATCCACACAGATTCTCTGAGCCTGCTAATTTGAAGCCTAGCTAAAACCACTACACAGGATCACAGCAGTCCATTATTGCCTCTTCTAGTCTCCTCATGGTTTTAGAGTTCCTACTTATGTAACTGTGTTTTCTGTCATTGTTATGTCAAATATTATAGAATCGTAGAATGGTTTGGGTTGGAAGAGAACTTTAAAATCATCTATTTCCAAGGCCTCTGCCATGGGCAGAGACACCTTTCACTAGACCAGGTTGCCCAGAGCCCCATCAAACCTGGCCTTGAACATTTCCAGGGATGGGGCATCCACAATTCTATGCACATGTTCCAGTATTCCATCACTCTCTGAGTAAAGGATTTCCTCCAAAGATATTGTCTACTCTCTTTTAGTTTAAAACCATTGCCCTTTGTCTTATCACTACATGCCCTAATCATAAGTCATTCTTCATCTTTTTTACAAGTCTCCATTAGGTACTGGAAGGTTACTCTAAGGTGTCCCTGGAGATTTCTCTCCTCCAAGCTGAACAACACCAACTCCTTCAGTTTGTCTTCATCTGAGAGGTGCTCCAGCTCTCTGATTGTCTTGGTGTCCCTCCTCTGGACCTGCTCCATCACATCCATGTGTTTCTTTTGCTAAGAAACCCAGAGCTGAATGCCATACTCCAGGTGGGATCTCATGACAGCAGAGTAAAGGGGAATAATCAATGTCCTTGACTTGCTGGTCATGTCACGTATTCAACCATCTTTTCCAGTATAGGTTGCAGTATTTCCATTTCCACTGGTTCAGGTCAACAGGGAGTATGGGCAAACAAAATATCTTGTGTGAAATAAAAAAAAATAAAGTTTGAATAAAATTATTCAGATTCAATCATGAAGTGAATATTTGACATTACAGGAAATCTTAGCTCTTCCTTAGCTCGTGACAGTTTCATTAAATGGCAGCTGTCTTTCCTATAAAGATCAAACCCTGGAAACAAAAGATACAAACTCCAGAAAATAAAAACAAATGACATTATAGACAGCTTTTAAGTTAAAAGCAAGAAAAAGAACATTGCATTCTTTTATAAATCAAGCGGCAGGCATTCCAAACTATGTCTTACAGATGAATATACTCCAAAAAAATTAATTAAGTTCACAAGTGTGAAAATTCAGACCTCCTGGTCTTGTTTTTTGTATCCACTGTGCAGAATGTTTACACAGCAGCAGTACATCTGTACTTCGTTTATTTTCAATGGAAATTCAATTTATGTAGCTAATTAATTCTAAGATGCAGGTTATCCTAAGATGGACTGTCAGAGGAAATGCGAAATAAAAAAAGCAAAATAGTGAAACAGGAATAATCGACTGTTGTACATTGTAGCAAGAAAATACTGCATTGAAGCACATAGACATGTTTAACTTTCATGAAGAAATACGTCATTTAATGTAAATATATGAACCAAGAGAATGGCAGAAAGTTGTGTCAGAGCAGGTTTAGCTTGAATATCAGGAAAAGGTTCATTACCTAGAAGGTGTTTGGACACTGGAAGAGGCTCCCCAGGGAAGTGGTCACAGCACCAAGCCTGACAGAGTTCAAGAAGTGTTTGGACAACACTCTTGGGCACATGGTGTGACTCTTGGGGCTACCCTGTGTTGGGACAAGAGCTGGACTTCAATAATCTTTGTAGACCCCTTCCTGTGCAGCGTTGGAAGGAACGAAGAGGTCTCTGCCTGCCTCTGGATCGGAGGTGGTGCAGAGAAGGGAGACAATGGGACCAGGCCAGGAGTCCAGGCAAAGAGAGCTTTATTGGAAAATACACACAGGTTTTATAAGATCTCCGGGGGAAGGTGCCAGATATGCGACTGATTGGGTGAAAACCTAGGAAAGGGAAAGGTCTTAAGTACCCCGGCTAGTCATTAGGAGAAAACAAGGGTAGTAACCAATAGAAAACCAGGGATTGGAGATAGACAGCAGTGGTAACCAATAGAACTGGGACAGGGGCGGGGCTGGCTGCAGCCCCAACCATGCTTCTGTAGCCGGGAGGTATGGGAACCTCAAACACAGGGCTTCCCAGCTTGGACTGGCAGGGCAAGCCCAGATATGTTTCCCTTGGCTCCTACTGTGGCAGTGCAGAGAAGGGAGGGGGTCTGGAGCTTTCTGATCCCGGGGATTTCCATGTGGGGGGAGGTTGCCTGGCCCGAAGGAGACAAACGAGTTTCATGGGGATGAGTCATCTGGAGAAGAAAGGAAGCTCCGGGAGATACAATGGACAGGGTGTGGTAGTTGTAACAGTCCAGCAGGGAAGAGGTAACAGACTGAAAGGTGATACATAAACTTTTCAACTAAAAAACCCTATTACAAATCAAACTACAATTTTAAAATTTCAGCAATGAGTCTCTTAGTAGTTCAACGTGCTTCTCTAGTGCTGTCTTCAAGATCCACAATTAAAACCCATTCTTTCCACTCTTCATAATTTGGTGTGTTTCCTACACCTTCTAACTCAGGATATTCTATGATTCTATGTTTTATTGAATTTCATACATTTTCACACATCCAAAACCTGTATAATAAATTCATTAGTCTGCCCTCTATGTCCGAACACTGTCTCTTTCCAACTGGCAACACTTAAGCAGAACAAGATATCAAAAATGGCTAAAACTAGTTAACTGAGGATTCCCTTGTTAGACCAAACCTGGCATCTCATGCACTATCTGTGCCCGTTAATTTTGGCAAAAGACATAAGAGGATTCCTCATTTGCTGAGACAAGAGACTGCAGTATAATAATTAATGGCATGTATGTTCCAACGCTATGTGTATCTGAACCTGCTTTTAAATTTCTGTAAATTAAATATCCCTGATTCTATTAGACTGAGAAAGGGTACATATCAATGGCAAACGGTGGCCAGTTTCCTCTGGAACAGCACAGCATTCTTTTTTGTTCTGTGTCGACTTAAGTGTGGCATACCTGGTGTCCTAGTTCAGCAAGTGGGACCAGTTGTCACTGTGTAGGGGTGGCCAAAGCTATGTATTCTACCCCCATCTATTCATTCCCAAGGTCAATGGCCCATTTGCAGCAGCTTCCCAGGGAGTCGTTAGCACCTCCACTCCCAGCCTGAGGGGGTGTAGGTGCTAATGGGCCATCAACAGTCCAAAAATAGCCCATGACTCACAGAGTTAATCACCCATTGTGTGAGTCCCCGCCCCGGGGGAGGGACTGGATGCTCCCTGAAGGTACAAAAGGGGGTGGGTAAGAAGACCTGGGGAACCCTTTTGTTGGACCCAGAGGAGCAGCAGGACCTTGACAGGAGGAGACCACCACTCCGGACCAGTCCACAGCCATCATCTGTACCAACAGGTTTTTTCACTTCTTTTTGCTTTGGACTTGGGGGAACCACACAGGTCTCACACAAGGGCTAACAAACCCCTTTGGGTTTGTACCCCAGGGCACTGGGTTACACTGCTGGGTTTTGGGAGTTGACAGCAATTCCCCTTTTCGTCAGGGTATTTACTGTATTGTTGTTATTAAATTGTGGCTCTGACTCATAATCTCTCTTGTGTTGAGTTCATTTCTCCTGCTGGTTTACCTCTAAACCAGCACACCTGGACTGTTGAATTTTTGATTGATAATATCATATACTAACACAGATCCTCCTCATTATACTTGAAATCCATCTTGTTCATGAGGTTATTTAATAAACTTTAGCCTCTTGGTAAGATAGCCATAATCAATGTACATAAACTAATCTTTTTATTAGTTTTAATTATACGAGGTCATTTTTATTGGTGCAGCTGGATTGATAGATAGCTCTGTAATTGTTTTCAAAGACACAGACAGCTATAATACAATTAAGTGACAAAGGATTGATCTTTTCTACATCAAAATCAATTGAATCTGATGGCACACAGAAAGTCACAGAGAAGTTCAATAGAATTTAGGATAAGACCAAAACTAAAACCAGCTCACAACCTCACAACCCCATTTCTCCTTAAATTCTTGTTTACTTTGTATTTAATATAATATCTTTAAAAAATTAGAGTTACAAATTTTTTAATAGCAGATTAATACAGTGTAGACATTTTAAAAAGCCATTGACACAGTCTTGCCAATCCTTTGGAATTTTGTTGATGCGGCAGAGCTGAAATCTTAGCTAAAATGGTGAAAACTCTAACCCTTTATTTCAATGTGACAGATGTACTTGCCTTGAGCACTGACAAGGCATAGCTAATTACTAATACAGTTGCAGAAAAGGCACTCTGACAGTCATGATCTATGAACAAATTTGTATTCTAAGTGACAAGTCAAACAGAGGTTATGGAGGATCTTGGGCACTGGTTAGGTTATAAAAAATTTTGCATTTTCATTTTTATTGCTGTAGGGGAAATATTTCACCCTCACTTAGATGATGTCTGAGGTCCTTTCATGCTCATACTCTTTCCAGTAAATGTGCCAATATTTATTTCTATATATTGCCAAGAGGTCTTTAATCCAATGGATTCTTGAAATCTCATTTTTCATCAATTATTTCATGATTTTGTAATGATACAGTATCTGTCTTAGAGCTATCAACTAATGAACAGTTAAATCACGTGTCATAAAAATCTAGCATTTTCAAAAGGTTACAATCTGTAAATATGCTAGAGGTAAATCTATTTTCAAGTGACTACTTTCAAAATATGTGAAGCTATGTATTGTCTTATCATTTTAAACACAATCAAGATTTCTGAGAACTGAAATGACTCTAAACTGATGGCAGTGCAAAAAATCATATAAATGAATTAAAATTTCATTTTTACCAAGTATGATTACTGAAAAAAAGTCAAAAACATAGCTAAAAAGATTTCCATTATCTTTGAGTCTACAGTCTTCATTTTCAAAATCTTTTATTCTTGAGAGGAAAACATTCTCAATTTCTTACATCTGAAAGGATTTCAGATAAGACCAAGCAAATATACAGTCCTTTATTGAGTTAACTAGTTATTCCTATTTATGAAAAATGTGAATAGCCATTTCTAATGGTGAATCAGTTTTCTCACTGCTACACTAGCAGGTGCAATTTCAGGACCAAAATATAATAGTGATTTGAAAGATTTTTTTAATCAGCATTTATTCTCTTAAAGTACACACATTAGCTGTATTTATTTCACAAATATTAGAAATCTCCCACAAAAGCTATCACAATGCCTTTGGGTGTAATAAAATTGAATCATTTGGGTCAGATCCCAAATGGGATTAGGCTTCCTGGCTGGCACAAAGCATTGCAGCAATTCAGTGTTAGGCAGTGAGCCCAGGAGTGTAATTCAGGGATTTCTTACATTCCCACATTCCATGTACAACAAAAGAGAAAAACTGGCACTTGCAATGGGACAAGTAGTATGACAAGAAATACTTAAACCAGGCAGCATGAGCACCAAACCCCCAAAATAATGAAACTTCATTTCTCTTTTCTGCTTTAAGTGCTCATCTCTCACCAAGTTTCTGAGATAAAATTATTTCCTCCACATTTTTGCTGAAATCACACTGGCCATTTGCAATGATTTTTGTTACACTCAGTGAATGCAGCCGGAAATCTCAGCTCAAGAAAATCATTGCTTTAATGAATTTCAAATTCATATTTGATACTTCTGATGAAGAGATATTGACCACTGGGAAAGAAACTTGTTTGTTTATTCTTGTTTCATAAATCTTGTATTAAGGACTGCATAGGAATGCAGCTCCATTTGAAGTAATGGAGGGCCCTTCCTCAGTTTTGCAGCTTGCTGTTTAGGTCTTTCACATACTGGGAAAGCACCAAACCCAATTCTCCCTCTTTAGGGATAATGATTGCAATCACTACCATTGTGAGAAAGTTAAAATAATTCTTCCTTCAATATTTTTGAGCACAAGTGGCTCAGATATTCTTAGAGTTTAATTGTGTTATGTATGTTCTGTACAAAGAGAGGCTACTTATATCAATAACCTGGAGGTTGCTACTCAAGCAAGGATGTGTCTGAACACTCAGCTTTGAGCAAGGCAGCATTTTCAGGCATGATCAAAGTCAGGAGATTAGTCGCCTATATCTTCAGCTTATGACCTAGAGATTCATTAGATATTTTCTAAATTTTTTCATATTTCATAAAATTCAATCTAAGTACTTGGGTGATTTATTTTAAAAGCAGTATATTAAAGAGCATTTTATTTAAAGAATATCATCTTTCATTTTCATATCATATGCTTTTCAACTGATACTTTATCATGTACTGAGTTGCCAAATGTTATAAAACAAGATTGTTTCTTCTTCTTCAGATTTACATTTTTGCAGAGGTACATCACATATTTCATCCATACATTCAGTTGCAATACTACAGTGTAAGAAACATTCACAACAAGTCACACCTGGTAAGTAAACACCCAGAAATTGGATTTTGAGTTGTGTACATCTGAACATGAGACAAGAGTATACACAAAGACACTTGAAACAGCAAAAGATTTTCTCCACTTCTCTTAATTCTCTGAGGAACTGAGAAGATCCCATTTCTATTCTATGCCCAAATGTATTATTCATGCTCTGCTAAGGAGAAACAACAAAGCCCTCTGCTTGAGTGAGACTTGCAGACAAGTAGTGAGGCAGTCTGTAGACAATGAGGACGGGGGAAGTTGAAGAATATTCTTTGCAGGTGGCAGGAAAGCATGGGCATGAAAATGGTTTCTAAAAAGAACACTATTAAAATTGGTTATTACTACTTACCTCACTCCCTCAAATTTGACAATCTTCACTGGAGCATGAGGGATCCTTAACATCTGGGGACTGTACACTACTGACATTATGCAAATGTTGTCATCTCTCTAAAGAAGGAATGTTCCAAATAATTTTTATTAATTTTACTGTCATATTTTCCCATCACAAAAACATTCTCTTTAAAATATGCATGCTTATGGATTGCAAACATGAGGAAAAACTAACAAACCAACCAAAATCCTTGACTGAAGTAAAAACCCATGAGATCTCTCTTTGGTCTCTACAGAGGCTAAGCGCATGCACAGTAATGTAAATCAAGAATGTTAATGTGCATTTTTCATTTATGCAAGCCTTTAAACACATAGATTTTGCTGATAATATTGGTGTGATGATATCCTGCTGTTAAATGCTCATTCCTGACTGAACTGCAATTTTCTGTCCTCTCAGCTGTGCCAACACAATGTTAGGGCCATGATGTAAACAGGACTGTTAAACTAATCCAGACTGAAAGCAATTCTTCATTTAATAAGAGCTATCATATGCTCCAGGTAAATCCAGAAGTGTAATGTTAGGGTACTACGTTATGTTCCAATGAGAATTAAATAAAGGGCTAGCTAAAATATTGCTGTCAGCACAGCATCTGCTCATGTGATCTTTTAGTCATATTAATAGTGCTAATTCACAGCATATCAAAGCAGACGTGGAAACTAACACACACAGTACAACTTCTGAATATTCCCCATGAACTGCTCATGAGCAATCTGCAGGCCAAGAATTTATTCACTGAGGAAATAAATGAATATTTTGTAGGTAATGAATAAATCCACGAGTTTTGCCATATGTTTGTGGACAACTGGTGAACAGAAAAAAAAATGTTGGTAAAATTTAACCTAATAAATAATTCATTACAGATTGCTTGTCTATTCTAAATTTAAACCCACAGATTTAACTGTCTCCAAACTCTTTTGTGAGTAGCACTAGCACTCAGTGCCTTCATTCATTATATAATTTGTCATCACCATTGGTTAACATCAACTTGCTTCAAGACAGCAGTGGAAGAGCAATCACTTTTGGTTAAAATGTTAAATCAAGTTACATTTCACCTCACTGTTTAAGTGCTGAAACCCTTACCTGCATTTGAATGACCAAGAGACTAAAATAGATAACAGGCATGGAATAATGCAGTGGATTGGCTGCCCCTTCCTTTGCCTTGACCCCTACTTTGTAACCTGCCACTACTGAATTTTAGATGAAAAATGACTAAAGAACCAGGCAGAGTGAAAGTCAACAGGTCGATAACTCAGCATCATCATTCCAGAATAACTAATCCCATTTTTGAAACCTCTGTCTAAGTGTACAGTTGTAATCTAAAAGAGAATCTGGAGACCTTTTTTAATGCTACCAAGTGGAGGAAGTTAAAACAAAGGAAAACAAAAGAATATAGAAATGAACTTCCGTTGTACACTTATGTGGAGGAAAGAGGTATTTAACATTTTTTTGTTACTTAGGACATGGGAAATTTTTTCATCAACCTTCCCAGGAAGATCTGCTTGAGTAATTTATTTCACTTTACTAACTCAAGAGTGGTTTACATCTCATGAATAATGAAGAAAACTAAAAGCTCAGGAAAAACAACTTGCTATGAGCACTATCCAGGCAAATAATATAATGGCTGCCACTGTAAATTATCCAGGAAACTAAAGACTTCATTTACTTCCATCGGGAAAGAACAGGAAAAAAATACAATCTAGTGATGCATAGTCTTACATACAGTTTTAATGTAATTTATGAAATGAACTTTCCAGTACAGCTTACCTTGTAATCATTTCCCACACTGCTTGCCCAAGCGATGCTGCAGATATGGCTGGTTGATGCACATGCTAGTATGTGAGTTTTGATTGGTTTGATATGGTTCAAGTCCTGCTGTAGTCTCAGGACGGAAAAGATAGAGAGAAACATAAATGCATACTGATCACTGAGGCCTTTTTTCCTCAGTTTAATATGACAGAAAAATTGGTGCACTTGGAGCTTAGTTGTAAAGATCCTACATTCAGACAAGCCAGGGAGTTCTCAAAAGGGTCAGTTAAAGGGGCTGTTCTCTATAAAACTCATTTTTTAATGATTTCATCCATTAAATGGGGGGAGAATCTGCAGTTACCCTAGAAAGTCAAAGGAAGTTTTAACACATAAATTCAGAAATTATCATTATTAGCCTTTTCTTTGTTTTTCCAATGGCACTACATTTGCAATGTGCAAACTTCCAGTAACAAAGATCCAGCCATAATCCTTGGTAACAAGCATAACCACATAACATATGCTGGCATCACTGCAGTCAGCAGTGAAAGGGAATATTAAATTTTTAAAATCAATTCTAATATCACTGTTATCACGCTAATGTAAATCTACCTTTACCAGTCCTTTTCTTTGAGACTTGGCTTGTGGAATAACTAAAGGGAATCAAAGAACACATAAAACTTATTTCAGATTATCAGATAGTGAGAGTGACTGCTGGCAAACTGTTACATAAAATAGAGACCTAGTATAAATGCATCTATTATTACAAACTAGAACTCAGAGCTAATGTAACTCAGCTCCTAACACTTGGAGGTAGGTCACATTTTATATTTAGTTATGTTAAGGGGCTTGCCTTTTCTTGTTTATCTGATAGCAGCTTCCACATTTGGAAATTCCTAGATCATTAGTGGAGGGCTTTAGATCATAAACACAGAACTTACTTTCCAGTTTACCCATGTAGCAGTTAATGGTAAGCCTCAGAGATTGGGAAAAATATAATAATAGGAGTTAAGTAGCTTCTGTGTCTTTTCTGTTTTCCTTTATTTCTTTAAAATGGTCAATATAATATGTTATGGAAGTAAATTTCAGCTCTGATCAACAGTAATGGAGGTCAGGTTTTGGCAGTTATATAAATCCAATGAAGTTTACCAGCCCATAAAAAATAAGTGCTGAAGTGTTCATTTTTTCTGTGGGTTATACTGCTAGATGACTTGCCTCTCCTGTTATAACTATTTTATTACAAGTTTCTACAGAAAAAAAAATGCTAAGGGATTTCAGGAGAAGACATGAACAATAAAAGTCACTGTAGCTTTTACATGGTAGATAATATTTGTGTATACTACAATGACCCAAATAAAGTCCTAACAGGTTTTTCTCCAGTAGAAAAGTAAAATAGAATGCTTGTATATTTAGTAACCTCTTTAAAAAATGACAGGTGAAATACATCTTTCTTTTTTTTTCCTAATAGTATATTTGATTTTGTGATTACAATAGCTTTACAAAATGTGTGTGGGCTGTCTGTTTGTTTCTTTCTGAAGCCAAGGAATAAAATAGGATCCTGGGAATTAACTGGTTATTAACACAACTTCCATTTTCCACTCACCAAAGACAGGATGTTACAATTTGAATTTTTATTATTTTATTGAGTAAAATATGCAGTATTTTCTCATAACCTTATATTAAACTTACTTTCTGCAGTTATTTTACTTTACTCAGAATTATGATGGGAACCTTTCCTTATTTTGTGTGAAAGAAAAGTTTGTATGTGGGCTAAGTCTGTGGCAGCAGAACCTTTCCCTTGTGAGAACCATTTAAATCTCCCTTATATCCCTTATTTAACAGGAAAATCTCTTCAGCTTCCAAAACAGACAACATTTACCAGCCAGAAGTTCCTTGAGTTAACATATCTTTAGATGATTTCTTCTAGAAAAAGAAGATAAAATGAAACAGCATTTGAATTAATTTTATATTACTCAATTTCAAAAGGAAAAATTGTGATACTGAATTAAATTTTCATTATATATGGGATCATTATTCAGTGACCAGAGCATTCTGGGAATATGTAATTCTGGTTTTATACATATATAGTCCTATCAGTTAGCAGAATTGTTCATATGATAAATATGTAAGAGTTTTGAGCTGTGGAAGTCTTTAAACTGCTAAAATCTGGCACAGTTCTGAAATTAGCTGACTATCTAGTAAAGAATTGTGACCTTTTGAATTCAATCTTCTGTGTTCATAAACAGTATGAGTAGTCCCACCTTAGGGGTTTGAAGTTAAATAAAGATTTTCAAGAGGAATTGGTACCTCTGGCTGTATTCTGCACAGATTACTGAATTTAAAGAAGGGTTTTATGGTCCAGTTGTTTCATCAATCTCTGTCACTGACCTTTCACCAGGAAGCTGAGCTTTTATAGAGTCTGCATGTAGACCCTCCCATGATGGATCCCCATTGAGTAGCTGTGATCTCCTGCTGGTATCACTGTACAGGTAGCAAACAACAGCAGTCACATCACAGGCTGGAGTTCTTCCATACAGATGACATGGCTCTTGAGAAGTTCCTTACAGCTTTGCATAAAAACAGAGGAAATTTTGTTTTAAAACATAATGATTTCGTCACAGAATAGTAGGAATATCACAACAGACAAGAGTATTAAACAACAATAAGAAGTACATATTTATGAAATGGGAGATATCCTCAGATAAAAGTCATTATGAGAAATAATCACTGTTCATCTGCATCTATTTCTCTGCAGAGAATGCATTGATTTTTAAGCACCGAAATCAATGGGAACTTCTGCTTAAAAATTGATGGTGCAATGTGGTCCATGTAGTCAATGGTTTACATTTATTCACTCTGTTGTCTGAGATTTTCACTTGATTGTCTTTTGGATTAGGCGTTGAGCTTCTTGAACTGCAGCCCAAACTTAACTTATGTGGGATAATGCTTTGTAAGTTTCATTTTAGGCAAGCTTCTACTCAAAGTAACAGCTACAGACTCTGACAGTACAGTTCTCCTGATGGAAATTAAATATTCTATGATCACATACACTATTACCCACCTGAATACCAGAATTTCTCAACTGGAATTTTTTAATTGAATGTGGTAGCTCTGGAGTTCTTTATTTAGCACTAGGTAACTGCTGTTTCATACGCAATCTTTTCAAGCAGTCTGCTTCAACGCTTTGGGAGGGGAGTTGCTGTCTACCAAAGAACAGAAACACTTGCCTATGCCCCGCAAAGACAGGAGGAACAGGAGGACTGATACAGAAGGACCCACTGCTCTTTATAATTCAGCCTTCGTAACGTACAAACTGACAAGAACAAATCATTAAGGTTCTGGCTCACTGTACCTCAGCACAGAGGTGGCGACAGGCAAGATTGGATAAATGCAGAAGAGCAGAGAAATATTGTAAAGTAAAGCAATAGCCTGAAATACCTGAAACACCCAAAATATGGTCTATCAAGTGCTCTTTGTATGTTAGTTTAAAACTTTCCATGAAGTTAATGAAATGGACATAAAAGTGGACTATGTGAATCACAGATCTGACTCAGTGTGGATGTTCTGGTGAAGGTCTGGGAAAGGTTTGGAGGTGTTTGTTTTTGTTGTTATTTTTGGGGTTTTATTTGTTATTTCTAGCATTGTCTGATGCAACTTATCTTCTTATGATAAGGACAAGTTTTCTAAAGTATAAATGGTGAGGATTTCCAGACATGTTTATGTGTAATCATATTTAAGTTACACAGGTTAAAGTTAACCTGATCATAATTCCTCAACCTAGTAAAAAAAAATGTGACCATTATAATGAAATAAAGTTTTCAAAAGTATAAAATGGGTAATAGACTTTAAATTTAGACCTTAAAGTCCCTAAAAGGCAATGGTACAATATACAAAATACACACATTTGGCTTATATAAAAATAAAAATTGGCAGATAAACTGATTTAATAAGGAAATAGGTTTGCTTTGAAATTATTAAGGGAAGCAATAATTTAGTGCATTTTAAATTGTAGCTTATTATTATATTATTGAAAATTAGTATAAAACTATTCCAGAGAAATAATTCCTTTGTTCCTTTATGTGCCTCTAATTCTGTAGACAAATATCTTGATTATTAGAAGGAATAGTTATACAATAAGGTTTTATTAACCAGTCAGGAACAAGGGCATTTTTAAAATAAATAAAATTAAAGAGCAAGTATATTTTTTCTATTCTCTAATAATTACTTGTCCTAGTTTTCAGCTTACTGTAAGTCTCTTATGCTCACAAAAAAAACCCCTCTTTATTGCACTGCTAAGTCTGATTTGTAAAAGGCGGGGTGAGGAGTTCAGGCAGGCATCTAAGCACACCCTGAACAAAATAGCTCTGATTCCTGTACTGTACATGAACAAACAAGAGATGCATCCCATCAGACTCTCGACAGATCTGTCATTGTTTACCATTAGCTCTGTCATCTTCGCATGCCTTGTCATTCTGTGCAGCAGGGCAGGGGTTGGCCCGCTGCCCAACTGCTGATATGCAGAACTATCTCCCTGCCTCTGTTGATGCTTCAGACAGCATAATTTCTGATGAAAGTGTGCTCCCTAGTGTTACAGTGCTACAAAGGCCAGGGAGCTACAGTTATGAAGGCAGAGAGGGAAAACAGATCTCTAATAATGACTTTAGCAGATTCTCCTGTTTCTGGAAGATTTACTGTGTTTCAGGGTATCTGTGTTATATTACACATTTAATTTTCAAAATAAAAACAGGTTCAGGCAATTTTCTCTTTTCTTTAAAATTGTTAAGAAATATTTCATTGTTTATGACTCACCAACAGCTTTTCAGTCTGGCATAATGAAACAGTGTGCTTAAAACAAGCTTAGTGACATAGGTATTTGAAAAATCAGTGGCTGAATTTTTTATACTTTTCAATCTTAAGAGTGACCTCCAATTTCCAGTGACATTTGGACTATCAGCATTGTTAAAAAAAGGCTCAAAAAACTCGGGTTTGCTGGTGGCTCAGCTGTGCCTATAATCGATTGCACCTGTCGTGTAATACAGGATGAAAGTTTAAAACCGATGTTTTTAACTCAAAGGTTTCACAAACCCTGCAGGATACAGTTATCTGTATTCAGCCCTTGTACACTGAACCTATGGTGATGACAAGTTAAGCCATCCAACTTTCAGCCTTTAAACTTAAGCAAGATTAAAGACCGCTTTTAATTTACCATCAAGGCTGTGTATAGTGAAGAGAGACAAATACCTCTAGGTAATTATCCATTTTACCTACATTAGAGACCCATTTTAGCCTGGAATACATTACCCTATCATCAGATTAAAATAGATGTTGAATTTTCACATGACCAAAGTCAAACAAGGTGAAATCTGCTGTAAGTGCTAAGTCATAAAATTTTTATGTAGTAAGATGTGAATACATGTAAAATTTTATATTTGCTCATTTTTCACAGATGTACATTGCTGCACAAGGCACCTCCACGCTGGGGAATAAAACACACGGTATTTAGTGATGTGAATGCACACAATGCCAGGACTGTTGACTGCAGTGAAATCATCCCAGAGGCACAGCACACAGATCTGAATCCAGGTCAAAGGAAAGCTATAATTGGTCTCATATTCCTCCAAGCACCTCTAAAAGAAACTACTTATGCTGGTGACATCACAGTCTTCTGTCCAATGACAATGTCACAAAGACAAAATTATGTCATAAATAGCAGAAGAGCTCATTACAAAGAAGAATTTTAAAGAATTTGCTAAGAAAACTATTTTTGAAGAGCAAAATGTATTGACCAAATCCTGTGACGGCATTTAAGTGAGGGTTTAGAAACAGCAAATGATACATTTTTGAACTTTTCCTATGACATAATTAATATCTGGTAAAGCTTTAGGCATTTACTTTGCAGGTACAAACACTTTCTTAATCACTCAAAGGAAATTATTTGCCTCTACAAGAGTAGTAGCAAGAAGGAAGACTATATTTTTCAAATGTGGTTTTATGATTAATATTGATATTCATACTCATGGAGAATAAATAGCTTACTATGCAAATAGCCCAGTCGAGTATAACAGCAATACTCAATGTGGAAGACAATGATATTTCCTGGAATACTTTTTAATCTTTTACACAATTCTGGAAAAACCGAAGTTTAAATAAGTGGTGAAAACCCCTATTTTCTGCATTTCTCATATAAAAAACCCCCTCACATTATGTTTGCTAACTTATTCAGGTAAATTTTTCAAGAGATTTGCTGATCGTTACATGGGCTAGGGAGCTAAGTATAGCTTAAAATCTATCAAAATTTAAAGTGACATAATAATTATGTATGTGATGGAGTATATACTAGCTGATGTGTCAGGCTCCTTTCCAATTACAAATTTATCTAGTCCGTAAATGTGTGAGATATTTAAAATTATGTCCTTTTTAAACTTTTTTTTTTTCTGATGTTTCAATCAGTTGTTGTTAGGAAATAACTGCCATCAGCAAAGACTCACATTTCATTTCATACGGGAAACATGAATTATGTAGAAAACGTTGACATAGACTTATGTCTTCATGTAATGTTGTAGGAATTAAAGTCTTAAAATTTGATCAATATTTTTGCTTAAAAGATTCTGTCTATTTTTCATTCAAAGAAGAAGTAGATGTTTAATATATGCCATTTTTTGTCTCTCCTGCTTGGAAATCCAAATTTAAACACCTCATGCAATATGTTCAAATAAAGAGGCATTTAGGTATGCAGGTATTATATTCATCCCTCTCAAGTTCCTTCGAAAATATTTTTTAATTCATTTCTGAGAGCAGGGGAGTTTTCTCATGTTTCCTGTGCTTTGGTAACTCAGTCTTTGGTATCTCAATACTGTCACTGCTTAGAAAATAAATATTCTCGTGGTAAAAAAAAAGCTCCTTATCCCATAATACTTACCCCCTAGGAAGTAAGAATATTTAGAATTCCTCTGAAGTCATTGGGGTTTTACAGTATCATGAGGAAACCCATCACATAGTAGTGTAGGCCCAGATTCCTCGGAGTTTTCAATTTACTTTGATGTTTCAGTATGCATGTGATACATTAGACGAGGATGGAGAAGGCACCATACTTATAGTTTCTTTTAGTGCCAGTTAGATGTTGCAATGAAATCAAAGAATGGAGGTAAGTAAGAAAATTTAGCACTGGAAACTTAGCAGACAGACTAATGACAAGACTGTCACACTGATGTGTGATAGGGGAAACAAACATGGGGAAAGATGAAGTGGTCTACTAACAGGCTTTAAAAGCTTAAATCCATGTAATACAGCGATTCTGGTTAGTATCAGGAGCTTGCTATGTCTTCATTTAGGCTCCAATTTTACTTTTAAATGTGGGGCCGTTTTGCCCCGTTATGTTTTGTTTCCACATGGATCTAAACAATATGGAAGGTAAGATCAGAATTGTCTGTGTCTGACGCTGTATTTCTTATTGAGTAAGGAATTAAAAAATCCTAGATGACTTCCACATCTCGAAGACTCCACATGGAAGTGGAAGAAAACAGGACATGAAAAACTATGCTGATGTCTTGCTATTTCATCAGTGTTTCTATATTTCTCATTCTAGTTAATGTATTTCACACACTAGTATTAAGCTTTAGCAAAGACAAATTATCTACCCTTTTGGATTCCTTCGCAGGAGGCCCTCATAAATAGGAAACTCCCCAGCAGAAAGTGCTTTCTTAAGTTGGGGGCACATTTTTGTATTTGGAATAGGAACACAACTCAACCTATCCCCCCAGTACCCAAATGCAATCAGGGGAGTTTTTTCAACCATCACTTAATTATGCAGTTTTTAAAATCAAATTATTTCACTTTCATCAGACTTACTGCCTTCCTCAAAGCTTCCTACAATGTTAGATAGAATAGTACTCTGTTTATATGGATCATAATCATTATAATTTTTAATTAATCCATTTTCACCTTTTAATTTGTGATTTGTGGAGAGCAAACAGAGTCTGATGTTGTGGGACCAATCTGACATTTATTCAAAAGGTAATTTAAGTCTTTTAAGCTGGGTGCAGGAAAAAAAACCCACAAACAACTAGTGGCATGAGATCATTCATAACACCATTATTTTTTTAAAGTTTAATATTCAATATGTACCTGGGTTTAGTTTCGTTTTTGACTCTCCTACGTATTCTACAATGCAAGAGTTATATTTTAGTTAGCTGCTATAATCTGCAGCTCTGTTTCACTCTGAGTGACTTGCTGTTATCCTTCTATTTTTCTGCTAGCTCTGAGGTTCATCTAGTGTGTTATCACTGACAAAAAAGGAACAAGTTCTGTTTGATTTTAACATTTATATATTATAAAACACTTATAGTGACCCTTGAATTTTACTTCCTGGTACCAAAATACTGAAATGCTTTCTTCTAGCAATTGACTTCGTAACACAGATTACAAATCACTTTATTTCCTACCCATATGTCTCCTGACAAGTTCTCTAGGGGTACAGATTTCAGCCCAAATGAAACTCAGATCATGATTTGGGTCCTAGGAGGGGCCTCTACTTTTATTTCCACTTAAGATTTGAAATTGTACAAACAAGTAAGCAAAAATAATACAGGTTGTGCCATACCTTTTAAAGGTAAAAACCCAAGAAAATAA
The DNA here is from genome assembly GCA_013396695.1 of Sakesphorus luctuosus. Classification (NCBI taxonomy): domain Eukaryota; kingdom Metazoa; phylum Chordata; class Aves; order Passeriformes; family Thamnophilidae; genus Sakesphorus; species Sakesphorus luctuosus. Next base: position 21,484 of record VWZD01011000.1, read on the forward strand.
ATTAAAATAAAAAATGAGATCATTACACATGGGAATTAATTTGATGAATGTGGTGCATAGTATATATTTGGGGAAAAAAAAAACCAAAACTTTAATTCCACTATTTCAGTGGGCGATATATGATACCTGGTATATGAAAGTCAGCTGACACTCACTATGAATAGACTGTTTTAATTGAAGCTGTACTTGCTTTTCATGGTAAGCGGCAGGATGATAGTATTATAGATAGATAAAAGTTTTATATATGCTTAGGTTTATTATATTAATGATGTCAAGTATTGGTTTTGATGCAATTTTTTATATAATCCTCAAACAAATTATACAAAAAACTAAGGAAGAGAATTTAACTAACTCATTCCACAGCAAGCTTCACATACCCTTGGGCAATCTTTTCTATCAATTCCCTTCTTTTTCCTCCCCACCCTTCAGCTAATAGGTAGGTAACCTTAAGTGCACATCCACATTTCATGCAAAAATCAAGCCATTATATCAAAATACACATGCAAAACCCATCTCAATTCAGAATGGAAAGAATGTATGGAAGCTCCTGGAGAATGGAAAGTACTATCTGAAGTAAAAATGATTTAGTCTCTGCCCAGCATGGTCTGTGGTACTGCTGCATAGTGGAGCTAGAGAAACAAAAAAGACAATCTTACATTTTCACTTTTTATCACTTGCCCTTTACAGAGGTGAGCATGATTTTCTGGATGTGGTCCTATCTCTCTTCCAGAGGTTCTGTAAGAAAACTTTTATTCAACTTTGTTGTTAAGTCCTTGTTTCAAAGTGTCCCTGGTAGCATTTTAGAAAAATCTGAAGTTTTGCACTGGCAAAGAAACATAAATTAATATTTCTTACTGATTTGAAAACTTGGATTATCAGTTTCTGAAAGTCCAAAGTATTTTTGATGAGCATAAGTGGACCTTCTTAGTTCTGAAGATATTTTCCCCCCTTTTGAGGGAGATATACAAATACTTGAAAGGAGGTTGTAGGATGGTGGGGGTCAGCTTCTTCTTCCAGGTAACTAGGATAGAATGACAGGATATAGTCTCAAGCTGCACCAAGGAAGGAAAGAATTTCTTCCTCATTTGGAGGAATATCTTTCACAGAAAGGGTGATTAAACATTGGAATGGGCTGTGCAGGGAGGTGGTGAAGGTGTTTAGGGAAGACTGGATGTGGCACTTAGTGCCATGGTCCATTGACATGGTGGTTGGGTCAAAGGTTGGACTTGATGATCTCAGAGGTCTTTTCCAACCTAATCGATTGATTCTGTGATTCGTTAATACTCTTCAAAAAGATGTTTCTTGGTCTGCAGACAGACAACAGTAAAGGCTCTGTACCAGCTCAGATCTAAACATTCCTTTTTCATAGCCTGAATCTGAATTAACTTCCGCATCACTTTTGCTCACATCCAATAGAGAAAAAATGTAGCAGGTTATAAGGAATTCTGGCTGTCTCAGAAAGTCTGTTCCTACATGCCCAGTCTGATGTACAGAGACTAGCAATGACTCTGAAATTTGGATGGGTTTCTAAGCTTTCAAATTCTGACTCCTTCTCAGAGAGCTTACAGGACTTCTAAGATAGAAAACTTTCACCTAAAGTGATGTATCTCCTAGAGATAGGGGGTCATCAGCCTTTCCCATACCTTGTTTCTACATATGGGTGGTATAAGGCAAATATGATCTGTAACCATATATAAATTTCCCAAATGATGAACACATGTAAATGTGCACTTCCCTCTGTTAGGCAAGAACAGAATTTTTAACACAAAAAGATTTGATTTCCTGCAATGAATCAGGATTCATGGTTATTCTTATAATATGGAACATGTTGTAACTCTTCCTTCTTATTCTTTCTCAAGGCTTTTTCCTGTTTTACTCTCACACCTGGTCACTACTAGTCAAAATATCATTTAATGAATTAGACAGAACAGTGTTGTCATCACAATCAGCATCAGCAGTTCTGTTTGAACTCCAGTTTTAAAAGGGTTCAATCTCTCTTACAAATTTAAGGTCAGAAAAAAATTTAATATGGAATTGTAAGTGTATGTTTAGGACACAGGCAACAAGAAGAAAAATATAGAGATTTAGTGCAAGGTTTCACAAAGAAAACACCACTCTGTTCTTCACTTGTAACCATTACAAAAAACTCAAAACAAATGAAATGAACTAAAGAAACAGATCTTTCTCCAGCTACTTAACTTTCACTAAACTTGCTATTAAGTAAAAAGTTTTTTGTGAAGAAACATTTTGTAGGGAAAGATGAAGGAGAAAAACACCTGAAAAATAAAGGAGTTTATAAAAGGACTAGAGGAGCTAAAGAGGGATTAAGAGTAGCAGGGAAAAGGAAAAATTAAGTTAAAACATCAGGAAAATCTTCCCCACCATGAAATTTGGCAAGACTGTGAATATATACCAGTAAAATAATGAAAATATTTCATTACTTAGAATAAGTAATGGGACAAAAAGCTAACTACTGCAATAAAAATTATTGCAGGACTTAACAGACTATAAATCCACCTCTGCATCTTAATACCTAGTGGTCTTTTGCACTTATAAATGCAGAGGTCTATTCAGCATGGAATTCTTTTTGTGAACATCAAATGGTCATTCACATAATTTTGTCAATCAGTAACCCTTAAGATTTTACTCTGTGAATCACAAAAAGGGCCATCAAATCAAACCTAAATTAAAGGGACTCTGCACTGGCAGAACATACTGTTTAAATGGAAAATTAAGGTGCTACTTACCAAAATCAGGCCTCAATGGCAAAGAACTCTATAGAAGAACAGTTTTCAGAGAATATTGTTCCCTGAAGACAACACTTCAGGTACATATCTGATCGTGAGAGGCTTTGGCAATGGCCTTTCTATACATGCTCAACTTTTTCTTCCAAGGAGCTATATCGAAAGGCTGAGTTTTAGCTGCCCAGAACATGAAGAGCAACAAAGCTGAGGACCAGATGACAGTGTGCTGGACTTCAGATGAAACCAAACAACTGACATACATCCATCTCTCAAGACCTTCTGAAGGGAGGATAGGGCATGAGGTTCTGTGTTCACCAGCCATTCCATCTACCACAGAGGTGAAATCTGAAAATGTCACAATTCAGAATCTGCAACCTTAGGTTTTTAAAGTTTTTCTGTACAGAGGAAAAACTTGCTCAGAAATGGAATATATATGATCACATACAGAAGCCAATATACAGAATATAATAAGTTTTGCCAAAAAGAATTTAAAATTGTTCAAGTGAAACCCAGTTGCTTTGATATTTCAGTGCAAAAAGTGGGACTTGGTTTCTGCATTTGAGGTTTTGCAGTAGCAGTTCACTCAGTTCAGGTTTCATTGTAACCTCCTGGTTTCACTTATAACAAACTATTAACATTTTCTTTTGGTAAGGAACTTTTCTTATTTTGTTTCTATAGGAATGGCTTTGGGAAGTTTGAGCAAAGTCCAGACATATGTTTAAATTAGATTGCAGGAGTTGGGGAACGATGACAATAAGCTTTTCCATGACCAAACTAATTTTAAAGTTACAATCTTTAAACTAGAAAATTCTTTTATATTTTTGCTGAATAATATTTGCTTGTATAATGAAGAATTTAAAGGATCTAAAAACAAAAAGAAAAAAAGAAATAGAACAAAGGCACAAAACTCACAAGCTAAGAGCGAAAAAAAGCTAACAGAAAAAAAAAGAAAAGCTAACAAACAAAAAACCAAACATAAACTAAAACTTGACTGAACTAATTCTCATATCACAATACAGTAACACACACACCCTCCAGGTGTATATACCAGGGTGATTCTACAAATCTTCAGGTGTGTTGGATTGCTCTGAAGCCAATCAATGGGAAGAGGCAGAAGTGAACAGCTCCAAACCCGAATCATTGCTGAGGAAGCAGAAGCATGTCAGCACACCTTTGCCAAAGCACAGCTGTGTCATATGTTACAGAAACTTGTCCCTCTACTGAGCTGCACTAAATAATGCTCTACAAGGCAGAGCAGCTACAATCAAAATGAAATATTTTATTGAGAACTTGAGAGAGGCGTTTTGGCTGGAAGAGAAGAGAGTGGGAAGAAGGGCAACTCATTCAGAAGATATTACAGAAAAGCCGGACTCAGAACATTGTAATGCCTCTGATTCCCACTTTTTCCCTTAAATTGAGTTTTGCCAGTTTATGTGTATTTGCTCATCAAATTTAGATGCAATACATCAAAATACACAGGGAGTTCTGTCAACTGTTTTATTGCTTTGTAGAACTGGTTTTCCAGTACATGCACACACTTGCTTTCACACACACACACAGAGTTTCTAGTTAGTGAAAGAAGGCAATTAAATTAGTTCACCATTTAGCAGGTCATGGCCTGCTAAGGTAACTTCAGTCATTTTGTTCAGAGATTAGCAACTTAGTTATTTTTAATCCCTTTCTCTGACATCGAAACCTTCAAAAATCTAACAGGTTATACTCTTGTAGCGTCAATTGGATCTTTTTGGCTTTTAGAAGGAAAAAAGTGGTACTGAAAGTGAAAAGTATTAAGGACATGTCCAAATGCATGCCTGCTGACAGAAATTAGTTTTATTTATCTGAGTTTACCACCCACAAAGAAAAACTAAAAAAATGCCAAGGTGGAAAGAGATAAGAAATAATTTTATTCAGAGAAAAAATATTTTGCTCACAAATTTAAATATAATACATTTCTTTCATTAGTATACAATGTTTCTGATCACTAAACCTATCAATCTATTTTCCTCCTAGAAATTCATTGCGTCCATATAGAACTGTGACAGCAGTGAATGGAGCCATTTACTGAGCTTTCATTTTGCTAACAGTTTTTCACTACATTTCTTGAAGTCACTCCTCATTTCAACACAATCATTTGCAATTTAAAACAGTACAATTTATCAAGAAATGGTCCTAATAAGATTAAATCTTTTCTGCTGGCTTTGAGTAGGATTCATTACATAAAATGAATTTGATCCAAAACCAGTATCTAGACCACTGTTTGTAAATTGCTTAATTTTCCTGTCTCTATCTGGACAGCACTTCAGTTTCCCTTACGCAATAACAGTCATTTTCTGCAAGTGGCAAGATACTGTCTGTCAACCACTTCTGAAAGCATCAGTAATATATTTGGGGTTTGGTTTCCAACTTCAAGTCAGAGAGTGAAAAAACCTGAAGAAAGAAATGCACTGTCTTCAGTTAAAAAGGAGTGTTTTCCTGTCCTAACTCTCCAATTCCTTGATGAAATAATTTTGAAATAATTCACAATATTTTTACCCCTGTGTTTTCAAAATTGTTGAAGGAAATTTTGTTCTTCCCCCTGAACCTGTAGTACAAGAAGTTCTACTAATAGTTTCCATTCCTAAAATCACCTTAATGTTGGATTGCTGATTTTGGGGACCAAACTGAAGGCAAATTGCTTAATGGCATACTCTTCATGCAATTTCTGAGTAGCAATTAAAAAGGAATAATTTCAGTTTACAAGTCCAGCTGTCTTCCCAGGAAATCAGGAAACATGCTTGAGGTGTAACATGTCTTTTCTCAGCTTGGAGTCCAAACCAAAAGTGAGCATATTGCCAACTTAGCTGTTCAGAGACAGCTGGCAATAACCTTGCGAATAGTGTATGTTGAAAATAAAGAGAAATAAAATGTAACACAAATGCACTTGGATTTCAATATTTAGGAAAAATTTTCAATCCAGACAATGTATATGAGCCTTAAGGAAATGGTTAAGGCTTCCAGTGTGTCTTTGAAGATCAACTATAAGAAAAGATAAGGAGTACATGTTAGCTAGGGCTTAAAGTTAAGAGCTGCCTGGCCCTGTAATTATATTTTCCACCACTGTTCATGACTTACTGTAAGAACTTGTGAAAGTCATTTGGCCAATCTGTTTCTATTCCCAAAAGAGTAAAGGAAAGCTAGTATACTTACCTCTATACAGGACTTCTGTAAGCCTTAGTCGTATTTAACCCCCCATGTGGTACTAGCAGATATCATTATTTTCAGTTATTTTGGATCAGATTCTGTCATCAGTTTTACTCACATGAATTCAACATCATTGGTATGAGGGATTTTTTATATTCAAGTGGCTATAAATAGGAAATGAATTTGTGATGCATACTTATTTTAAATGGAATTTTTGCACTTTTCAAAGGGAAAGGAGAAAAAATGGAAAGGGGCAGGAAGGAGTAGGGGAAAGGGAAGAAGGAGGGATTAGGGTTCACGTTGAGGGGAAGGGAAGGGAAGAGGGAGAAGGAGAGGGAAAGGGAAAGGCTTTGCATGAAGAGATATTCCCTTGAAAATTCATATCAAACAATACAAATAGCAACGGACAGAGGGAATATTTTAGGAATTAAGCCTTACTTGTGGAGGAAATCATGTCTGCAAAAAGTCCAGTAGAACAGTGTTGCAGATCTCTGCATATCCAAGGAAACACGAATCATCTGGAACAGGCCCTTCCATAAAGTATACAAGAGAATTTTGTCTCTGTGTGTAGCATAGTAATTACAATCTGTGAAAGGTTAGTTCAGCCTTCAGAAAGGCTAGTTTCATGACACTATTAGGCAAGAATTTACCATATGGCTTCAAGTTTGACCTTTTACTTTTTTTTCTTTTCTCTTTTAATCAATAATCCAGGCAACTTGTAATTTTTTTTTGTAAACTTAACTTTTATGAGTGGGGAGTTTAGTGGGCTCAGAAGTCAGGGACATTCCAAACAATCCCTGCACACATGGTCAGATGAAGCATAAGGTGAGAATCAAAAAAGCTGCCACTTAGATACCCTCTCAAAAGCACCTGGTAAGCATATACAAGATACTAAGCAGACTGTGAAGTTTAGTGAGAAGACCTACTGGGTTCTCTTAGCTTTGTGTTTTTGTTTCTTTTTTTTTTTTTCCTAGCCATAACATATGGATGCCAGGAAGTTGTCATGTGGGGCAGTGAAAACTGAAGGTAAATTAGAAACAAAAGTGGAACAAACTTTAGAATTAAAAACTACCAATACAGTCTGATGTCTAAAGTTGATAATGGATGTGTATTTCCTCTAGTCCCTGAATTATTTATCACTACATTTCCCTGTAAATTATTAGGGTTGCATTTGGCATGTGGGAACTTCTGTAACATGTATCCCAGTGACTTACAAAGGATCTGCAAGCAGAAAAATATATTACCTCTTTTTAGGTTTAATATGTTTACTGCCCTCTAAAAATGCAGTCTCTATCAGCACAAATTTAATGCATACCATCATCTGTTTGACATATAATTGACTTAATTTAATAATGCATGACAATATTTGATTTGGGATGTGGTTCATCCAAAGACATTGAAAAGGTGAACACACTTATGGAGCAAATAAGAGAACTTTTTTTTTTATAAAAAATAGAAAGCTTATCACTAGTTTTTGTGTTTAAAGGGATTACTATCCTCCAAAAAGCCTCTTTTATTTTTTTTTTATTTCCCCTGCTGTAGCCCATGATTAATAAGAGTAAAAGTATTAGGTAAAAAAAATAAACCATCTTTTTTTCCCCCTAATTCTAACTTGCATATCTTCCTTATTTTGCTGCATTTTGAGCACAGATGTCCTCATATTTTCTTTTGAAAAGTCTTGATTATTTTTGAAAATTATCAACACTTAATAGAGGGAAAACAGTTTTAATAAACAAGAGAGAAAAATGTCCACCTGATGAACACCACGTCAAAAGGAGCAAAGACCACTTGTTCTCTATGAAAATGTTCTAAATTTGTCTGAATGCTGTTTACCTAAATATATGGACAAGACAACACTTCTTTAAAAGAATGATGCTTTATATTAATAACTCTTCTTTGAAAATATGTTACTTGACTGTTTTTTTTTTTTTAATGCATCTATGTCTGAAAGCATTCTTTCACCGTGTTAAAAACAGGGAATCCTATTCTGCAGGTAAAGGAATGAGAGAATAAAGGTCTTAGCCTAATTCTCCTGAAGTTTATGGGTCTGTCATTTATCTTGGACGCTTCTGAAATCCAGAGCTTATAAAAAGATAGAGGTACATAAAGCAGGACTAATCAGAGATGTAATCACTGAATTGAAAAACTATCATTTCTAAAATCTCTGTTCAACAACAACCTCAAGCTGGAAGAAGAAAAGTTGCTCCTGGCATGTTATATGCTTTGTAGTGGTGTGATGGGTTTGATCCATGGTTAACCCTGGCTGGATGCCAGGTGCAGTGCCCACCAAAGCAGCAGCTCCATCATTCTCCTTGGCAAGTGGACAATGAAGAGAAAATAAAATGAAGGATTTATGAGTCATGATAAGGACAGGGAGATATTACTCATTGAATACTGTCACAGGCAAAACAGACTTGACTTGGGGATGTTAATGGAATTTATTACCAATTAAAATCAGAGCAGGATAATGAGAAGTAAAACAATCTTAAAAACACCTTTACCCACCTTTCTCTTCTTCCCAAATTCTACCTGATCCCTGCCTGTGGCACAGGGAGACAGGAAATGGAGGTAACAATCAGTTCATCACAGGTCGTTTCTGCTGCTGCTCAGGGAGAAGAGTTCTTCCCCTACTCCACCACAGGGTGCCTCCCACAAGAGACAATTCTTCATAAAATTCTCTAGCATAAGTCCTTCCCATGGGTTACAATACACAAACTGCTCCAGCGTGGGTCCTTTCCCACAGGGGAACATTTTCCTTTGAATATTTTATGGTACAGAAAAACATTTCAGAAAGTAATACCAAAGACTGGAGAAGCACTCCTTTAAAGAAAATTAGTATAAAAATGAAACAAAAGAATTTTAAATGTAAACTATAACAATTTTAAAAATACAGTCAAAAATTTATTAAACAAACCTCAAAAACATTTTTTGAAAGGAAAAGAAAAAGGAAGGATATTTTGTTAAGTGATTTTTTTCAGACATGAAGAAAAATTCTGTAAAATTTCAGTAGATCAGTGCAAATTTTAGTTATTTCTTACATGTGCCAAAACACATGTAGAAAGAATAAAATATGAGAAAAATTAGGAATTTGTCAATAACTAGAATAAACTGTAACAGATTTATGTTATGGATTGGCAAATATGTATCAGTAGCTGCTGTGAATTCTGGCTTTCTTTCACTAACAACAAAGACCATTTACTGGTTTGATTCTTTGGTTTTCTTTATTTCTCCCTCACCTAAGTTTATCTTCTGATTTTCCCCAGTGCAGTTTTTCCTAAGGCAGAGTGGAAAAAGGCGGACAGAAAAACATGGATGGGGAGAGTATGTAGGTAGAAGAAAACTAAAACAATAGGGAAAGTAGAGCAAGATCCCATTTTTCTGAGTCATCCAATATTCCTGAATTGGGCATTGTGCCTCCCCTATATGTACTAGTTTAGATGTTTTAATTAATGAATTTCACTGACAAAATTAAAATTTCAGGTGAACGACTGATTGCAACCTGGTGAGTTATCTTTCTGCTAAAAGTTTTGGTTTTGATCTTGCATCTAAGTGTTGAGCCAATTTTAAAATCTTCTGGTAAGGAGATAAATTCAACATATGAAACTTGTGAACGACTATAGATTGCTTACCATCAATGCAAATGGGAGCAGATGCCTCACTATGTTCAGAGAGCGCAGTGGAGGAAGAGGGGATAATGGCACATCATCTCTTTCTTTATTCTGTTCATTGAATAGCCTGTTGATGAAATATCAGTTTTGGTCCATTGATTTCTGATTGTATCCCCCACTTGTTTACAACTCACTATTTAATGCCATGAGATTATCTTGACATTCTTTTCTTTTTAGACTAATTCAATCCATTTTTCATCCTTTTAATAGCAACTTTCATTGCTACTGGCTATTGTTATACCTCATGAACTATGAAACACTTTCCAATAGCTGGAAAAGGACTGCAAAAGTTTGTTTCCAAAAAGTGTAACATGTGGCTCTGAGGTGACCTTTAAACACAGCATTTTCTTCTCCAGTGTAGACAAAGAAATAACTTCTGGAGTCACTTTCTATTTATATTGATTTAGCTAAACAAGGAATTAGGCCAAGAAAATCCAGCTGCTAGAAAGGAAGCAGATTTAGAACTGTAATTCACTTTTGTAAATATCATTCTATTCTATTCAAGCTGGCACAAGCTCTGCATTGATAAGCTCCAGAGTACAGGTCCTTTAGAACATGTTGCTTCAAGAGTTAATGCACCTCTAAGCCTTTATTCATTTGGCTTTCTCTTTCTTTTGTTTTTTTTTCTTCTTTTCTTTCATATCTCATTTCAAGAAAGCTATTCAAAATACCTTTTCAATTAACTCTGCCAATCTGAAATTACATGGTTTTGCAATGCATGAGTAGATGCCCACTCTGCTTTTTTGCTCAAAGGGGAGGCTGAAAATTCTCTTGGTCTTTCAGGTCAGCAAGGCTTTACCTACTGCAGCAATATTTTCTTCTGTTACATGCAATGAGGTGGAAAAATGCAACATCATGTGAACATCTTCTACATGCAAAGGAGTATCCTTCCTTCACCTTGAGAAATTTGATGGATATTACTATTTGCTGAGTCCTTCACAGCATAAATTAATCACAGCAGCATTGCCACAAAACAAGCAGTGAGTATCTCAGTGCTATCTAGCTGCATAGTAGTCTTTGGGTGGATAATCAGGAACTCATGTATACTGATGAAATTTCTTCACAGTCTACTTGGAAATATTATTTTCCTTTACTCTTACAGCTATGGAATCTAGAATTAAACAGAGTTTCTAATGAATGGGGTCGTCACTTAGGTCCATGATAAGGAGGTCCTCAAGCAGAAATAAATATTTCACAGAACACAGAATTTAAAAAATGCAACGGACTGTTGGTGACGGTTGACAACATTAGGTGATGTCATCTGTGGTTTTTTCCCCAAGGACAGAGACACTACTACCTCCCTGAGTAACTTTTTCAGAACTACACAGCCCTCCGTTTTTTTTTTTTTCCTTTGTTGTTTTTTTTTTTGGTTGGTTTTTTTAATAACTAATTTCTATTGTCAAAGCTGTAATGCTTCTCTACTGCTCCTTGCTATAGAATCTAAAGTTACTGGAAAGAGGTTGCCTTTGTTCTCTTTATGATTGCACTTCAAGCACCTGTTGGCCATTACTAGACCTCTCCATACTCTCTTCTTTACTGAATACTGACAATCTGAAATTTGACCATTATTTCTAGACTAGCACTTATTGTACATGGAATTTTCAGGATCCTCAGCCAAAGACAAGCTACATGCAGGACTTGTGGTCTGTTAATGAAAAATGAGAACAAGAAAAGCTCACTGTATAAGACTGGAGGTGTAAAGTACACTAGTGAAGGTAAATTTGTGAGTTTCTCATTATTATTTAGTCCCCACTGTGCCACTTAAAGTACATTAGCAATGGCAAGCAGTTCAGCATGAGACCGTGACTCAGTGGTGACTTGTAGAAGCTGCCTTTTTTCATGCAGTTCCTCTTCTAGCTCTTAATCTTAAGTAAGCCTATAAATTTCTTACTATTTTAATTTTCAACAAATGACAGTCAAAACAACATGTGACAAGGGGTTGCTTAATATCAATTCTAATCTTGCTAATAATTCACTGAAATGCCTGAATGTTAACTATTTAAATATTGGTTTGTGAGGAAAAAACAGGTGCATGAGAATAATTATTAGCTTTCTGATTCTGTATTTTGGGACTGACCACTAGCATAATATATATGTAATATACTAAAAGGAGAGTTAAAAAAAAACCCCTTAGTGGAATTTCTGCATCATCATTCTAGTATTGTACATAGAAAAAATTAGACCAAAATCTGTTACTCTGCATTTTAAATAATACAATCAATGGATGTTGAAACTCTTTTTTAACTGCTTGTTTACTTTAATTTATTACAACTCTTCTGAGATGGCAGATGAGAAAAATGTTACTAATGTAAACAATAAATAGATGAGAAGTGAGGTTGAAAATTAAATTAAACATTTTAGGAAACAGAAACACAAGTTAATGAAATGAATCAAGTATTTGCTGAACCTGAACTAGTTAAGAGTCTTGAAGCACAAATCCAAGTACCACCAAAAACTCAATGCTATATCTGGATTCAGGCTTAAACTACTGAAAATTGTCATTTTGGAAGAGCATAGAATGCTTCAGAAATGAAGCCCAAACGTACTGTTAACAGTTAATACATGATCTATCTGCCTATACCTATGCTATTTTCATCTACATTTATATGAAATATTTAAACATAATCTTTAAGAGAGGCATGTACATAACTCCTCTAAAAATAGACCTTCCACATGAGAATTTTTTGGTATTCTGAGTGATTTGTTCAAACTAAAAGAGCTGCAGAAAATGTGATGATCCCACTCAATTTTTCATATTATTGAAGTCTAACTACTAGGAAAAAAATATTCCAAACATATGTCTTTACTGAGAAATACACTTTTGGGTTATACTTGCAGATAAAAAAAAAAAAAAAGTTCTTTTGTCTTTAAAAGAAAAGAAATTTTTATGTGTATGTGTCTGTGTAGTGATGTTTTGAACTCAAATTTACTAAAATACTATATAATAAGTATCTTAAATTAGACCAAAAACCTATTTAGCCCAGTGCTTTGTGTCTGACACTGATCAGAAGTAGCTTTTAGGGAAAAGCTTATTTGAAACAGAGCAAATAGACTTTTCATCTGTACCTTCATGGTTTCTGGGAGTCAATGTTACAATATTCTGAATTTGAGGCTGCAATAATAAGTCCACAGTGGGACTTTCTTTCAGACCTTATCTTACTGATGCATTATTAGCTTACGTCTTCTACATATTGCCATGGAAAAATTGAAAAGCAGCTTCTTCATTCCCCTGGTGATTTTATAGATCTCAATTATATTTTCTTTATTTAGCCTCTCCTAGGTAGTGTTCGTGCTATTCTGACTGTCCTCACAGCCCTTTTTGTGTCTCACTCTACCCTTGCACCAGCAAATGGTGTGGAGCATTTACCCCAAAACTGTTCCAGAGATTTATAAAATGGCAGAATCATGTATTTTATCTTGTTCGTTATTGTCTTTCTGATAATTTCAACATTCTATTTGTTCTTTAAATTGCTATTCAGCATGATGCTGACATTTAGAAAACTGTACACAATTTCCTTGTGGAATACTGAAACCTAATTTAGAGACAATCACTTTGTGTGTATAATTAGGATGCATTTGGTATTTTTCCCCCTTGAAAATTATTTTGTATTTATCAACAATGAATTTAATTTACCATTTTATTGTCATGGGAATCATCCGTAGTATTTTGCAGTCAATTTTAGTTTTAACTATGTGAATAATTTTTTATTACTAATAAAGTTTGACATCTCATTATTCATTCTGTTTCCCAATAATTTGTGAATATGTTTAACATCAGAAAACTCTGGTAATAAAATACTAATTCTTTTTGCCATTATAGTTTCCATTAATAACTGGCAATAGCCAATGTAGATCCATCCTTTCCCTCTAAAATTAGAATTCTTTATTCCATGATGTGCATTGTATTATATTTGTCAGCACTGAATTTCACTTGTTCTTATGCTGTCCAATCACACAGTATTGTACTGTCCTTTGCCATTCTTTAGTCAACTTTCAGCTTTGCTACTGATAATAACTCAGTATTCATTAGGGAGCTCTGTCCTTTGCTTTTCAACCCCTCTCCAAGTCAGTTACAAACTTGTCTAACTGCACAGGCTGCAGCATGGATCGTTGTGGCACTCCAGAGTTTGACCTCCGTGAAAAAATAATGGTTTACCCCCACTTTGTTTCCAGTGTTTACCCAGTTGTTTGTCCATAGAAAGACCTTCCCCTTTACCTCATGGCAGATGATTTTCTGTCTTATCATTCTGGTGAAGGATATTGTTGTAAGCCTTTGGAAAATATATAAAGTAGATCTCCCTGTTCCACAGTTATTGCCTTCAGGACACTGAAACTTTAGCTGCTGCTTTTAATAACCACTACAGTTTTGATGCAGTTTTCTTTTTCAAAATTAAATGGTGCTGTGAAAGAGTCTGAAGGGATATTTTAATCTTTCAAGAATATTAAAATTTATGTAATTTTCTACTGCAAGCAGGCTCTTCTGAATCCAACTGCATATAAAGCTCAGGCCTAAATTAAGAGAAGTTTTTTGTGTTGTGAATTTTTTAATTAGATATGTCAATAAGTAAGTATATATGTTGTCTAATCATTTATTTCCTACATTATTCCTTACCAGGATGCTATCCAGTTTATTTGGAGGTAACTTTATTGCTGTATTTTTGCTTTTAGCTATAGGATTTGACATTAATGCTTCATATACAAACTTCTTGACTAGTTGATGATGTAGTAGTACTATTAATACTCTTCCTGCTCAAGCCTTCACTTTAATTATGGGAATACTCTGGTTTTTTAACCTGACAGTTAAAATATTTACCTTATTTCACCTCTTTAATGTGCAATGTCATGCCTCCATATACCATGTCTCATTTCTGAATCCTTGATGTCCTGCTATTGCAGTCTTTTACTGACTCCTATCCTATTTCTGAGCTGCCTCTTATGTCATATCTCTCATATAATCATAAATATTTCTACTTCATTTTTTTTTATCCAATTTTGCATAGAAGTATGTGAAGAGGTGACTTACATCGCTATGCTTCCCTTGCAATTCTCTCCCAAAATGGAACTTTTAGTGTTGAGACTGCTTTAAAATAATTCTTTCATGAAAAAGTAAACTAGTTCATCAAGAGTTTTTGTAAATTGTACAGATCCTTATGGTGTTCTACCACCTGAAGTTACTAAAACTTTCAGTGTTAAGTGACAACAACCTTCCCTGGGGTAATGTCTATTTGTTGTAAAACTTAAAATTCTATTGGGTTTGCATAGCAAGATTTTGGTAATAAGGTGACTACAGGGGTGGATTTTGCAAGAAGCTGATACAAGTTTCTCCCGTGTCCCAAAAAGCCAACACCACTGCGGGCCAAGTCTGAGCCCACCAGTGATGGTGGTAGTTCCTCTGGGATAACAGATTTAGGAAAGGGGGGAAAAAGTAAAAAACAAATACCTGCACAGAATACTAGTGGAGAGAGAGAAGTGAGAATATGTGAGAGCAACAACTCTGCAGACACCAAGGTCAGTGAAGAAGGAGCAGGAGGAGGTGCTCCAAGCAGAGGTTCCCCTGCAGCCTGTGGTGAAGACCATAGTGAGGGAGGATGCCCCCCTGAAGTCCAAGAAGATCCATTGTGGAGCAGATATCCACCTGCAATCCATGGACAACTCCATACCAGAACACGTGGATGCCCAAAGGAGGCTGTGACTCTATAGGAAGCCTGCACTGGAGCAGACTTCTGGCAGGAACTGTGGCCTGTGGAGAGAGGAGCCCATGCTAGAGCAGGTATGCTCATGGTGCTTGGGAACTTGCAGGGGATCCACACTGGAGCAGCCTGTTCCTGAAGGACTGCATGCCATGGGAGGGACATATGCTGGAGCAGTTTGTGAAGAACTCCAGCCCATGGGAAGGACTTAGGCTGGAGTTCATGGAGGACTGTGTCCCATAGGAGGAGCCCCGGAGCAGAGGAAAAGTGTCAGGAATCCTTCCCCTTAGGAGGAAGGAGAGGTGAGGTCAAGTCCAGGAATGGGAGGGATGGGGGGGTAAGATTTGGGTTTATTTCTCATTACCCTAATCTGATTTAATTGGTAATAAATTAAAATAATTTCCCCAAGTTGAGTCTGTTTTTCCTGTGATGGTAACTGGTGAGTGATCTCTCTCTGCCCTTATAAGCCCCAACCCATGAGCCTTTCATTATATTTCCTTTCCTTTGAGACAATAGAGTGACTCTGGTGGGCACCTGGCAATCCATCTCATCTTCTAGGAGAAGCATCCAGTCAGTCTGATATGGGATGTTTTGTGATCATGTTCTTTCAGTCTCTCATGTAAGTATTATATCTTTGTTCATTAAGAAACATAAACAAGGACATGGTCAGCTACTATGGACCTACAGCTACTTTCTTTACTTGGAAGCCAGCCAGGAACGTATCTGAACTTAGCTCTTGCCTATCCTATGTGAGAGCTTTAACCACAGGAGTATCATAAATTTGAAATCATCTCCTCAGCATCTCATGCAGATATAGTTTTTCTTTATGTAATTTTTTCAAGTATTTACTGGATCAGTGGCAGTCTCTTCAAGGGTGATTCCAATGCATGCTCCAGTATTAAATTAATTTGTATAGAAAGAACTCTAAGGGAAAAAGCTACCAAAAACCCCCTCCACCTCTTTTGCTTGTTTGTGCTAATGAATTGATTGTGCATCCTGCTGCAGAAAAAGTGTTCCAGGTAGAAAGGTTTTCAGAAATTGGTCCATGTTTTCTATATCATTGGGAGGTTTTTGTGACTAGGCTCTAGGTAGAGAATCACTACAGTCAGTTGTATAAGTCTGAATTTTATTTCTTCAGCCTTACTTCTAAGAGTCTGAAATGAAAATAGTTCTACAAAGTGGTGGCAGCTAGTAAAAACATATTCTCTTTTCATTTCAGATGGAACCTCTTGATGAAAATGTCCCAAACCAGAAAAAGTTCTGATTTCCTCAACAAATTGATGCCATCTGATCGCCTACCCCTGTGAACAGAGACACACTGCAGACAAGTTAATGGAGAAAGATATAGGGTTTTATTAGAAGAAGCTTCCAAGATCAAAACCAGGGGGGTTGACAACCAAACCCTGAAGGTGTTACAGAGGGTCTGACCCCTAGGTCAGGAAGTCTTGGGGTTTTATACCCCTCATGGACATCCAATCATAAGTTTCCATTTCTCTCTAATGCCCACCAAACGTCCTGTCAATCTGCCTCCTTCATCATGGGGGCAGTTGGGCCTTCTCTGGGCCTTCTCCTGTTGTTTGTCTTCTGTTATCTTGCAGGTGTCTGCTGGAAAATAGCTCGGCCTTGACAAAGCCTGCAACTTGTGGGAAAGGCACTTTAATATTCAGACTTAAAATCAGGGTAACTGAACAGAGTCTATATGATTCTAAAACCTTCTAAAATTGCACTAAATCACACTTTTAGGCATCAAAATGTTCAATGACAAAATTTTTATCCAGATACAGTAAAGAAAGATAAAGTATGCATAATCGCTTTGCTCTACTGACCTCCTTTTGCATGGGTCCTGAAGCACAGACCTTCATCAGGAATTCCCTGGGCTGGGCTAAACTGGACAGAGTTGGGCTATTTTATAATAGTTTTTCAAGTCCTCACAGAGCAGAGCCTCTGCACATAGGGCTGCATTAGCACTTCCTTGTAAGTTTGATGAGACTGGTGGAAGGGTGAGCCGAACATTCTTTGCTCTGCCTCTAGGCACCCCATCTCTGACTTGGCTTTCATATTTATCAAGAGGTATCAGCGGTCCTGCGGGAAATGGAGACTATGTCATGGAGTTAACTGTCTATCTCGTCCAGAGAAGACAGAATAAAATTCTTCATTCTCTTCAGGCATCAATCTCCAGGGCATGCGATTGCCCATAACCAATAATTTATGAAGTGACCCTCTTTTGTTAGCATGATTTGCTGGTACATATATCAGTAGATCAGTCAGTAAAAATTGAAGTGAATTACCTAATAAATACTAGTTGAAAGAGAGATGTATTTGAAATTTCAAACAGAATTTTGATTTTTTTAAAAGTCTTTGAAAAAATCCTAAGTTAAGATCTGTAGGAATATTTCTGCATGCAGAGGTGATAGATGTGTAAACCTGGAACGTAAGGGGTAGCAAGACAAAAGTCTTTCCTAAGATAGACATGGAAAAGAGAAAACTGGGACATTTTCTTAGCTGAGGTCCCTTTCTTCTCTACAACTGCCTATTTATAAAAATAATTACATTATCAGCGTAATTAAAGGATTTCAGAAATAACCTTCTCAGTTTTGTGGACTACGAAGAGATACTGCCAACAAGGTCTGGACAGAGGAACTTGAATGCTGGCAAAAAAGTACTTGTGAGATTTATGGATTACAAGGAGACCATGTAAATGCATAATCACACTTACTGTTTCTATATTATACCCAGCCAAGGCCACTAAGAATGTAATCTCATTAGGTTTAAATTGACTACACATTGCTTTGGCAATATTTGTAAAACTCTGTAGGCTGGTGATTAAGGGAATGGAAGAAGTGAGTTAATAAACTCTCTAGTTTCAATTGAATATAATTTTAATTATAAGACAATAGTCATACTTTTAGGAAAATATATATTTGAATACTCACACAAGGTAATACAGCACTGAGTATTTGACATTGATTTCACATCTAATACAACTGAACACACGTGATTCTGTAATTAATTTCTCATGTTTAGTGAAATAGTGAAATAGTAACTATGTAACCCTTAACAGCGAAGAAGAAATTTATGATGAACACCATAGTAAGGGTTTAATAGGATAACAGAAAGAAAATAGTGATTAAACAAAATACAAGGAAATGCTTTATATCTTTTCTTAGTATTTAGAAGTAATGATGGAACCACGGAAAAATTCCTTAGCAGATGGTAAGTCATCTTAATCAAGTAAATTAACAGATCATGCATTAAAAAAATAAAACAGTGGGTTATTTGACACACACTGTAATTACATTGGACATATTGCTTTCAATAAACATTAAAGGACAAATTAACATTACAGTTGTGCCAACTATGCTTCTAAATCTGCTTTTCAAGCTTATAATTAAAATCCTAAATTATTACTGCACCAAATTAACACTTTTAATAGGATTCAAGCATTGGGATCATTAGCATTTGCTTTTATTCCCCCACTCCCCCCCAAAAAAGATTTTTAAAAAATAAAAATCTAAACAATACAGCATCTCCATAAATAATAAAAGGCTAGATGACATAGAATTGTCTCCTTTAACACACATATTCTATGTGTTAAAAAAACTGCATCCTTTTTAAAAGTAGTACGATGCTGTCATGGAGTTGTTCTTTATGTTAACGTAAAATATAAAATTGTACATAGTAAAGGTACAATTTATTTTTTAGTCTTTGCACTTCAAAAGGTCTCCTATCACAAGTTAATCCCATCTACTTATTTTTATGAGAATTAGGTCTGAAAACTGAACAAAAAAATAATGTCTCTGTTGAATTCCAAGAAAAGTGAATCAGATTAAGTTTGTTTATTATTTCAAAACTACTACATCTTTCTCCTTCAACCTGGGCACCTTCTCATCCCCTGCTGTGATTATTTCTGACTTAAGCTGATCTTTACCTATATCTCTGAAACTGAATCTGTTTTGAGTTTCTCTTTTACTTCTGTAGAAAGTGAAAAGCCTAAGGAAATGGAAATTGTAGGGTTTCAAACACTTGATTTGCACTGAAAGAACCAAAGATTTTCCAGAAGACACAATTTTCAGCACTGTGATGTCTGACAGTTTTCTTTTTCATCTCACCAATTTTAGCTAACCCTAATGGCCTAACCCTAATGGCCAGGATTTAAGGTCATTATAACACTGTTAATTAAAGTAAACAATGTTTTATTTTTATGTAGATAAAATTCCCTGTGCTTAATTTCCTCTTCTGCTTCTGTTTTTCCTTAAAAAGGTAAATTGAAAGTAGGGTATGAGTATGTCTATCTCTACTTGTTCAATCTACCTTATTAACTTCAAATTCCAGTTTATTTCACGTGAAGCATTCAAACACAAAATCATA
>VWZD01011002.1:0-79237 GCA_013396695.1 Sakesphorus luctuosus
CTCCTCAACAGCACACACACCCCACTCAAGCGTTCAGCTGAGCTAAAAAATGGAAAAAATGTCCCCAAAACCAAAAGAGAAAACCTGCCCCCCACCCAACCAATCAAGAAGAAGATGGCAGCAGTTAACTACTTCTTTTGTTAACTAATGGCATGGGCAGTTAGTGGCAGGGGAGAGAATTTACGTAATAATTCCAAACTACAACAACATGTCATGCAAGTGTGAGCACAGATGAATCCATATAGATGTCAGAGTGAAGAGATTGATAAGATTCTTAGCAAGGGACAGGCCCTCCTGCAGATACCTCTCACACCTGACCTCCCAACCTTGCTTTTTGTCTTGCAGCACTGAGCATTGCATCCCCCTTTGACAGCATCTATCTTGGCTTACACAATTACAACTGTGCCTTGGCCTGCATCGCAATAGGGGGCATGTTCTATGCCCTGACCTGGCAGACACATTTGCTGTCCCTTGCCTGTGGTAAGTATCTTTTACATAAAGGGAAGCCAAAAATTTATTCAGTCAGGCAGCCTATGAGCAGTACAGGTTTAGAGTCAACTACCAAAAGTAGGTACTATACAAGAGCTATTTCTCTGGTGGAACTAGCATTGAGCTTGAATGTGCAAGGGTGAGTACAGAGAGAACAGTCTTAGGCACTGACAACATAGAAACATCTAGAAAGGGTGAAAGTACCCTTTTTGAAAGGACCACAAGCCATTCCAAGAAGACAATTTTAACAAATTAGCAACTCAACAGATTCGCCTTTTCCTAACAACAGGCATCATTAGTGGAAGTGTGTCATAAGAAGAGAGCTGTTACACAACATCAGTTTAAAATCCCATCTACCCAAAGATCCTGTCTCAAACAGCAGCCAAAATCAGGCACTATGGAAAAGCTTAAGAAAAGAAATTTCCCATTTAAGGAATTCCTTACATTCACCCAATTATCTTCATTTCAGTAGTTTTCTGTCCTGAGCACAGTTTCTAAGTTGGTCAGTAGCTTTTCCTTCCTTGACTAAATCCTTAGTTGCCTGACCTTTGTTGCTCCTTTGCCACCTCTAGCATCCTGGGGCAAAGAAACCCACTGCTGAATGTCTGTGGCCTTGAGCCACAGGACAGAGAACCTCTCCAGTCCCACACTGCTTTAGAATTTCTGCTATTTCCTCTGCATATGGGTCTCATCATGCCAAGTAAAAAGTAATTGAAGATAAAAGAAATGCCACTGTCACTTGTTCTTGGCAAAACCATGTTCTTCATTCACCATGCTCTCTACAGAGAGCATGAAATGTTATCACAGATTTGGGTTGGAACCTACCTCTAAGATCATGGAGTCCAACCATTCCTCCAGCATAGCCAAGGTCACCACTAAGCCATGGCCCCAAGTGCCACATCCACACAGCTTTTAAATCCCTCCAGGGGTGGGAATTCCACCACTACCCTGGCAGCTGTGCCAGGGCTGGATGGCCCTTTCTGTGAAGAAATTTGCCGTAATATCAAATTTAAACCTCCCTCTGGTACATCTTAAGATCATTTCCTCTTGTCCTATCACTTGTTACCTGGGAGAAGGGATCACAGCACTGGGACATTTCAAATAATTGTTGAATTATAGCATTAATCCTCACACCAAGTAGCTGGGAGGATATTTTACTGTGCATTTGGACAATATCATTCTCTGTGATAATTTCTTTGGAGACTTGAACAATATTTTCCTCATCCTGAGCTCTCTTTGGTCTTCTTTTCCCAGCATTATTTTGTGCCTACTCTGGAGCAGCTCTTGCTAATGCCCTCTCTGTGGTGAGTTTGGACCCTTGTTTTATAATTGGGGTTTTATTTGTTTAATCCATATTTTGGTTTGTTCTGATATAATGTTAAGGAAATCCCTCAGAATTCTCCACGTCAGCTTTGACAGCATTAAAAAGGGAATGCTGCAGACAGTGAGAGGTCTTGTACAAACCCTGTGTTGGTTGAATTGTGCCCTTGGAGACTCAATAGCTGATGCCCAGATTTCAAAGACATCAGGAGCATGTTATCCACAGTGGGGTTGTGCATGTCTGTATGAGGTCCAGCAACAGCATATGGTTTGAGATTAAATGCTTAGTTGAACAATACCTTTTAGCAATTCCAATGGTCTACATTTTCACTTTCTTCTTCACCTTTCTCCAACTACACCCATAGATATTATTAAAGTTTGAACTGGGTGTAAAAACTAAAGTGAGGGGGTGACCATTATCTTAAGGACAAAGTTATTATATTTGGACAAATCAAGAAAAAGGTGAAGGCAGAAATGCCAGACTCTGTTTCTTCTCTAAGATCTGACAGATTAAAGCAAAACTGTATTTTAATAAAGTTGATTTACTAACTTAAAAGACAAAAAAAGAATAAAACTAACAATTTCATTCATTAAATGTGTTCATCTGGCACCCACTCAGTACCACATAGGTCTCTGCAGACAGGCTGCTTAAAGGACACCTTCTTTGGGGATGTATCAGGAAAAAGGACATTTACTTTTTCTCCCTGTGGTCTTGCTTTTGGCAGGCCATAGGTCAGATCAAGAGGTGGGGAAGCAGAGAAGAATTGGGGTCTGGGTGTGATGCCAGTATCACCTAGTTGTTGAGGAGAGTGAATATGTATAAATGATCCTCAGTACATGACACTTTACAGAGCCGAGAAGGTAGAATTTGGCTCCTTTATTAGAGAATTTAAACGTCCACCTGTGAGCTGGAGGTTGCAGTCATCAGAGCTCTGGAGCCTGATTTAGTTACTTCAGTATTAGTGTCAGGTGCCACTCAGCATTGACAGATGCACCTCCAATAGGACTGAGGTCTCCAATGCTTTGTGTAGCACTTCAGATAAATTAGATACCTCTGTGTGAGCAGCTGAATTGACATTTGGTAGCACAGGAACCTCCCAGACCTCCAGTGACCAGCAGGAACTTTACCCATGTGTAGCCCCCACCACCCACATCTGGACACACTGCTCTGGATCCAAGCAGGAGGACCCCGTACGTGGGGTTCAGGAAGAAATATCCTATTCCACCCTTTCCTCAGGAAAAGCACAGGCTCTCCCAGCTTCTCAAATGCAAGAATTTAGCCACAGGCAGACATAAACAGAGGGAAAAAGCAAAAAGTTGTACCAAAATGCACCTCTCTGTCTGTTCTGTCCCCCCCAGCTCGGGCTGCCAGTCTGCACCTGGCCTTTCTGCTTCTCTGCGCTCCTCTTCCTGCTGATAAACTCAGAAAACCCAGCAATCTACAGAATTCCCCTCTCCAAAGTCACCTACCCTGAAGCCAACCGGATCTACTACCTGAGAATGAGGAGAAGGGCCTCGGAGAGCAGGAGAGAGGAGCAAAAACGAAAGGAGCAGAAACCCCCTGATGACTCAAAAATAAGCACAGGGGCCACACCCCTCTGCACCCCCAAGAGCCGCCACGCTCACTGATGCCAACTATCCACAACCACACAGTTTTGGGGCAGCTTTTCAGGTGTCATCCAAGTGTCACATCACAGCCACAAACACCATTTTTGCCAGCAATCTGCAGGCTGGGGATTCAGCATTCCACACTCCAGAGGAAACATGGTTTGCCCTTGAGCTAAGCTTTCCAAAAAGCACTCAGGTAACATAACAGCCACCTTATCAATCCACATGCTGTTAACTTGAAAGTCACCTCTTATCAATAATAATTATAAGAATAGGCAGAAGAACATTAAAGCTGACAAGAGGCTGTATTTAATTTCAGAGGTGTAATTTAACAAAATATGTATGCTGAGAAGGCTTTGGTGTCTAATAATAATAAATAATGTAAGAACTATGTCAAGAGCTGCACTTCAAATCAAGAACATGTGTATTTGAAAATGGAATAAACAGACTGATCTCTTCCTTTTGTGTGTCCCATCAATGTCTAACCCTTTTAGTACCTCTTAACAGCAACACACAGAGGTAAATATTCTTACATCTTGCATAGCATTTTTGGTGCCATCTCCTGGCTCTTTGTTAAGTGCCAAGGCAATGAAGGTATGAATATATATGCTTTAATCAGACTAAAAAAGAGACTAGCTAGCAATGATCAAACATTCTTCTTTTCCTTGAAGAATTTTCTGTCTTACAAACAGATCTCTTTCCTGCTGATTGCAGGATTGCAGATCTCAATCCCTGCACACATTCAGTGGGAAATAGGAAAACTCCAGTTAAAGAATGAGATAAATATTTACTGTTGGTGGCAGATACTGCTGTTCTTTTCCAGGAGAGATGATCTTTTCCATTAAGTCATAAGAAATGAATAAGTCGAACATTCCCCGTGATGTTTGTTGAGTGTCAGACTGGGGTCTTCACATGTGTCTTTAGTGTCTCGACATTACCCCTTTATGCCTCTTCAAAGTCCTTAAAACAGGGGAGCATGAATTGCCCTAAACAGGACTTTTCTTGGGAATTTTTTCCAAAACCTCTGCAAAGGAAGCCTGATAGAAAGGCTTCCTCATTCTAAAGTTGTTTTAGATTATCAGTTTAAAACCACAGAACAAAAGGACATGAAGATTAAAAATCCAAAAAGACTATGCAATTACAAATACTCAGATAAGATGTTGTCCTTTCTCTCTCATGATGTAGGACTGTTTTGGAGACCCATAGGGGGTCTTTGAGCACGTGGGATCCCAGCTCCAAACCTCACTTTTTTAAAAGGGCAGTTGTGGGTGCTCAAAGGACTAGTTGTGCCTTTATCACCAAAATATAGTAGGAACAGCATCTGCCAGCTCCTTTAAACATCACCTAGAACAAGCATCCAAGTTGGAATTCAACCTGGGGAAAAAAACATAGTCTCATTTATGTTCTGATGCTTTTTAAACAGATGAGACCACTTCAGAGACTCTGGAAAAGTTTAGGCTTCCTGCCCTCTCTGCCAGGATACCCTTTGAATCATGATGCCAGCAACAAAGCAGTCTGGTATGGTCATTAAAAACTGCAAGATCAGGGACATCCCCATGTTTCTGCTGCTGCAGAGAAACTAAGAAGGGCAGAATAAAACATGAGGTGATACACAACGGTCTGAACACCTTCTCTCCACAGCAGTCAATGAAATATGAAGCATATAGCATTTAGCAGAGCACATTCATATAACTGGTAGAATTGTGGAATGGTTTGGGGTTGAAAGGACATGGGCAGGGACAGTTCCCACTAGACTAGGCTGCTCCAAGCCCTGCCCAACCTGGTCTTGGACATTTTCAAGGATGGGGCAGTCACAGCTTCTCTGGGCAACCCCTGCCAGGGCCTCACCACCCTCATCATAAAACATCTCTTCCTTATATCTAGTCATCTGCTCAGTTTAATTGAGCTCATACACAGTCTAGTATCAGAGAAATATTCGAACAGTAGCAACACAAAGTTAACAGAAATACTGTAAAATAATGCTGGAACCATATTTTTGAAGAAAAACGTCAACTGCAGTTAGTTATGCCTAGCATATTATTTGTTTTCTTAAAAATAAGAGTGAAGTCCCAGCACAATATTGGCTATTGCAAAGAATTTGTTATGTCAGTGCTACTGCAGGCATTAATTCCTCAGCCACAAGCAAATCCATCCTGAAATCAATTAATAAAGCAATTTCTAGAGTTGAAGCCTTCCATTAAAAATAGGGTATAAACAGCTTTACTAAGTTTCTAGCTAATCAAAAGATTTGAGTAACTATGGCCAGTACTAATAATTCTTGAAAACAGGCTAGACAAATCAAGTGTCTCCTGTAAGGGAGCAGCAGACAATAAAAGCACTGACTGACATTATCAATGATAGCCCAGGAGTCTGCTGCCTATGGAGCTCTATAAAAATTTTCATTAAGAGAAATAAAATGTACAGTCTTCAGGGGAACTAATGATTTTGAGACAGTTCCTAAAAATCTAACATAAAACATTTTTTTCCTGCTAAAGGGAAAATAAAAGCCCCTTCTTTTGCTAGTGTGGTCACTCCAACGAGCTCACCTCCACAGAAAATTGAATAAATGCTCCAGTATAAAATAACAACCAGCCTAGCAGTAGCACGTATCAAACCCACCTCCTGAAAATTTGCCTTCCAAAATTAAAAAGCAGAGGCAAGTGGAAGCAGACCAAGCAATGTGAAGGACTTGCTCCCCAGGGAAGAGAGAAGACAATTCTGTTATAACTGTAGGCCAATGTAAATACAGTATATATGCTGTGTGGTTCTAAGCAAAATGCTTACTTTATTGCTGCAAATACAATTTTTCTTACTCTTGTATTTGTTCCATACCCTCTAAAAGGAAAGCAAAAAAAAAAAAAAAGGCATCTTTTCTCATTGAGAGGTGGTTCAGAGCTCTTCCCCCTCAGACACAGGTACTTCTGGTGACAGGGTCAGTCACAGACCTCACACAGAAAAAGCTGGGACAAGTCTTTTAGATGGGTATTGACAGGTCCTTTGGCTCAGATATTGATGGCTCCAGGATCCTCATGAATTATTAGCAAAGCTGCACTGAGGGAATGTGGATGGGAGGGATTTGCTTTCTCAGTGGACATTATTTGTAGCAGAGGTCAGAGCCATGCTGCCATCCACACTGGAGCATCCTGGTTGCTGGAGCATGATGCTTTCCTCCTGAATCATAGAATCACAGAGTTATTTAAGTTGAAAAATGCCTCTAAGATCATCAACAGCACTGTCAAGGCCACCACTAACCCATATCCCCAATTGCCACATCCACACAGCTTTTAAATCCCTCCACAGATTGGGAGTCCACCACTGCCCTGAGCAGCGTGGTCATGTTTGACAATTCTTTCCATAATGAAGTTTTTCCTCATATCCAGTCTAAAATTTGTTTCCTTCATCTGATCATCTTTTTTGAGGCCCAACAACCTCTTTATGTACCACTGACATCAAGAGCAGATGAAAACAGCAGGACAGAGGGAGGCTGCTGTAAGAGTTGGTGACACCAGGGAGGATACACAAAGCTGCAGGGATGGAATACTCCTTGCTATGCTTTCAGTGATGGGGAGAAACCGTAGCAGCATTGCATTGCGTGGGACTCACAAGCCAGGCAAAGCACAGTGGGTTAAGGCCTTCTGAGATTTTCTTGTGGGCCTCCACTCTCAAGCTTCCAGAGGTGCTCTGCAGCAGAGCCTGGGCCTTAGCTCCCCATTCCATTCATATTGCTGTAAGCTTAAAATTAATATTGTAATTTTTTCAACCCTTCTGCAATGCAACACCTCTTCTTCCCATACCTGCAACTACATGTCAGTGCAAATAGGAGTCACTGGACCCAGAGAGAGTAGGCGTCTCTCTCCAGCCCCTAGGCTGGCACAGGGAGCCAGCAGCATCCCAGCAGGCACCAGAAAATACCAGAAAGAACTTTCTGCTCCAGAGGAGAAGTCCAGCAACATGGGGTCTCACTATAAGCTGAAAAAAACAACACTCTAAAACTTGTCTGAATAAAATAAGTACCTAAAATTTCCAGCTGTTGGGAAGCTGCTCTGTGTTCTGTCCATGCCAGATATCTCCGGTCTGCAAAAACAGACATATTGACCAACACTGCAGATGGACTTAGGTATTTTGTAGATCACATTTTTCAGGATTACAGAAATACCACCACTCTGAGGGTGAGATCTATTTGCTGAACACTATCTCCTGACTCCCCTTACAACAGTTTTAATTTGGAAGATGGAAGGAGTTCAAACAGGAAACTAGCTCTTGGTTGCAGTTGGTTTTACAGTTCTCAGTGGGTCCTTTACAAACTCCTACAGCTGTTGCCACAGCTGGAATTCACACATCCCAGTGGTGGGATAAGAGGACCTGGAACAGCTCTGTGTGAAGCAAAGCTTTTTTCCACCACATTTTTCCTGGGAATGCGTTTGGGCATCTCTGACTGCTTACTTAGCAGCTTTCTGAGCACACCCAATTACCTTGAGGAATTTAAATAACTAAAGCTCTTACAGAACTGCATCCTCACATCCTTCTCCAGGGACAGCCCTTTGCATAGGCAGTTGAGGCAGACCCAAATCCCTACTCCCAAAACGTGCAGCTTCCCACAGCACAGCAGGGTTGAAGCATTAAGTATGTGCAGAAGTCCATTCAAAACCATCCAACTACACACCCATCCAAAATGCACAGGTGTTCAGGCTGCCTAGCACGTCTCAGCACCTGCATATTAAACAATGCTGTGCACTGAATTGCAAAAGGCAAAGACGGAGAGACAGAGACATCCTTGACCTGTGTAACTCAGGATGACCTGGAGTCCTTTTTCCCCCTGCACCCTCTAGCCTGCACCTGACCCTGGTTCTCCACGCTTCCCTCATTTCAGCTAAGTGCTGACAGCTCTGTTGCTCTATCATCCCCAAATCTCTGCTCTGAAAAACCACTCAGCTAGAAATCAAGCAGAGACTTCCCAGCTGTGGGAAAAGCCCAAAAAGCAAAGGTGATGACAAACTGTCAGCCAACAATGGTTTCTTCCTGTAGTTACGTGAGTTTAACTCACTTGTGCAAATTAAATCATGTTTATGCCATTTTCCTTTCCCAGAAATTGAGTTATCCTACAGATATGACTTTTCTTTTGTCTACTGCAAAATGTGCAGCTTTACTGCAAATAGATTTATACCTGGGTGTGCACATGCATGAAAATATTGCTCTGTAGTACTGCTTTCAAAATACCATAATCATCCACAGCCAGTGTGACTCTCCCTCTATCCACTGCATTATTAATTTTCAGTTGTTTCCACAGTCAGATGGTTAATTTCTGGATGCTATCAGTCCTCTTCCCCTTGTTGATCGGATCTGCAACCCATATTATGTACATCATCTTCCAATTCTGTTAAGAACTACTTGGCAAGAAAATAGTAATCACTGGGATTTACAGGCTTAAAGAGTTTCTTTTTGGAAGTATTATAGTATTCTGCTATTTGTGAAGGGCTAAGGCATTCATCTCCTATAATATATAGGTTTGTGAGAATGGATTATTTCCTTGAGAGCAGGCATAGCCTGTGTGAGAGTCACAACCCTACCATCGGGGCAAAGAATGTAGAAAGCACAGGAAAACTTACTAAGCCAAGAATAGATGCAGGGAATTTGAGTGAATTGACTCTGAAAAGGTGGCAGGTCCTCACTACCTAGATGCTGAACCATCATGTATTGGTCTTGGGCAACCAACTCCTTCCCAAACAATTCTCCACTCCCACTAGCAGCAGTGTTTTAACAAACACCTTGAAAAATCTGCAGCTGAAATAGATGCTTTGTTTGCTACCTCAGCATCCCATGCTCAGGGCATCAGCCTGCAGGAAGAGAGCCTTAACGTCTCCTAAAACTATTTGCTATAACTCTATAGAGCTTTTAGTTCCCTACTCTAGTCATAAGACATCTACAACCCTCCCTACAAATTCCTGCCCCACTCCTATTCCAGGAGACAGAGACTGTTGCTCTTAATAAGCTGGTTTCTGGGTATCACTTCTGCACTATTGGAGATGCATGGGCTGAGGAGGTGAGTCATGAAAGAATGCCAAAGTGGACAGTAAGGACAATGGCTCTCCAGAGCAGGCAGGCAGAGGAGGGAAATGATGTGTGTGTATTAGGATAATTGTTAACTTTGGGAGCACATATCAGCAGAGGAATACAGAGCAGTGCACAAGCCCAGAGCATGGGGAGTTTGGGCTGTGCCAGGGCTAGGGAACTGCTGTTCATGAGCCCTCTGAAGCTGGAGATCTGAATATTTGCTGCGATTTCCACAGCAGCACATGTGCCTGCGCTGGAGACACACCACAAGAGGGAGACGGACACCGGAGCAGGCAGTGCTCTGCTCCAGCCATCCCCATAGCCACTTGCTAAACTCCATCCCACGGTCACACAGAGGAATGTCAAAGAGTAGCTTTCTCTAGGGAAGTTCTGCAGGCCAAAGTGCAGAAGCAGGATCTGCCCATACTGGCTTAGCTGTTGGTCCACTTTATATAAACCCAGAACTATTTCCCTCAGCAAACAAGCACAAGGTTGTGACAGACCCCATTGTGCTCTGTGCTGAAACAGCTTTCTCCACACTGCATTCACTCATAAAAACAAGATGATGAAAACAATGTGGCCACAGATGTTGATGAGGACAGGCTTGGTCCCCCAGGTTCCTTGCCTGTGGGACAGGTCAGTCTTTTCCTGGCCTGAACAGCTGCCTCCTTATGCAGAACATGGACTGAGCGTCGCAGTCCCTCAATACACTCTGTGGTTATCTCCCACTCCTGCCATACCTCCATTATCGCTGTCACCTCTCCATACACCACCAGAGGGACCACACATTTGGAAAAATGCTGGAAGGGAAGTGGTAGGTTGGCTCACAAGCTGATTTACAGCAAAAGACTAGACCAGATGGGCTTCAAAGGTCCCTTACCTCACTAGAGCAATTTTGGGATATCACCTGGTTTTAACACTCTTTCCCGTAACATCTTCATAGACAAGTTAATGAAGTATGAGCTGAGTAAGTGGACAGCAAGTTGAATTGAAAGCTGGCTGAATGGTTGGGCTCAAAGGCTTATGGTGGCATAAAATACAGGTAGAGGCCAGTAATTAGTGTTGTAACCCAGGCATAATAAGTTTAACATCTAAACTAATGAGCAGGGTGTTGAGGTAGAGTGCACCCTCAGCAAAATTAGGGAAGGTACAATACTGGGAGTAGTGTTGGTTATACTAGAGGGTTGTGTTGCCATCCAGAGGGTCCTTGGCAAGCTGGAAAAATGGGCTGACAAGGACCTCATGAAGATAAGCAAAGTGCAAACTTCTAAATATCGGATGGAAAAATTCCATGCACCAGTACATGATTGAGACCACCCAGCTAGAAGTGATCATTGCAGAAAAGGCCCTGGGGATCCTGGGGGTCACCAAGGTGACCACAATCCAGCAACTTTCACTTTAGCAAGGAAGCCAACAGCTTCCGGGGCTGCATCAGAAGAAACTTTGCCAGAATATTGATACAGGTGCTCCTTCCCTCTTTACTCAGTGCTAGTGAGACACATCTGATGTATAGTGTCCAGTTTGGAGCTCCACAGTACAGGACAGTGTAGGGGAAAGTGAGCATTGGGAGAGGCTTTAGCATGCCCTCACCAGCCTCCCCGACGTGACCCTGGGTTTGGGCTTCTGGTTGCACGTGTGTATTCTCATAGAGATAGAGCCGTGCACCAAACAAACAAACAAACAAACAAACAAACAAATAAATAAATAGCTAACAAACAGGAATGTTTAAATTTATTAGAGGATAAACAGGTTATTATAACTTTTCAGGGTGAACATGTGAACAATAACAACTTCTGATAGGACAGAAGTTTCTGTCCACNCACGAACACCCGTTTTTAGCAGCAATGTTCAGGTAACATCATTAGCTTACTAAGACTTCAGGGTACAAAACTTCTTGAACAAAATACAGTAACATTTGTCAAGTAAACCAAGGGGTGTAGGGCTAGCCTGCTGGGAACAGGTTACCCGTATATTCCGCTTTAATCAAGTACGACCGTTACAAACTGAACACATAAACAAGAACTTTTCCCACGTGAGATTTAAAGGTCCACTGTGCAATCATCATTGCACGGACCACTCTCCTGCGCCAGGGAGACCAAGCCAAGCAGAGGCTCCCCGGCAGTGTTCACAGTGAATGCAAGGTTGATTGTTCTTGGCAAAGGGGCAGCTTCAGTCCATTTGAGCTATTTCCCCCTTGTAAATCCCCAAATTTAACTCTCAGACCCCACTGGGACCTCCTTGTCTGGAGAGTTTAGAGGTCACCATTGTAGGGCTTGGAATGTCAGTTACTTTTGTCCCTTTCACGGCAACATTGAACAATAGCATGCGTGATTCGCCATCCTAAGTAAGTCAAGGGGGCTTGTGTCTGGATCTTTTCTGGTGCCACAATTAACCCTTTCTGCCGCAACTGCATGGTGAGGGCTCTGCAAAACCTGCAGGAAAAGGTTTTTCCTGGCACAGCAGGATATCATCCATAAAGTGGTATATTATGGTGGCAGACATGCTTCTCCGAATTGGAGAGAGAGCCCATGCCACATACAGTTGGCACATTGTGGGCAAATTTTTCATACCCTGTGGCAACACCACCCATTCGTAGTGCTCCGCTGGCTCACCTTTGTTAACTGACGGAATACTGAAGGCGAATCTCATAGTATCCTCAGGGTGTAGAGGGATTGTGAAAAAGCAGTTTTTTAAGTTAATGACTAGGAGGTGCCATCCCCTAGGAAGCATTGTGGGAAGAGGCAATCTGGGCTGCAAGGCTCCCATTGGCCACATCTGGCCATTCACCTTGTGCAGGTCATGTAATAGTCGCCATTTCCCTGACTTCTTAGGGACGACGAAGATTGGAATATTCCAAGGGCTAACCAATGGCTGTATGTGTCCTGCCTTTAACTGTTCCTGTACCAAGTGCTTGGCAATGTCCAGCCATGTTTTTGGGAGTGGCCACTGCTCCACCCAGACCGAAGCATCAGTTCTCCATTTCAGTCTGAGAGTGGGCGGCTTTTCAGCAGTGACCCGCACTATAAATTTTGAGCTGGCTGGGGGACCGAGAGGACAGCTCCCAGCTGACTCATGACTTCCCTGCCAATTAGGCCTCCTAGCTGGCCTGGCGGCGGCATGACATAAGGCCTGAGGGTTACCGTTTGTCCTTCTGGAAATTTGAGCTGCATGGGTTGGACTGACTGCTGAGGGTTGGAGCTGCCTCCAACCCCTTGGACTGCATCAAGAGCACTGATGAGCTTCCAGTGTGCTGGCCACGAATCATGGCTGACAATGGTTACATCAGCTCCCATGTCCAGCATCATGGAGAGAACTCTAGTGTCACTTCCTGATGCCGGCAGCACTGTAACTACCAGTCAGGTTTTCATTTGTTGGACAAGGGAAACGATAGGCCTTGGGCCTATCGAATCCAGGGCCTTGGGTGTCCTTTGCTGTCGACAACCCTTTTCCAATGTCCTTGTTCGGGAAAAAGATGAGCTGAGCGATGCGTGTACCTTTTTTGATGACTATGGGAGGAGTAAAGATGTAGCAGGTTAGCATGATGTCTCCGGTATGGTCAGCATTGATGACTCTGGGGGGCACCACCAATCCTGCCGTACCTGCAGATGACTGTCCAATCAGGAGAGCTCCAACTGGATTGTTTCCAAGAAGGATGGGCCTTTTGATGCCTGTGGGCACCTCTTCGGCTCACTGGTTGGACAGGGTAAAGTCAGCTACTGCTACTACATCAAAGTCCAAGCTCCTGCACGTAGTTGGTGTTGGAAGCTGGACGAGGGCGTTGGGCCGGCCACTTGTGTCTTGGCACGATGACCCTTTGCGCTCCCTGTCCCGTTTTTTCTAAGTCCACAAGCAGCGCTGTTATGGTCGTCCCTTTGGCAACGGTGGCACCATACAGCCGTTGAGCAGGTCCTGTGCATATGTCCCTTTACCCCACATCTGTAGCACACTGGGGCAGCAATCAGGTTCTTCGAGCGACTAGGCTGACTGAGTTTCTGTGCCACAGCAGTGAGAAGCTTTTGTGTGGGTCTCATGGCAGCAGCAAAGGCTCCTGCCATGGCTTGAGTCTGGCTGTGTTGACTGGCTCGATCTGCCACCTCGAGCATCTCAGACACATCTGCCATCTTCGGAAGCAAAGCCAGTAAGGACCTTGTCCTTATGTTAGCATTCTCGAAGGCAAGCAGTTTAAACATGGACATCTTTTCATCATTAGCAAGCCCTGATTGAGCAGCAATAGCTTGGTGCAGTCTGTCTATAAAATGTTGGTAGGGTTCAGTCACTCCCTGCTTTACAGCAGTGAAGGAAGGCACTGGTGTGGGCTCAGGCACTGCATAATAGGCCTGTCTGGCCAACCGTGCTGTGATATGATGGATTTCAATGGGGTATTGCTGCTGTATTTGCACATCTGCAAACGCACCATCTCCTACCAATATTTCCAGTGTCAGTCCAGCAAGAGGATCACCAGCTGGTCAGGGTCTGGCTGACTCCAACTGGGCAAGTCTCCTCCATTCCTTTTTCCATATAATTTGTTGGGAGGGAATCAACAAGTACTTTACAATGTTTTGGCACTCATAAGGGCTGTTCATTTCTGCTGTATAAAGCCAATCCAGAACTGCCCTGCCTGTTTCAGTTTTTAATCCTCCTTCCCTTAGAGTCTTTTTCTCTTGTTGTAGCATTTTCCACTCGTGTTGCTCATATTGTTGGGCCCCATGAATATCCCACACTATAGGGCACACTGTTGAGCAAGCCTCTGTCCACTCACCCTCCAAAACTGCATTTCTTACAACGCCAGACCATCTTTCCGGTCCTGGTTTTCCCGCGGCTGGAGAGGACAATGCTCCACCCTTGCAAGGCTGCAAAGGCTTGGGGGCTTCCTCGCTCTCCTCCGCTGGCCCTGCAAACTCCCAGTGTCGGCAGGAAGTACACATCCTCAGGCTGCTTGCCTCAACTGCTTGTTCAAGAAGGGATTTTGTTTTCCTTCCTGAAGTGGTGGCTCTGCCATTCACGGGGGTGGTGCTGGCCGGCGCTGCGGCGCGAGGCGTGGGAACCACCAGGGGCGTGGGAACCACCAAGAGAGGCATGGGAACTGAAGGCAAGGGAACCATAGCTGAGTGACACCTGGATACACCCACTTTTGCAGGAGAGCTGGTTGCTGCCTCCGCGTTTGCTGGCAGAAGACATCCGGCCATCGGCAGGGAAACTTCCACTTCAGCAGACGAAGAGGGCTCAGCCTCCTGTGCATGCGTCGCGCTGCTTTCAAGCGGCACATGGTTCGCGAGCGGGGCAAGCACTTTCTCTCTCGTCCCAGGCTCCACGTTAAATAAAAGATCGTTAACAGTCTGGCATGGTTTAGCCGGCATGCCCGTAACAGCAAAGCCTCTGTTCCCGATCCCCAGGAAGGCTTTCCATGGTGCGCACAGTTCGTCCAATAGATCAGGACTGTGCAATGGCACAAGGGGGGAAACAATGGATTCATCATCCGACGCAAAGAAGGCTGCAGTGGCAGCCGTGACCTTCGCTTCTGCCTTCATTTCTTCTAGGGCATTACTGACCGCCTGCCAGGTACTGTGCAGGGGAGCTGTTTGTCTGTCCTTCCCCTGCTCGTGATTATGCCATAACAAGTTTCCAAGCTCATGCCACTGCACCCATTTGAACAGCACCAGTGGGCTCCCAAAGAAACCCTGCTCCCTTGCTCACAGAATCAGCTTGCCAAGTGAGTGTCCGGTTACTGCCGTGTCTCGCTTAGCGAGCATATTGAGTCTTTGGGCAGCAACGTATTCGGTCTACATCCTTCCGATGGGACCACCAGCGATAGAAGCGGGGGCGCAACTCCCGTACCTGACTCAAAGCAGGTCTGCCTTTGGTCTGTTCTATCTTGCCCCTCCAGCCCCTACATCTCAGCTCTGGCGCGGTCCGGCGTGGTCGCGGCGCGGTCACACCTGGCTTTACCGAAACTAGGCTCCTGTTCTGGGTCCATCCTTCAGGGGTGCTGCAAGTGGCTACAACCACCCCACGAGCTCCGCATGGACCTGCCCCACGTCCTCCACCATTTGTAGGGGAAAGTGAGCGCTGGGAGAGGCGTTAGCGTGCCCTCACCAGCCACCCCGATGTGACCCCAGGTTTGGGCTTCTGGTTGCATGTGTGTATTCTCATAGAAATAGAGTCGTGCACCCAATAAATAAATAAATAAATAACAACAGGAACGTTCGACTTTATTAGGGGATAAACAAGTTATTATAACTTTTCAGGGTGAACATGTGAACAATAACAACTTCTGATAGGACAGATGTCTCTGTCCATGAGGTAGCAGGCTGTGCTGATTGGAGGAGAGAAGGTGTCCACGA
This sequence comes from Sakesphorus luctuosus, assembly GCA_013396695.1. Taxonomy (NCBI): domain Eukaryota; kingdom Metazoa; phylum Chordata; class Aves; order Passeriformes; family Thamnophilidae; genus Sakesphorus; species Sakesphorus luctuosus. Next base: position 15,810 of record VWZD01011002.1, read on the forward strand.
GGCAGGCAGCACGGGGCTGGCACCGCAGGGGCGCTGTCTATCCCCAGCTCCGAGGCTGTTTACCTGCCTCATGGCTGGCTCAAGGTTGCTGTGACCTTGGCCAGCCTGTCAGCTCCTGGATAGTGTGTTGTGCATAGAGGCTTAAAGCCAAGCCTCTCCCTACAGGACAGAGTCATACCAAGCAAGTCCAGCAAACAGCTCCCATGATGGGATGACAACAAGCCAGCATTGTCCACATATCCCATTTTCACAGCCCAACCTAGTAAAGGTCAGGTCTTGAGTTTTAGCAATCTGCAGAGCTCCATACAGGGGTTTACTAGAGCACTTGTTGGAGTTCAAGAGCTGATGGAGCGCCCTGTGCAGACCTAATCCCTGCAGTATAACCTGAGCCGAGGAGCACAGCCAAAACTAGCAGCAAAAGGCAATCTGCTACCAAGCAGTTTTCAATGCACCTCTTGAAGCCATTGAGCCTTGAGAGAAGTGTGAAGTCAGAGCGTGTGAAGCTGGATTAGGGCCCTCAGAGTCTTTCCTGGCACAGCTGACTGACCAGCTTGGGCACTGTACCCAGCTGATGCAACCAGACAGCTCCTGCCTAGCGAGCTAAACCAGTCAGGGATCATTCAGGCATTTTTCAGGTGCTATGTCTGGTTGAGATCCAGTGACCAACCCCTGTTCTGACCATGTCAAGCACTGGGCTTGGTCCAAGGGGAGTTCTCAGAGCCACCTTCCCACAGAGCACAGCACGCAGAAGAAACACATCAACCAGCCTCGCCAGCAAAAAGCTAATGAGGTAAGTCATACATTCAGATGTCCTAAATCACACAGAACTTAGCTATCAGACACCAACACCAGCTGCCCTGTCCTCAGCACCAAGTGGTCTTCACATGTGCCTAAAATGAAGAGGCAATTCACTAGTCACCTGTAAGTGTTACCTGAGTGATCCGATTGCACATCATTCATTAATTACATATCATTCATTAATTACATGGTCACCTGGAGCTGGTGGCCCACTCCCAGGCAGGTGATAACTAACAGCTACATAACAGGCATATGGCACATCATGATCCTTTTGGCAAAGAATTGCCACTGCTGGTTTAGTCTTCCACCTTGAATCCCAAACTCCAAATCACAGCAGATACTTACATCCCTGAGTGTCCAGCACTGAGGTTTAATGATGAGCACCTGAATTGGCATGGATGGAGTTACACCTGGGAGGTTTCTCTATCATTGCCACGTTTCTACATCAATCCTATAGGGAATCTCAGTCCTCAGGCAACCAGGAGTGCTTTGCCTGCCTAAGGCACATAGGCAGGCATTCCTGCTCCTGACTCCAGCACCTAGCCTGGGATCTTGTCTCGACCTTCTCAGAGGGTAAATTTCTGGAAATTTAGGGATTCCCTAAATCAGTTACTGCATTAATAAAACCCTCCAATAACTGGCTGCACCTATGATACAGTGAGCCCATCACATGACAGTGGAGATCTCACTGCCCTGCCTTTAGCTCACAGAGCAGGCTGCTGCCAGGGTCCTCATTCCCACGCAGAAATCAGCAGACTGTGATCCTGTTACTTATTAACCAGCTCTGATAATCTAAACAATGCATCACTCCAAGATATCCATCACTGAGCTGCCAGCCCATGGGCATTTTGTGTGTCACTCCAACCTGTCAAATACCTCATTAAAGCACCAGAATCACACAGAGCAGTCCTGAATCTGGTTCCTTTGTACAAGGGTATGTAGTGACAGGACAAGACCCTGGTACAGGTTGCACAGAGAAGCTCTGGCTGCCCCATACCTGGAAGTGTTCAAGGCCAGGCTAGACAGGGCTTGGAGCAACCTGGTCTAGTGGAAGTTGTCCCTGTCTGTGGCAGGGGGATTGGAATGAGATGGGCTTTAAGGTCCCTTCCAATCCAGAACATTCTTGTGTTCTGTGATTCCCTGGAGGAAAGAACCTCCCCACAACTCTGCAGATGGAGGCAGAACATTCCAGCAGTGAATCTTGCCTGCCTCCTGTGCTGCGCTCCTTTGACAAAGAGCTGAAAAGAAGTTGTTTTAAATAACTTGAAGCCAGATGTGACCATCCCTGAAACTGGAGAGATGTGTAGCCTAAAACTCAATCCAAACTTACTCCTCTCGATGCTTTCTCATCCAAATCACCCAGTGCACTTCCCTTCTCTTGAGAGCAAGTATTCATTTTACCAGTGGTAAAGTAAAACAGCCCAAGAAGAAATTAACAGTAAAGGGAAACCATTTTACTGCACTGGATTGATACAGCTTCCCCTGCAAAATTTCATGTAACAAGTACCACTGGGTGCAAAGTCAGAGGATGACAGTGTCTGGCTCACTCACAAGGACTGGGACTTATTTGATCAAAGCCTTACTCATGCAGCAATGCTAAGCTGACAATTCATATCAGATGTCCCCCTCTTAGGAGATAAAAAAGTCTAGTCTGCTGTTAAAAATACCTCCATCACAAGAGATGCACCCTGAAAATTATCACAATGAGAATAGCATCATGTGGATGCTGAGGCTGTTTCTACAGGGCTGATGGAAGCAAATTCATAAAGCTAAATGGGTTCTGGTTCAACAATAAGCCATTCTCTTCACCATCCAGGTGAATTTGCAGGATTGCTTCTCTCAGTCAACACTGTAAAAGAGTCCTAAAGTGAATTATACCATGGTTTAAATTAGCCCAGCAGGTTCCTTAAGTTCAGTAGCTTCTTCTCCACCCTTCCACCGTTACCTGACTCTCTCAAGAGTTCACTCACTAGCCTCTTCTCTGCCTTTCACGGCACTTTCACAACCTTATAAAGTTCTTAAATATGTTGTATTTCTGATATACCAGGTTCCTCCAGTGAGAAAGGGAAGATACCCCTTGAATTTCTCAAATCGTTAATAAAAAAATCATAAAACAATGGAAGGTCATCAGGTCTTTCACTGTATTGTGTTAACAGAATAGTGCTTCTGAAAACTATCCAGAGACAAGAAAATTTGACAGGTTGATGAACACAAAACGCTCTGAGGTACATTTCCAGGTCAGAGTTTTGAGAGGGAGTTGTATTGAATAAGCAGAATAATGCTGGGGAGGTCAAGCTCAGGTATACCGAGAGTCCAGTTTAAAGCCTTCAGTCCTTCTCAGTGGCAGAGGAGGAGAAAGGACAGAGTTAAAGGAGAATTAACAAAAAAAAAATACAAAACAAAAAAAGCAACAGGGAAGAGAACATTAGGAGAGGCTGTTGGCAAGAGACCTAGGACAGAGTAAGAGGAAAGGTGGAGAATTCAAAGGGTAACCCTCTGAACATTCACTTGGAGCTCACCAAGTGGGAGGAGAAACAAACTAATTAGTAGTATCAGGACAGGAGCCATACTAGCCTATATAAGCTGGTGGGACATTTTCTTTTACCCTGTTTTCCTTCTGTCCTAATCAGCAAAGCAACAGCTACCCCTGAGCTCATCAGAGAGGTAAGAGCACTCTGTTCATTCCTTTTAATGCACAGCAGTAGACATACACCCTGTTACTGACTTTTCTGCGTCTTTCCTCTCCCTCAAAGCACCTGACAAACAGCATTTGATTAGTCTTGCTGAAGGAGAGAGAACACCTAAGGCTCAGGAGGAGCACAGATTTTAAGGAATGTCACAAGGATATCAATTATTGAGCTTCTAGCAGGATGAGGATTTATTTGTATTGCTTAGCCCAGCTGGTTGAACCTTTGAGGAAAAGGAGAAAATTTAAAGAACAAACAAACAAATAAGAAACTCCTGTACATCTTTTACTGTCTTTCTATTCTGCAAAAAAGAAAAATGGCTAGATAGTAATAACACATAGTTAATGTAATAGTGTCTCTGTATTTCTCTGTCCCCAAGAGACAGATCTCTGAAAACTGAATTGTGGATGGGCTCAATGAATATTTTAATCTGAAGGCTAAGATTTCTTTTGAACTAATACTTAGAGATATATCTTCTATGGGAAAATCTGAATTTTTTTTTTCCAGTGAGGGTGGGTCAAGTGCATTATAATCTCTCTGTTTTGAGGACAGTGCTTGTGCATGCTTGTGTTCCTATGCATAACACAATACTCATCTAGCTTTACTAAACCCCTGGTAACATTACACAGGCTATGCTGGAACTAGAGTTGCTGAGAATCTGGCCCTTTCCTCCTATTGTACTTGGATGCAGGAATTCCTCTGAAAACAGGCTGCACACAGAGTTGGCTGCCTGCAGACTTCACGGCAAGAATTCAGAGAATGAAAGATACAATGGCTGCAATTGTGCAGTAGCAGGTCCTTGGAGACACAAATCTCACACAGTAATTTAAATCCTCTCTATTTACAGAGAAACTTGAGTTTTGTCAGGGAGAGAGGAAAATTCCAGAAAGAAGAGAAAGTACTAGATGACTTTGCTGCATTTTCAGAGATAAAAGCCCAACATCCAGCAACACAGGCACCACCTTGGAAATGCCCATTACCTGGGAGTGTTGATCAGCCAAATTACGCTGCTCCTCTCCCAGCTGCAAACACAACACCGCTCTTACCATGCATAACACATAACGAATGTGTGGCTGGGCTTGTCTCCACTTCAGCAAGTGAATAAAGGAGTATTTGCAAGCCTGATGTTGCAGGGGTGCAGCCCCAGCATGGTGCCTGCTGAGCAGCAGCTTTAACAAGGCATTACTGAGATGCCGTGGGTATGGCGTGATATGGAGGAAGTGCACACAAGTGGAAGAAAAATTGATTTAGGGAGACATGAAGTTGCATAACATCAGCACTTTGCTACAGGACATTTATTAACTCTGAAAAGATAGTTATAAAAACAATAGATTAGGCACTCAGCCCTGTGATGATTTCATCTCCATAACAGAGGAACATCCTTTTTTTTTTTTTTAATCTTCTGTTTTGTTTCATGGGAAGCTCTCACTTCCCATGGAAAAACAGTTTCAAGTAGTTCCTCCACACTTACGGCAGAGCACAAATCAGCACTTGCACCACTGAGATGAAAATTTCATTCAGACAGGCTCTGCCTGGGTCCTGCTGCTGCTCCTGTACCTCACCAGTTACACACCAGCACTGGCAGCCCTCACTGCATGGCTGGGACATGTTGCCAGAGCTTACGTGAGGTGAGGCAGTGTGCTTCAGGCTGCCTGTCTAAGGGCAGAACGTAGTCTTCAGCTAAGAATCTGGCATCAAAAAACCCACTTTCCCAGACTAATGAAAATCCAGAATAAACCAAAAAAAATTACCAAACCTGTCCTGCTGCAGAAGCCAAGCAATCTGTTCCAGCACAATGCTCCTTCTGTAATTACTTTAGTTCCTTCCTTTGTGCTCTAAGGGAAAAAAGGCACTTTGAGTGAAAACCACGTTATCATAACTTCAATAGCAGGTCTTCAAAAGACCTGCCGCAAACTGGCCTTCTTTCAATCCTCATCAGAGCATGCACACTTCAGTTTGAATTAATATTTAAGACATCACTATCTTAAAATTCTCTGAGCATCTCCATAATTCTGAGATACACCTTTCTATTATCTCCTTCGTTAAATATCTGCTGTGACCTACTCCCTAGAACCAGGTAACATATTAACAAAACATTAATCTGAGCACATATGGCAGGTACCATTTTGTAAAATTACAAAAATAATTAAAAATGCCTAAAAAATTCCATGCTAGTGCCAGTTTCCAAGTGGTTCACCACTCCTTTATATATTCATTGGACAGCTAAGTAGAATTATTGCAAGTCCTTCACGTTCTGTGTTTCTGAAGAGATGGTACAAGGCTCAGGGCTGTGGTGACAGTCAAACACACTCGCACAGGAGGCAGCCTCCAGACAGCACCTGGGGTGTAATTCAGGGAGGTCATGAAACCAGTGGGGCTGGATTTGGACCTTTGCAGTTCCATGGAGACTCCATCAGAAACCAAAGGTTCTCTTGGACTTCCCATTACCCACTAGACTGTCCTGCAGGTGAGGCAGTTGTTCCATAATGATTTCATTCTCTCTTAGTACATATATAATTTTAGAATTGTATATTGTCAAAGGTGTTGAAATGGACCTTAAAGATCATATAGTCTCATTCCAACTTGCCCCAAGAGGGATAACGTCTACTATCTCAGATTACTGCAAGCACCATCCATCCTGGCCTTGGACACTTCCAGGGATGGGGCAGCCACAGCATCTCTGAGCAACCTTTGCCAGGGCATCACCAGCATCACAGTCAAGAATTCCTTCCCAATATCTCATCTAACCCTGCCCTCTGGGAGTGGAAAGTCATTCCCCCTTGTCCTGTTACTAGAAGCACTATTAAAATGATAGGAAAGATGAAACATGATCTTTCTCTGGAGACACATCCCTTGATAGACTGGGACTGTCTGGAAAGCTGGACTTATATGACATTTAAAGGTCCCTTCCAAACCCAAGTGTTCTAAGATTCTATGATTCTGTGACATAACGAATGCTTATTTGACCAGCACTGCTGGCCAAAAGGTAATCACAATCACCCCATGGTCCCTGTGACTTTGGATATTTCAGAAGAACAGGTATGCAGGGCACTGACAAAGCCTTCATCAGGGATGAAGTCTGAAACAGCTTAGTGGAAATTACTCACCAGATCACCTGATCTTTTTGCCATGCTAAGTGCATTGCACTGACTTCATTTCTGCCCATGGAAATCCAGAGCAAAGGAGTTCTGCTGGCTCAGACTTGCAGTACTGCCTTAAGTATGCACGTAACTGTTTTTATATGGCAAAGCAATACATCAATTTTTGACAAATTATGGTCCTCAACTTGATTCATTTTTTTCTCCACTGTTCAAGTGGGCCAGTGACTCCAATACTTCTTCACTCACACATTTCACCCCACATTGCAAACTCCTGCTCTTCACTCAGCATGTAGGGAAACACCTTGGCTATCGGTCACACAGAATCATTGTAAAGCAACAGCACTTGACTTTATAGGTTAGCAACAGGGTAAGCCTAACTAAAGAGGAAGATTCTTTAAATGGAAAATGTAAATTCCCTTTCACCAGATGAAGAGCATTTATCTTGGCTGGAAATTTTTATTTAACTGAAAGTGCATCCAATTCACTTATTCCATTATTTCAGAATAAAATACAAGAAAAGCGAAGGTTAATGAATCAAAGTAATGAATTATAACTGAGCAAGGAAAAAGCCTTCCAGCACCAAGACACCATCCCTATACAGGTTTTTTCTCCTTTTTTTTCTTTTCTTTTCTTCATTAACCTTTTTATTTAAGGCCCTTGCCTTTGTGTCCTACAGAAAGTCAAATTCAGCACTCTTGTGCATACTGGTCCTGTAATCAGCCTCTCATATGGAGCCTATTCTTATATTAGTTGGACTCTTCCAAAAGGCAAAAAATGTCTATTTATTATTTGTGCAAATATTTTCTACATTCTGAAAGGTCACTCTCAGTCCTCCAACAACATACAGTAAGAAACTGTCCAAGATGTTCATTAATAAGCTGTTCCCCTACACAGACTCAGAGCTGTTTAACCACAAGTCTGAATCTGGAAATGTAATGCACAGGGGTGAGGCTGACTGAGCTTAGGCATTTATCATCTGTGTTTCTCAAGTATGGATTCTCTATCCAAGCTCCCAAGAAGACTATTACCAAAGTTTCAGAAAAGTGAAGGACTAATTCTATGTTTATGTGTTTTTATCATCCTATTTGGACTATCAACCCTCTACCTAAATTCATCACTTCTTGTACAAGCTGGTACTCACCAGTGAGACCTGAAGCAGATCTGGTTCTGTATTCACTCAACAACACACCTAGTCTTGGGTTTTCTTTGCCTCGATAATTACCAAGAATTAGTCCTACTCTTCAGGAAACAGAGTATACTCCAGGGAAAGGTTTGGCTGGTTTTAATTTTCTGGCTTCATATTGAGAATTGTCTCTTAGACAAATAACGATTTGGCTATAGGACAGTGTTTTAAAATCCAGTGTTTACAGTTGGGTATAAGTCTCTGATCCAGAGACTTACAGCCAGAATAAGCCTGTCTAGAGCTGTATGAGGTGCCAAAGACTTTTCCAGTAACTTCTTATCCAAAAAGCATGTGTCCCACAGGGGACTCCAACTCTGCCAGCCCTGCATGGATGCCCCAAACACCTTATTTAGGCCTAAGCACCTTTGTTTGGCCTGTAACACTCCCCCACCTTATTTAAATCTTTTTATATTGTCTTCTAAATTTAATAAGTGCCTTTTAATTAGTCCTTCAGGGCTTCTTACTACAGCTTGCAACATGTGGTCCCATATCTTGGCAGAGAAGAAGGCAATATGACTGAGGCAGAATGGAAAGCAAGCACTCTGATTTTGGCCTTCAGTGTGTTGGATCAGTGTTGAGTATTTCTAAAAATGATCGGCTAAAAGAATAGTTTGGTTGAGAAACTAAATATATGAATGCATGTGAGTAATGGAATAAGGCACCATGGACACCCCTCAAGCTAAGGCCATGATCATGAGAAAGGCTGAACTGATCCAAACAGGTGACAGTACAGAGACCTATAAACCTAAATGTAGGTGCCTTTTATTGGTGGTTAATGGATAAATTCAAACTGAAAATATGGGTTAAATAGTAGGAGAAACTTAGTAATTGGGTTGGATCTCTATCAAATAGAATCTTGTGGTAAACTTCAACCTCTGTGAAGCCAGTGCCCTCTAATGCTGTCTTGCTCTTTTTGAAACCACCCTTTAAATCAAGAGCTGCTTGATTTCTATCATACCTAGTATATCTGAGAAGAGTGTTGAAATCAGGTAAAACACTATGGCAAAATGCTCAGTGGCTCCTTGTGTTCAAATCTACCACTGCACACAAGTCTGGAAGGACAGAGCATAAGTTCATGAAGGCATGAGAATAAGGTGTTCAGAATAAGGATTTTTCTCCTTCTGGCTCCAAAATAACACATGATGAGCAATAATGTGTGATAGAGAGAATAAACAGCAATCAGTATGAGGCATTATAACAAGCTGTTTTGTTTTTCCCTTAGATTTTACCAAAGAATTAGAACAACAACATGGAAAACATTGTTGATGTCAAGATAGACACCAAGGGTGAAAGAAAGCCAGTGAAGCAGAATCCACTGAGCAAAGGTGGGAAAAGAATCTGCAGAGCTGTTGGGCATATCACTGGAGATATGAAGGAATTTGGAGCCTGGCTAAAAGGTAAAGCTCCTTCATCATGACTAATTAGGGGATTGAAAATAAAAAGTACATCCAAGGAGTAATAACTACTCAGCTATGTGACTCAGGTCAAAGTAATACAGAAACTACCTCTAGCCTGATTTATATCCATTTTGTAGGGGGAAAAAATCAGCTTTGTGCAGAGATTCACATACTGCTTAAATCTTGAGGATGTCTGAGATGACATTTACCTCCCAACAAGCCATGTACAAAGGGAATTTAGTCCCAAAGAACATAGCCCCAGATGGTTATTCTGTGCTCTGCCATTCTTCATAACACTCCATGTCCTTTCAGCTGAGCAGTTTCTGTCAAGCCTAATGCCACTGTGAAGTTAAATTACACATAGGTAGGTGTGTTTGGTCCCCACAATAAATCAGCAGTGGGATACACACACGATTTGCCATCTGAGCCACAGACATCATAAATTAGCTGGTTCATATGAATCCAGTCCAGGGGACTTTATAACACAGGGTTCTGGCAACCACGCTGTTCATCTCAGTTTTCCAGCTGTAATACTGCTGTATAGACCATAATAAATCCCAGTCAGGTTTTATAGTCTTGTTGATTCATTGCTTCAGTCATGGTGCCAAGTCCCAGTGCCAAAATAATTCCTGAGTTTCAAAAATACATCCTGAATCAGTACCATCTGTGTACTTTATGGGGTCTTGTTTTATTATTTAATTTGATCTCTTCCAGATAAACCTCTCATGATCCAGTTTATTGACTGGGTGTTGCGTGGGATATCCCAGGTGATGTTTGTCAACAATCCCCTCAGTGGGCTAATCGTTCTTGCTGGCTTCCTGCTGCAGAATCCTTGGTGGACACTCACAGGATGTTTGGGAACAGTTGTCTCAACTTTAACAGCACTTATTCTGGGACAGGACAGGTAAGTCCATCCTTTTCACCCTCAAAACTAGGTGGTCATTTCAGTGCTGACTTATGTGTGAAACATGTGATGTGGATGAGAAGTCTGAATTTAGTGAAAGGTGATGTGGATGAGAAGCCTGAATTTAGTGGAAGATGACATGGATGAGAAGCCTGAATTTAGTCAAAGTACTCCCTGCCCCTGGCAAGGGGTTGGAACTAGATGATCTTTAAGGTTCCTTCTAACCCAAATCTGCTATGATTGTATGATCTAACCTTCACTGGCCATGTATCTGGTCTGGCAGGAACAGTAAGGTCTTCCCACCAGCTGCACTTGCTGCCAAGGGACATGGGACATACCTAGAGAAGGGGCAATTGCTGAGGAAATACAGGACTTAAATATACAAAATTGAACATCAGTGGATGAGTCTTGGCAGGTTGTCACCACATAGTCACAACTGAGTGGGGAGGGAAGGGGTGATGCAAGCAAAGCCTCCTCAGATGAGAAGAATTCAAGATAGTTGTTCTCTTCCCACAGATCAGCCATAGCAGCCGGCCTGCATGGATACAACGGGGTCTTGGTGGGATCACTCATGGCTGTCTTCTCTGCTAAGGGAGACTACCACTGGTGGCTTCTGCTGCCTGTAGCACTGCTGTCCATGACCTGGTAAGTCAGGTGCCTCCTCTGCTTCTTCTTCCAACCCACACTGAGCCTGAGCTGTTGTGTTTCTGTGCAGAGGGCAATGGAAAGGAAACAGGATGAACACATATATGCTGCTAAATCTGTGCCATTAGTGGCACTTTTAAACTCAAATGTAATCCAGCAACAAATAAAAATGGCCATATAATCACAAATAAGCCCAGTGGGGAAAAGAAAAATCGATGGCTGATCATGTGTAATTCAATCCTCTAAATGTGAGTCATATTGCTGTGATGAGTCAATTCATTTTTGTTTCAAGAGGAACATTATTTTCGCCATTCCCTACTGTCATCAACCACAAGTGTTTCATCTATTTAAGCCACCATATAAAAATGTCATGAAAATTTACTTCTCCAGGCACAGAAGCTGTTCAGTGGTCCCAAGGCATGATGGTTGACACTAATCAAAACAAACAACTAATAATACTTTACTTGTATATATGACACAATAATCCACTAGGTATTTGGACAGCAAAAATTTTGAAAGCTGGTCTTTGACCCCAAAATGTCTTGTTGTAGATTGCTAAAACCACACATATAATTTTTCTGCCTGAAGTTCATGCAGTGTTATAGTCACTTTGATCTCAGCTCTTATTTCTGATCCACAAGCCTGAGCAAGGGCACACAGCCACATTCACAGTTCACTCAGACCTGGCGAGGCTGTTCTGTATTCAGTCCACTTCAAGTGCTGGGAAAAAAAATGGTGAACACTGAAACTGAGCTGGAGAGTAACTGCTACATCACTGGAATCCTGTCTCATTCATGCTCACCAAATTTACCATATATATTGTGTAACATGATGAGAATCTGTACATTCATAACTGCCTTGGACAGAGTAGGAATTTTATGGAATGATATAAGTCATATGTCTGATTTTATCAGAAAGATAAATGCATTAAACAGCTTTAAATAAAATATAAACTGAATTTTCTGCCATTGAATTTACAGTTGAATTTTGTTCTTGTATGATTTTTGCCTAGTTGACCAGCTTCTAGTGAGACCATTGTATTCTTCTTTCAGTCCTATTTTCAGCAGTGCTTTAGGCTCAGTCTTCTGTAAGTGGGACCTGCCTGTTCTCACCTTGCCTTTCAACTTGGCCTTGACCCTCTATCTGGCTGCATCAGGACCACATAACCTCTTCTTCCCTACAACTCTCATTCAGCCTGTAACAGCAACACCAAACATCACCTGGACAGAAGTTGAAATCAAAATGGTAGGTTGTCTAAAGGATAATATTCTTCTTTACTTAGAAATAAAAACACATCTTCCTTTATAGAATGTACTATCTTCCTTTACAGAATTCCAGAATGATTTGGGTTGGAAGGGACCTCAAAGCTAATGTTGTTCTACCACCTGCCAGGGATAGGAACACCTTCCACTATCTCAGGTTGCTCCAAGTCCTGTCCAATCTGGCCTTGGACACTTCCAGGGATGGGGCAGCCACAGCTTCTCTGGGCTACCTGTGCCAAGGTCTCACCATACTCACAGCCAAGAATGTCTTCCCAATATCCAGTCTATCCCTGCCACCTGGCAGTGGAAAGACACTTCCTCTTTTCTTGCCACTCCATGCCTTGTCCCAGGTCCCTCTCCAGCTCTCCAGGAGCCCCTTTACACACTACAAGGGGCTCTCAGGTCTCCCTGGAGCCTTCTCCTCTCCAGGTGAACACCCTCAGCTCTCCCAGCCTGGCTCCAGAGCAGAGAGATTGCCACCCTTGGAGCATCTGTGTCACCCTTCTCTGGACTCAGCCCAACAGGTCCACCTCCTTTGTTACTACAGGATGGCCTGACAATACAAAATTTCATTTATAAGATGGCTATTTTCAAAAATGTAAAGGTTTACTCTGGGAATGAACATTTTTGATAGCTGACAAATGAGACTCTTTTTGGTATCTTCCATTTGCAGTTGGATCTAAATGTATATATTTTAATCTTCTAAGAGTCTCTAGAATCCAGTTGCCCGTTTCTGTGCATATACTGATCATCTCCCCATAGCTATGCTTGTTCTGATACTTCCAGTTAACTCAAGGGGTAATTTTAGTTTTTCACATAGAGTGTTTATAAAATTGCACCTTTCTAAGTAGACACAAGCAAGCAGATATTACTATGGTAGAATGGTTACAAATGGATGCAAGGCAGACATTCAGATATTTTTAATTTATTTTCAAGTGGAAACCTTCCAAAGCAACATTTTATTCTCCTGTATAACACCATAAACCATATAGACAGTAGAGTAACAGCTTTCCCTCAAGGCTCAGAGCACTATTTTGAAGGGCTCCCAGGGAGTGATTAAGAAAAGGAAGCTAATTGACACTAAATATCAACCCCAAAGTGACATTTCTAGAGGAACATTTACCATGGTGCATAATTTTATGGGGAACATCAATGGAAAAGTGCCTTAAAACTGCCTCTAAGCTGTGACCAAGCTGGGCTCTGTCCCACTAACTCGGAAAGTCCATTCACATTCCTAGTGAATCCCAAGGGATTTTCAGGTATATAAGTAGATCAGAGATATAATCTTTCCTGAGAAAAGTCTCATAATTCTGGCCCAGACATTACTGGCCATTCCACTTTTGGATCTGCCCAGTCAGAGGGGGATGTCTTCTCAAAGACATCATCTACCTGAGCACTTCCATGCCTTAGGTTCACTGTCACAGTTCATATGGATATGTAAAAATGGCCAAGTCAACAGCATGTATAAAGGTGATGACTAAACCCTTTCACAAAATGTTTATCTTTGATATTAGAGCAAAATCTTGGCATAGTAGTTTATGGCTAGGGAACATGTCTTGACTCATTTTCATTGAAGGGAATACACTGTGGAAATGCCCTACTGTCTCCCTGGAAGTGTCCAAACACTCCACTTAGAAAGACAGACTGCATCCAACAAATGTGTAACACAAAAAAAAAAAGTTACAAAGCCAATAACAAATTGGTTTAGTTTGTTTTTGTTTTTCTTTTTTTTTTTTTCAATTTTTACAGCTCTTGCAATCCATTCCAATCGGTGTGGGACAGGTTTATGGTTGTGACAATCCCTGGACTGGGGGAATTTTCCTGATGGCTTTATTTATCTCTTCCCCACTCATTTGTCTGCATGCAGTGATTGGCTCAACAGTGGGGATGCTGGCAGGTAAGGATTTGAATTGTGCCACAGATTTATACAGAAGCATGGACAATAAAAGAGGAACTGCACTAAGTAGAGCACTTACAGTGTTTCTTCCATTGGGGAATGACTGCTTGAAAACAATATATACATAGACTTCTCTTTTAAGAATTCTTTTGCTTGACTTCTCAATTCTCTTACTTTTTTTTTATGATGCTGGAAATCTTCAGAAATGTGGTTTGGGCTGAGATGAATTTTTACCATGAAATACTTAATTTCTGAATATATTCTGGTGGGTTTATGAGCAGATTAATAAAAGTCATAGCCATCAGTATGAACATGTGGGCCCCAGGCATGCACTTAAGATTCACATGGAGGCTCATTCACTTTTGAAATCTCATCACCAAAGTCAGCTCAGGAGCCACAGGGAAATTCTGCCATGACTTCACCAGATCAAAGTAGCTTTGGCCTTAGACTATAGCAACATGACTACAAATAGGAACTCCATGCACGTATGCTGGCTGGAACCCTCAAAAAGCTGGATTTGTGCCATTTCTCTGCTGCTTTTACCTCTTTGGCCAAGGAATGACAACCTCTTTGACTTATTTTCCAGGACTGAGCTTAGCAACACCATTTAGCCAAATCTACTCTGGGCTGTGGGGCTACAACAGCTCCCTCTCCTGTGTTGCCATTGGGGGCATGTTCTATGCTCTCACCTGGCAGACACATTTGCTGGCAGTTGCCTCTGGTAAGTACCCGATGGATTTTCACCTCAGCCACACTTCCTTTTGAAGTGAGACAAGATGCATTTCTAGCAGAGGTGGGCTGGAGCCACATGGGCATCTCTAGACAGGCAGATGGCCATAGATGAGACTGACAAATGATGGACCTTGATGTTGGAGCTGCAGCTTTAAAAATACCCTAACAACAATAAAAGTTGTGCTTTCATTTTCAGGCAAGAGTTGTGTTTAAAACAAGAGATGTGATCAGTTGACACTGATTAACTAAGGTCTTTGAAATTAGATGATTCGTTTTGAGACATTGTGTTCGTTCACTTATTGCTGGATGAATCACTCTGAGTTTTCCAATCATAGATACCAGCTCAAATTCCTTCTTTGAAAAAGGACATACCTAAAATTTGCGAAAAGTGAAGCTCAAGATCAGTCCAGAGCTGTAGACAGTTCACATTCCACATTCTATTGAAATGGATACTAAAGGCATGAGCTAGGTAGCACAGCATGGTTGAAGAATTATTTATAAGGCAATTCCATATGAAATTTCAACATCAGAGCGAGCTAGGAGTGAAACTGTTGCTCATTCAGTGCTCATATAAAAAAGATTTAGCTTTATATCTCATTGACCCAACTGCCCTAGAGGCAGAGTAGATGAGGGTGGAAGGGTTATTTTCCTATTTAAGCCCATCCATCAAGCTACATACTTTCCATGTCAGTGCATTTTTCAAAAGCCTCTGATTCCATAGCACAGTTTTAGTCACTTGAGTTCTTTTTTTCATTTGTGCATTTGTTTTGCCCTTTCCATAAGCTCCAGGCTGGAGGGGATAATGGTAAGGAAGGAGCTTTAAGAGCTTACTGTCCAGGCAGGGTCATGATCATTAGTAGAGCTAACCAAGGCACAGTGAGAGATATTTGCCCTTGCTGTTCTACCCTATGAGCAACTAAACTCACCTTTCTATTTCACAGCACTCTTCAGTGCCTACCTGGGAGCAGCAGTGACCAGCATGTTGTCTGTGGTAAGTAGTGTATCAGCTAAGGTCTGGTTTCCAACCACAGATTTCAGCACTATACCTTTTCCTGGCTTGTCAGGCAAAACAGCAAGATGTGGAGAACAATTCAGCCAAATTCAGAAATTGTCTGGAAGAGGGGTTAATATCTGCTCAGTGGATTGGTGTGATTCCTACTGGAACAGGCCACCTAGAATTATCACATTACTTTTCATCCTCAGAGTTTGAATGAACTTCCATAGCTCTGTTCTCAACACTTACGAGATCATAGAATCACAGGATGGTTTGAGTTGGAAAGGTCCTTAAAAACCATTCGGTCCCACTCCCTGCCATGGGCAGGGACACCTTCCACCAGACCAGGTTGCTCCAAACCCCATCCAACTTGGCCTGGAACACTTCCAGGGATGGGACAGCCACAACTTCTCTGGGCAACCTGTGCCAGGGCCTGACCACCCCACAGTCAAGAATTCCTTCCCAATATCCCATCTAACCCTGCCCTCTGTCATTGTAAAGCCATTCCCCCTTGTCCTGTCACTCCACACCCTTTCCAGCTCTCTTGCAGCACCTTTAGGCACTGGCAGGCTGCTATAAGGTCTCCCCATTCAGATGTCTCTACTTTGTGCCTGAAGCAATTGAGAAAAGGGCCCTCCACATGTGCAAAGAAACAGTAAATTTGGTTTAATTGATTTTCTCAGTTGCCAAAACACAGTCAGTACAACAGTCCTGGGAAAAGCTGAATGCTTCTGGTGCCCAGTCCTGTCTCATCTCCACCCACTCCTAATTCATGTGCCTCCAAGACCATGGTAGATGCACAAAGAGAAGGCAGACCTCTCACCAGAGCTGGTAGATATTGCAGGCTAATGCACAATGTCAAGATCTCATAAAGAGATCCTGTCACCCCAGGAAAAACCTCAACGCAAAACCAAGTCTAGACTTCCTTGAGAAACCTTGTTCCAAGGTGCCTGCCTGGCGTTTTTATTCAAATAAAAGAAAGATGCGTAGTAAACAGGTGGTTTGTTATTTTTCTTTGCAGTTTGGGGTACCATCAGGAACCTGGTCCTTTTGCTTGTCTGCACTGACCTTCCTGTTAATAACCACGAACAACTCTGCCATCTACAAGCTGCCACTCTCCAAAGTCACCTACCCAGAAGCCAACCGAGCTTATTATCTGAAGACGAGGAAACATCAGAGGTCTTGCTGCGAGGCATAAAGACCCAAGAAGAGAGATATCTGGCAGACTTTGAGGCAAGAGCACAAAGTATTTCCCCAATAGACTGTGATTTTTGTGCTACAAAGTCAAACACCACCTTCTAAGTGGAGAGACTTTTCCCAGCATATCTGGTTGTTCTATTAGAACAAAATTTCCATTAGATAGGACTGCACTGGAAGGACCTTTCCCAAGACCAATCTGTAATGATTTTAAAGCACATATGTCTGAAAAGACACTTGAATAATATAGCATTGGGGAAATCACTTAGAAGTTGAAAAGAAAAATCTCTGTGAAAGTGAAGGCACAGCAATCAGACACAAAGCAATGAGGAGCATCTTTCAGCATCTGAGGGGACTCCTAGTTAACAGCTAAAACCCACTTATGACAGTAATAAGATACGTTTTAGAGAGATTCATAGGAGCAGAGAAGTGGAATAAAGAGTACCCTTTGCCAAGTAGAAAATAAGTGGTGAAATATTTTGCCTGGAGGACCTCTCAAGCCCTGCGGAGAGACGTGTGTGTCAGCAACCATCAAGCACAAGATGGAGATGATCTTCATGATTTTTGTGTTAATCTCATGATTTTTCTAAATACTTGAACTTGGTGATGGGTTCACAAAGGAGGGAACAGCAAAGAAGTCATTGCTGACCCTTTCCTGTGCAATAAAATGTCTCTGTTCAGTCTATGCACTAGTAGAGCCAATCTGAGCTGATCTCCTTGACCTCGCTCCCTACACTGTCCCCTTCAGGCCACCAATATCAAAGAGCAAAATGCTACTCTGTCCCAGTCTCCTGCTAATGCTCAGGGGAATCTTCTCACTCTCTGCAATTCCCTGAGAGGAGAGTGGAGCCAGGTGGGGGTTGGGCTCCCAAGGAACAAGGGACAGGGTGGGAGGGAAGAGCCTCAAGCTGTGCCAGGATGACTTAAGTTGCATATTTGGAAAATTTCTGCACTAAAAAGGTTGTTCAGTCCTTGCACAGGCTGCCCACTAAAAACAGTGGTGGAGTCCCCAGCCCTGAAGGGATTTAAAAGCCTTATAGATGTTGCATTGGTTGGACTTTATGGTCTTAGAGGACTTTTCCAGCATAAAAAATTCAGTGATCCCATGAAGCAGCTTCTCTGCCCCACACTGAGAGGGGGATAGCTGGTGGACCAGAGCACCAGAGCTCTGCAGGTGCCCAGCCATGTCCCAGCTCTGCACAGGCTCACAGAGTCTGCAGGGAGGGAGGAGAGAAACTGACCCTGAAGAAAACAGTGCTGGTCACCTTAGTGGGAGTGAACTCAGACCCTTTTCTGGCTCACCAAGATACTCCATCTCACAATGAAGCCAACATCTTCACCAAAAGTACCCCCATGCTATTTTTTCAAGCATCACAAAGATCTGAGTATAAAATATTTGGGATGAATTTCTGTCAGTATCTTCTGCTGAAGTTTCAGTTTTTCAGATGTTTGAAAGTATTTCTGTATGACTGACACTTCAGGGATCACTTGTAAAAATGTACCATTTATAGTGTTTTACTTAATAAATGCCTATATAATACTGTGTGAAGTTAATATTTAAACAAATATTCATCCTTTTTCAAGTTTTGTATAAGTTTCCCCCTATTTATAATCACCAAGCTCTTCCAAAGACAGGTTACCTTTTAAATGAGTAGTGTAGAAGACATTGGAAAATAAAATTTAAAATTAGTGTATGTGGACTATTTAGGAATCTTTTAACTTTTGCTCTTTGTGCTTATCATAGAAACACAGAATCACAGACTGGTTTGGATTGGAAGGGTCCCTAAAGACCATCTCATTCCACTCTGCTGCCATTGGCAGGGACAGCATCCACTAGACCAGATTGCCCTGTCTAAGATGGCCTTGGACACCTCCTGGGATGGGGCAGCCACAACTTCTCTGGACAATGTGTGCCAGGGCTTCCCCACTCTCATGGAAAAGAATGCTTTCCCAATATCCCACCTAACCCTGCCCTCTGGCACTGGGAAGCCATTCCCCCTTGTCCTGTCCCTCCATCCCTTGTGCCAAGTCCTTCTTCAGCTCTCCTGGAGCCCCTTTAGGCACTGGCGGGGGCTCTCAGGTCTCCCTGGAGCCTTCTCTGCTCCAGGTGAGCCCCCCACCTCTCCCATATTTTGGCATTTTGCTGCATCAATGCCTTCTTAGATGCAAGTGCAGCCTGTTTCTGTACAGGAGGAACAACAAGCCAAAGGCACAGCACTGGGCCATCAGAACTGTAGGCAGATCTGTAAGACCAGATAGTGACTGAGTCCTAGGGGAGATGCTGCACAGGCCCCCGGATTGGGGTTAGATGAGGTCAGTGAGCCTTGAGCAGGTCCAGAGAAAGCCATAGAAGTGTCCTGAGGGCTGGAACCCCTCTGCTCTGGAGCCAGGCTGAGAGAGCTGGGGGTGTTCCCCTGGAGAAGGCTCCAGGGAGACCTTATTGTGGTCTTTCAATACTTAAAGGTCTCCTTAACCAAGATGGGGACAAACTTTTTACCAGGGACTGTTGCAAGAGGACAAGGGGTGACTGTTTTAAACAAAAAAAAGAGTCAATTTGGAGCAGATATAAGGAAGAAATTTTTTATAATTAGGGTCGTGAGGCACTGGCACAGCTTGGTCAGTGATGTGGTGGATGTTCCATCCCTCGAAATACTCAGGGTCCGGCTGGGCAAGGCTCAGAGAAACTTGGTCTGGTTGAAGACATCCCTCATCATTGCAGAGGGCTTGAACTAACAACATTTAGGTGTCCATCCCAACACAAACCATTCTGAGCTTCTATGATTTATCAAACTATAATGCAAAAGGATATTTTAGTGTTTGAACTGACACTCACCCACTCAGGTCCATGTGTGACCCTGAGAGCCAAACCTACAGAGGCTGCTTTCACTCTTATGTCAAAATCTGAGCTCAGGTAAAAGAAAACACCTTATGGCCAGTGTAAATCAGAGATACCCTCTGGCTGGTGCTATTCCAGTTTCTGTTGCTGAGCAACAGGCACATTTTGGCAGTACCTTAAAGAAATATGCGCAGAACTGCAAAACAACAAAAGATAAAGGCCATGCCTCAGCCATTAGGAAGATTTTGCAAATCATTCAGAATTAATTCTACACTTTACGCTATCCAAAGAATTTATTATTCTTATCAACCCTCACAAAAATGAGCTATTTGGTAATTTGACATGTGTATCAGTCAGAACATGTGCATCATGCTTCTTCCCATTATCATTCATAACACAGTCTTTGCTAACAGAACTAATTTATCTTATTTTTGCAACTGTTCTTTTTTATTTCTTTACATCAAATAAATGTAATTCATGTTACTTTTTTTTTTTTTTTGAGCACTGTTTTTCCATTCTTGTTTCAGACACACAGGTGATACCAGTAAGAAACGCTTAATTTGGGCAGGAATTTTGCGATATTTTGTAGGACTACCTCCCTCCTAGTGACAGCAAAACCTAGCAAAAAAGATGTTACTGTGTTTACAATTCTTAAAGTATATTAAATAAGTAAATAATATTTTAAAAATAATTGACTGGGAAATATAATTAAAAATAAACAAACAAACAAACAAAAGTAAAAAACCCTACAACCCCAAACCACTTGGAAACATCTTCTTGGAATCATATTTTATCCAAAAAATCTACCTCAAATGAACTGCCTCATTGCCACCTCCTAGGCCAATCTCATTGATAATGTTTGACATGCATAGTTCTCCCCAAGACTCCCAATTCCATGTCTAGCACCTGCCCCAGTCTCCACCATATGACACTGGCATGTCTCCTGTCCCCCAGAGAGGGGGCAGCCGCTCTGGTTCAGCGCCCGCTCTGGTTCAGCCGCCCAGTAACCCTGGCTGCAGCCACACACCCCATAGTCCTGTATGGGGTTTGCTATTGCAGGCAATGACAGCATCAATGACAACTCAAGACATGGCAGGGGGGGTTGGAACTACATGGTGTTTAAGGTCCTTTCCAACCCAAACCATTCTGTCATTCTAAGACAAAAAAAATTGTAGATTGCTCATTGAGGACCAGCAGATTTTTGTCAGCAGAACCCACTCCTCTCCCTTCCCAAAGCAGTGCTGCTTCTTCACAGAGCACAGGGCACGCTGACAGCACCAGCAGCTGTACCAAGACACGGGCTACAGCCTCATTTCCCTTTTCACCAGCAAACCAGTATCTGGGCAAGGCCTCAAGAGTCTAATATTTAGTCATGCAGTGAAGACACAGAATCCCTGATGATGATGATGAACTGGGAAGAGGAAACGTTCAGCCCAGGTTACCTGAGCAGCAGCCTCAGGAGCCAGCTGCAGAAGCAGGACCAAACCCGAGGTATGACTGCTGCACACCAGTACTTTAGATGCTTAAATCTAGGGACATGCAACAATGAAGCTTCCTTTATCTGATCCCCCAGGACTGCTGCAGGTTTTGTTTGGTTTTACAGTGTTGCACATGAAATATAAACAGTATAATGAATGCTCCTGTTGATAGTTATCTAATCTTTTGAATCTTGACATTTAGTGTGAAGGAATTGACTCAGAATTTGGCCATAGCAAGAAATAATTCACCCACTAAGAAAGATGCTACCCATGAGGAAGTAGTGCTGTGCATTGAAAAGATTATTGCTTGATTATTTCTCTCTCCTTCAGAATGCAAGCACTGCAAACATCACTATGGCAAGTGAATTGTTGGGCACAAATTAACACCTTTCTGAATCTTTCTCATTTTCTTGCTATGGAAAACTGCCTTCAGGTGATCAAGCCTTTTCTGTTACCAGCAATTGAGCTTACTCCAGATTTGGGATGAGGTGAGGAAACAGTATAACTCTCAAAGAAAATACGCCCTAATGACTTAAGACCTTCCCTCTGCTTATTGCCAAAGGTACAGATAGATCACAGTAATTAGTTTCACATGCACTGAAACAGAAATTGTTTAAAAATAAGTAGGAGGCCTTAATATTTCTTAGATCTGAGTCAGAAGGATCACCTTAGGTCCCCCAATGTAACATCTGTCACATGAAAGGGAGGAGGGAGACAGAAACACAAAGATTTCTAGTCTTAACTGTATTAATTAAAAGTTATTAGCTGTAAGCGCTTCCAGACAATCAAATCCTTATGTACCCAACTCTGCCTGTCTTTTAACTGCCAGCACACAGGTTGGAAGGGGATTTGACGTCTGATATGAAGCCACACTTCAGCCAGGGAGAAATAGCTGTAAGTGTCCTCGGAGTAATCAAAACTTTATGAACTCAGCACTGCCCGCCGAACCCTGGACAGAACACAGGCTGGAAAGATTTTTGACTCCCCTATGAGAACCACACTTAATAGCAAAAGAGAAAAGAACCTTTCTCACGATATCTCCCGAAATAACTTTTATTAATACAAATATGTGACAATAACTAATATGGGTTACTTATTCAGTGATAACATTTAGCTGCAGGATTGTACAAAATACCCCCCAAAGACATCAGCACAACACACATTTCAAGGACCACTCCAGCAGTATATCACTTCCATAGCAAACTTAACTAACAGAAGATTACTAAACAGAAACACAACAGTTCAACACCACCAGTAAACACAATAACCCAAAAGAAAAGCAACAGGAAAAATATATCATTAACCCACATACACCCAGTGAGCTATAGCAAATTACAACTAATAAGGTATAAGAAAAATAAAGTAAGAATTCAGTTGCTTACCCCTGCAATATTGATGGAATGGGGGAGACAGGGTAGCTCTCAGGTTGCCCTCCCAGAGGTGGAAAGGTTTTCTCCCCAAGTTGCAGTTAAACTGCACTTCTTTTATATTTTTTTTTTCTTCTCCAGGTATTTGTGTGACCAATGGTCAGTCTACTGGGGGGGGGATGCAGATGCCCTGAGGTGAGGTGGGCCCTTGAAGATATCGCAAAAGAAGGCCATGCTATGTCTTAACACTTCATCCTTTGTTAATCTTATCAGTTTGAAAGCCTTTGTCCTCTGCTTGGAGCATCTCTCCAGGGGGCTGAGGCATATCTCCCAACCCATTAGGCCTTATCAGTTCATCACCCCACAACGTCCATGCTGGAAAATGAAGAGGATCCAGTGTTGACACAGACTCACACTCTTCTCTGCTGAGGATACGCACCCTGACACAGTCACAGCCTTTGTCAAACAGCATCTCCCAGATCATTCCTAGACAGAGCTCAGCCAGTAGCGTGGACACCCCTTGACTCCACCATGTTTCCTACACAGGTAATATTTAAAGATGCATTATTTGCAAAGGGGCTTTGAAGGTTAAATTACTTATCTTGAGGATGAGCCCTCCTGACTTGATATTGTATTACAATGCAAAGTAGAATCAGAGAGGAGAATCACAGAATTGTTTCGTTTGGAAAAGAGCATCAAGTTTCCCCAGTATAGCCAAGGCCATCACTAACCCATGTTCCCAAGTGCCACATCCACTGCCTGTTAAATATGTCCAGGGATGAGGACTCCACCACTGCCCATGGTACCCTATGCCAGGGCTTGACAACCCTTTCAGTGAAGAATTTTTTTCTCTAATATCCAGTCTGAACCTCTCCTGGTGCACCTTGAGGCTGTTTCCTCAAACCAAAATAAAACAAGTCAGCTTCATTGAGTTCCTGTACATTCATCAGCAAGAACATTTTTATACCTGACTGTTTGTGTGTGCAACATCCTGGACCTGCACAGGCTGGCGTTTAGCTCCTGTTGGCCACCCTGTCCTTGGCATCAGGGGCAGAGATGTCCTTGGCACACACAACAGGACACAGCAGCAATGAAGCCCTGCCTTTTGGTGGACACAGCAACATACATCTGGGGGTGGAAAGAGGAACAGAATTAAAGAGGAAGGGGGAGTACAAGTAACTCTGCAACCTGGTTCTGAGCATCACCCAAAGGTATCACTGAGGAAGGAAGCCAAGGAGAGCCAGAAAAAAGGAGGCTGAAGCGACAAGCATGTGGCAGAGCAGTTCATGTAACTTCTGCTATGGAGCAACAAGATCCAGTCTGAAGCTGGACAGAATCCAGGCCACAGCACCAGTATTTCAACCTCCCCCAGGGAGTGATGCATCTTGAAAGTGGGCCCCAAATATGAGCCATATTCACAGAATCATAGAATCATCATTTAGGTTGGAAAAGATCATTGGCATGAGGAGGATTTCTCACAGAAAATTCAAATGCTTAGAAAGGGAGCAACAAAACCAATGCTGCAATCAAACAGAAGCATCTGTGCTTGGAACATTGGAGCAATTGTTCCCACTTTTAGGCCCAGTGATGTCAACAATATTAATTTTTTAAGTAAAATAAAACTACATGTGCAAAACTGGAATTAAAATGGAAACATTTTCTGTGAAATCTTTATTTTCTTTCCTTTTGCCTCTCATGAAAATATACAGATTAGAAAATGGATGGAATGTATGGGCTTAGGAAACTGACAAACCAGAAACTCCCTCACTTTAGATTAAACATTCTTGGATTGGTCATCAGTTTAATCGGATAAGGCTGAAATCAGTAGGAGTTTAATCATCAGATTTGTTAATTAATACATTTAAAGAAATAATTCTAGGAAAAGCATGCCCCTGGAACAGTGCACTGGAAAGGAAAAGAGGGAATTTTTTCAAGTGGAATTTTCCAGCAAATAATCTTGGTGCCTCAGTCACAAAGCAGCTATAAAACACATAATAGTATATAGATTTGGTGAAGGAGGATAGGATACTCTATAAGAAAGTGCAAGTCCAGAGAAGGCCATGGAGATGCTCCAAGAGCTGGAACATCTGTGCTGTGGACACCAGCTGGAAGTGCTGGAGGTGTTCATTCTAGAGAAGAGAAGGCTCCAAGAGCCTCTTTCAGTGCCTAAAGGGGCTCCAGAAGCACGGAAGAGGGACTTGGGACAAGGGATGCAGGGACAGGACAAGGGGGAATGGCTTTCCACTGCTAGAGGGCAGGGATAGACGGGATATTGGGAAAGAATTCTTACTATGAGAGTGGTGAGACCCTGGCACATGTTGCCCAGACAAGTTGTGGCTGCCCCATCCCTGGGAGTGTCCAAGGCCAGTTTGGAGGAGGCTTGGAACAACCTGGGATAGTGGAAGGTGTCCCTGCCCATGGCAGGGGATTGGAAAGAGATGAGCGTGAAGGTCCTTTCCAACCCAAACTGTTCTATGACTGATCTGTTTGTGCTGAGATGCTAAAACACAAACAGGACTCTCAGCAAGCAGCCAAGGGGCATCTGTCTAAGGCCTCTTCACTGCTGGTCTATAGAAATGCTGTCACCTCATATGCCAGCTCTCCTGAACTGGTCATTCACCTCATTAGCCAACCAGATATTAATTGCCTTTTGTGTGGGTAAAAAAGATGATGAAGTTTTGTTAGTGATGGCAAAAATGCCACATAAGTAGTCACTTGTGTTACATCTCTCTTCCCATGAATGTTCTTTTGTCTGCAGAACAAGGAAATAAGAAAACTTCCTGTATCTGGAATTGTGATATATTTTTTATTACACATTCCCAGCTCAACCCCATCTTCCCTTTGCTCTTTGTTGCTTTCATCTACGCATGTGGCTGAGAACACCTACAACCAGTGGCAGCATCTGGCAGTAAATGCAGGATCCTCAGTGACATTCTGCTTCCTGGAATGTCCTGGGTCTACTCTCAGCCATGAGCCAAGGGTTCATGCAAAGCAGCAGTTTTCACCTGGGTGTAAGGATCCAGAATGATAATCTCCTTGGCACATCTCTCCAGTTCAACTCAGAATAACCCAACATACCACTTAACTTCAATGTACCCTTATTTAAACTGCATGGGTGACTCAACCTTACCTACACACAAAACATCTTAAATAAAAATCCTCCCTCCCTGGATAGGGGAATCTCCCTCAACAGCAATTGTCCTGTGTTGGTGGCTTAGCAGCAAGAGACACTTGTGTGTAGTTTTTCTGCCAGGCTCTCTGAGCAGTGAGCTATACGTAATAAACCCAAGTTTTAGCTAAGAAATAAGCAAAAACAAAAACCCCTGGGGGATACTGAATTTTTGTTCTTTGCCCCTAGGAACTCCTTCCCTTTTTGGCTATCCCACCTTGATGGCTCTTTAAGCCATCACACCCTTTTCCCATTTCTCCAGTCCTGATTTTCTTGTGGTGTGTTAGTGGACAGGGGCACTGACCCCTCTGGAAAAGCATTCCAGCTTCTCCAGAACCACTTAAATTCATTAGTCCTTAAAATTCCTTAGCCACAACACCCTCCAGTTCCTACCAGAGCTTATTCTGGGTCTCCCTGCACCCATGTTCCTGCCACAGCAGTGTCCATCCATAGGCATCCTTGAGCAGGACCCTCACTGGAGTTCACTTAACCCCAGATGCCCTCAGCAGCTTGTTGGAAAGTACAATCCCATTCATTTCTCTCCTGAAACACCTAAAGGCACAGGATTACATCTCTGTGGGTTGGAGAATGAAGAAACACACATAACGTGGCAAAAGACTCCACAGCACCAGTGACTCGATCCATCCTGGTATGGGATCAACATTCCCAAAGAGATAGGAAAGGCAACAAAACTATTAGAGAGGCATTCAAAAAGGTTTTATGAAGGCAGATCACATGCCATTTGATCACCTTTGAATCACACAATATAGAAAGCATTGTTAGATTACATTAATTTAACTGGGAAATACAAAGAAAAAGTGGATTCAGGGAAGAAAGGATCCATGCAGTAGTGCAGCAGAAAGAGCAGCCCACCCAAAATGTAGCAGGTATTTAACATAAGGGAGCATGAGATTATACATGGACAAAAAATGAATGATGCAACTTTGGGATGAATTTGGCATGTTATATCTTTTAATTTTACTAAGCAAAAGCTGAAAACTGATACAAAGCAGAGCAAGGAAGTAGAATAGTTTTGAAAGGGCAAATGCCCACTGACATTGCAAATGACAGAACTTTCAAATGGCCTCAAGCAGCACCAGTGGAGGTGTAGATTGGATATTGGGAAAATTTCTTCACAGAAAGGGTGGTCAGTCATGTTTCCAAAAGGTGTCCAAAAGGAATGTGACACTTGGGGACATGGTTTAGTGGTGAACTTGGTGCAGGATTGACTGTTGAACTTGATCTTAGAGATCTTTTCTGACCTTAAGGATTCCATGATTTTATGTTGTGAATTGGAAGTTCTGTTGGGGAATAAGAACAGATTTGCAGAAACAAAGCAGAAGAGGAGATATATGCTTATCCCTTAGGTGTTTGCAGACATGCTGAAGAGAAGTGGAGGGGTTTTACAGAAATAAGTTACAACTAACTTGGGAAACAGGGTCAATTAGACTGAGACATCCAGATTTATCCCATTGGACATCAAAGGCTTTTTTTCCTTGTTACAAAAGTATTTATTGTTTCATATTTTAACTTCAATGAAAATTCCAGAACACCTTTCCCCTAACCTGCAACTCCTGAAAGCAGAAGTTTTCTCTCATCTTCAGCACAAGCAGGTGCCAAAGGAAGAATTACAGAAGAGGGGGGATACAATCTGCACAGCTCCAGCCTGAACTCTGCAGAATGGTCCTTCATAGTAAAGCAAACCATCCATGAGCTCCTTTCCAACACAGCTGGAAATAACAGCTCTAAGCACTTCACTGCCTCCTGGAGCAGCAATTCCACAAGGGATCCACAAGGCTCACAAAGAGGCAAACCAGGGCCACGCTTCAAGCTAGATCACATGGCAGGCCAAGGAATTTTGAAGCCAGGATGGCTGAGGAGGAATGTCCACAAGAATGCCACGCAGGCAAGTCACATTGTCCATACAACAATCCTTCTCCCAGAGGAGGCTCATAACCTGTATGCTGCAGATTTAGGTAATAAATCTAAGGAGGTAACAGAAGATGCATTTGTATTGTGACTGATAATCATGTCAGCAATTTTTGCACATTCCTTTGTTCCATTGTCCTTCCAAAGAATGATGGCTATTTATTTGTAAGACTTGCAGAAATATGTGCTTTTAGATGAAGTTGTGAGCAAAGAACACAAGGAATGCACCTAAACAGTCTGACTTCAGACTTGTGGGGCTGTTCTTGTGCTCCTCAAGTACAGATTTAAATAATTTTATTTCCTCTGGTCATGGGAGAGATAACCACAAACATGTACTGGAAAAGACAGCTGCCTACAGACATGTCACAAAGCCATCCAGGATTTAAGTCCTTCTGGGAACTTACCCAAAATCACTCAAAAGATAACTAAGAATTGTTTATATACTCAGAGAAAAAAGGCCAAAGCCCTGATTATACAAAATAATCAAGCTTGACAGGTAAATGAGTGATTGCAGTTCAGAGGTTGCACATGTCTGTTCTCCCTTCACTTGTTAAATCATGGCCTAATCTTATCTGCTCTTTGTCTACAAGAACTTGTCTCTGTTCATCAGCATGGATTCAATCAAAACTCTTCTGTATGACAACACTGGCATGGGTTGCCCAAAGAAACTGGGGCTGCCCCATCCCTGGAAGTGTTCAAGAAAATGCTGGATAGGGCTTGGAGCAGCCTGGTCTAGATCCGAGGTGTCTCTGCCCTTGGAATGATAGTTGTAACTGAGTTTTAAAGGCCTTTTTCAACCCAAACTATTCTATGATTCCATGACATGCATCCCACTCCTTTAAAGCCTGCCTTTGGATGGCATCATCCAGATCTGCAGCAGAAAGAGAAACATCCTTTTCCTTCACGTACTGGGAAGTGCACTTTGGGCAGTCCAGGGTCACGTGTTTTTAACTCTTTGCATACTTAAGGACATGCTGCAACAAGGCAGAGTGATTTTCACGCACACCAAGATAAGCTCAGACCCAACCCAAGGAATTGTGGAAACCACAGGAAGAATTTACGTTCAGGTACTGCAGAGCCTCTCTGATTAACTGCGTTGAAGTCTCTGAGGATAAGACCTCTCTCACATGAGAAGCAGAGCTTTCTGAGTAACCCACCTGCCCCATCTGTCAAGAAGTGCCATTAACTGCTCATTCCACTTGTCATGTCCACTCCTAACTAGCACTCCTAACCAGCACATTGGCCCTTCAGCACCTTTTTTTATCTGATCCCAGCTTTAGACCACCAGTATTTTAATTACCTTGTTGCATGACCAAATTTCAGTGTGCTGATGTCCTGTCTCCATCCAACTGGGCTTTAAGCCAATCCTTTCACAAAAGGGACCATGACCTAAGATCAAGAGGCATTAAGGGGTCTCAGGGTCAGACAGCATAAAAATGACTGTATGGAAAGTGCAGGCACCTGTCTCTTGTCTCTGGTGACCAGTGGCAGGATACAAGGGAATGGCTAGAGCTGTGTCATTGGAGGTTTAGGTTGGATATCTGGAGAAGGTTCTTTCCCTAGAGAGTGATCAGGCACTGAACAGGCTCCCCAGGGCAGGGATCACAACACCACGCCTGACAAAGCTCAAGGAGTGTTTGGACAACGCTCTCAGGGGCAGGGTGGGATTGCTGGATGTCTGTGTAGGGCCAGGAGTTGGACTCGAGGATTCTTGTGGGTCTCTCCCAACTCAGGATATTCTGTGATTCTATGGAACATCCACCTGGTGGAAGGGTCATCCTCTCCTATCTTCCAGGCTCTGCTGTTCTCTGACACAGTAGCATCATCTTTGCCCAAACCCAAGTCACATCTCTTCTTCACCCCACATTCCCACCACACTTTCTCAGCTTCCTCAGTTTGCCACCTCACTGTCAAGTGTCTTCCCTCCTTGGTAAAGCTTCACTTTCCAATCCTGCTTGGACAGGAACACTGAGCTTTCAGCAAGGTCCTTCTGTCAGTGATCCAGCAGCCACGTGCACACACAGTTGAGAGCAGGGAGCATTAAGGAATTTAAATTATCTATTGTTTGCTCCAGCCCCTCACGAGGTCAGAGCTGAGGTGAACAATGCACTCCCCATAGCACTTCTCTACGTTATCAGCCTCTGATCTTAATCCCAGGAGTCAATGCCATAATCCATCACTGTTAATGAGAGCAAGCTCCCCTAGGCAGGAGCCTTATCTTACTCAGTATCTGTAGGGGCATATGAGGTTATGGCAGTATGTAATTAAGTAAAGGTTACACTGGTCTGAAAGGGTTAGCACCTGCTCTTTGGGAACACTTCTGTGTTATCAGAGACCAGAGCAAGCAAAAATGAAAAAAAAGGAAAGTTGGCTTCAAACTGAAAGAGAGCAGGTTTAGATCAGATATCGGAAAAAGTTATCTGCTGTGAGGATTCTGAGGCACCGGTACAGGTTGCCCAGAGGAGCTGTAGCTGCCCCATTCCTGGAAGTGTTAAAGATCAGGTTGGATGAGGCTTGAAACAACCTGGCATAGTGGAAGGTGTCCCTGCCCATGGCAGGGGGTTGGAATGAGATGATCTTTAAGGTCTTTTCCCAACCCATTTTATAAATGCATTTACACGCTACAATTCACATGTCACTTCCTGCACTTCCAACATAGAAACAGAAACAGCTAGCTTTGGGCACCTACTTTTCCATTTATTGCCACTAAATATCCCATTTTCTACCAGAAATGTTTCCTGAAGTTAAGGTAAAGAGTAAGCACACAGGCAGTTACACTGATTCCGGGATTTTGTGATTTCATTTTGGTGTGTTCTGTGTAGCCCTGCTGCTGGCATATCACACATGTTGAGCAAACCAAACTCTTAGAAGGACAACCTAAAGTAAAATTAAATAGCTACAAAACCTCATAATCAACCCGACTCCTGGGGAACCCCTGCCATGGAGCAAAAAAGACTCCTTCCCTTGGCTCTTCAAGGGGCAGGTCATTCCATCAGGACAAGGAAAGTGGCTGCCTTCATCTCATCTAATTTCTGTTCCAGGTTTGCACTGGTAGGCTCTGCCAAGAATTCAAGTAAAGGTTTCTTGTTTCAACAGCACCTACACCTTAGCACAGGTCATGAGATACCTACAAAAATTATTTGCAGATGTCCTCTTAAAGACACAAGTGTCTACAATGCCCTTGAAACACACCTGCCTCTCCCTCAGATGCAAATTTAACTGCAACACAGACAATTCTGGGACAATCAGTTCAAGGCTGTCAAAGAATATTGCCTCTGGACACAATTCACTGGGAAGAGTGATCACTCATCCTTGCCTCATTTATTGTCTCAACAGCTTGGCTTCAGGTCTGCAACTCACCTTTCCTCCCACGCTTGCCCAGCACAGGGTCTGCAGGAGCTGTACCTTCCCTCACTCCTTCCTACTATATGTGGTAACTAAGTACCCAGGTCAAATCCAAGCTTTGGAATTCAGTTCAGGAGCAAATGGATGAAAACAGTCTATGTTATGCTAGAAATTATACAGCAGCTCAGATTAGCTGGTTCAGTGGTCTTCTCTGGCCATTCAAGCTATCAGCTTCAACACAAGTTGGGCCATGTTTAAGAGCAGGCATGACAGTGAGGTACCCTTGCAGGATGAAAAAGCTGTGGTTGATGCTTACAGATGCTGAGGAGCAGCCAAAGAACTTCTCGAATTGCACAGCAACAGGTAATGCCAAGAAGAGAAACTCAGATGAACTTTGCCAGTAAGCAAGGGGGAATGGCTGAACAGCCCAGGTTTAAGCACCAGGGATAAAAACAAAAAAAGAACAAACAATAAACACCACAAAAACAGCATTTGGATTATATTTATATTATATTATATTGGAATAAGTGAAACATAGACTATCAGACATTAGGAAGGATAAAGGACGATAGAATGGTACATTTCTTGAGAGGATGCCACAATAAACACCACTCTAAAGAGAATCTCGGGCAAGGCAGGATGGGAGTGAAAACAAGAGTTGGAGAGTTATTCTCCAGAGGCACATCCTGGAGAGGTGCCACATTTATCACACCAGATCTCTAAAGTCTAAAGTCTCTAAAGTCTAAATGCTTTTGAATCTGTTTAGGGTCTGTGAAGTGAAGCAGCACAGAGATGGTGAACAGAGCTCAGCCCATGCACCAGTCCCACACCTTCACTGGCCAAAAGAGTTCTGTCAAGTGTTCAGGATGTGCTTCAGATATTGCGTGTCTTGACGGATAGAAAGGTCCCACACTCCTTCCCGAGGGAGTGCAGCTCTTATCCCAGAGAAAAGCTATGAAATCTACAGCCAGAATAGCATAAAACTCTTAAATCATCATCTATGCCCATTCAGCAGGGAAAGACAGAGCACATAAATGTCCATTGGCTCCCTTTCAAGTAGGAAGGATAGGCAGAGACTTCTTTTCTGGTGGCATTTCAAGTGCCTTTAATCAGACACATCATTTGGATTAGTCTAAAGAGATGTTTATTGTCTCTGTCTTGCCAGCTGGCTCACCTTCTTGCTCAGGCTAATCCCCAGACCCTCAGTGCTTATTTGGATGACAGAGGAACCAGGGTAGGAGAGGACACTCAGTAAGCTTTGAGCGTTTGAGTGGCTTTGAGGAGCACTGAGTTCAAGCCTAAAACATTCCACCATTGTCATCAAGCAAGTGTGCCCTGTGAGTCAAAGGTGAATGGCCACATCAGGCATGTCAGGACAAATTAGTGACGAAATCAGGTATCTCTACACTATTGACTGAGCATGGGACCAAGACCAGTGCAGGGATGGGACAACCCCACTCTGCAGTAAATAGCTTCTTGATCCTGCGCTCTTGTGCTGCCTGGAGGAGGTGAGCACCAGCACTGCTGGCCCCAGGATCATCCTCTCAATGGCTTTGACCTATGTTGGTATGGACAAAGTAGAAGACATCATGTCACTGCTTGTCTGGAGGTGTTCCAAACACAGTTCTTCATAGAGCAGAGGATCCGAACAGGCAGCAGCAGGGACAGAAATGCATAGGCCTGGTAGATCACATCTAGTCTTCATCTCAATACATAGATGTGACTGCTGAGAAAACAACTTAGAGAGAAACATTTCCTATTTCTTCTTCCATCCATGATGCTCTGCCTATAATACGAGCTGTGTTTTTCATACTATACTTACCCACTAGAAGAACATTACCCAAATATACTTTTCATTTTTTTTAGCTGATGTTCAACAGAGGCAATAAGAGCTCACCAGCACCCTTGTTCCTGCTCCATGGATTCACCAACACTTCTTTGGTGATGGGACAGCTCCAGACCCTTGGAGCAATGATATGGCAGGCAGAAGAACTTCCCTGGTCAGGAGCATTTTTAAGGGGTTGAGCAAACACCACAGGCGAGCAGCTGAACCTGTAGACTTTCAAACTGGATCAGGAGGAGCCTGGCACAGTGGTGACTGTGTTGTGCAGCAACACTCAATGCCAGGAAGCAGGATTAGTGTCAACTACAATGATGATGCCTGACTTTGAGACCTTCCATTTCTCCCACTCCTTTTACTTTCCTTGCACTGAAGGTTTGCCTGTTGCTTTTTTTATTCCCTCCAGCTGGGCAAGGATGAAGTGGATGCAGAGGGGAGATGAGAAGCCCACAACAGCTCCCTGAGAAAGGGACCATGGCTCCACTTTCTCCCGCTCAACTGGCAGAGACCAGACAGAGATAAAACCCCTCTGGCCTCCCAGCTTCCCCTCCCAGCCCTTCATGGAGCCAATCCCTTCAGGGTAGAGAGCCAGATGGGACAAAACACAAGGCTTTTGTGTTGAACATACAGGTTTGCACACTCGAAGAACTGGGACTGGACCCATGCATGCCGCTGAAGTCATTGAAGTAGAAAACCCTGGAGCTGAAATTAGGACCCAAAGAGAGGGAGGGGGAACAAGTGTCATGACTCTGGCCACGGAGTAAGTGGGTGCATTGTCAACGTAAGTACAGCCACACATAAAACTCCTTCCTTTGGTGCTCAGTGTCAAACCTGTGACCAGGAGGGATGAGCTCTGCCCTGCTCATCTCCAGCCACATGTTGCAACTTGGGTGTAGATCATCACTGACTAATCACAGACATGGAATCATTTAGGCTGGAAAAACCCTCCAAGATCATTGAGTCCAGGTTGTTCCCTCAGCACTGCCAAGGCCACCACCACCCCAGGTCCCCAAGTGCCACATCCACACAGCCTTTAAATCTGTCCAGGGATGGGTACTCCACCACTGCCCTGGGCGGCTGAGCCAGGGCTGGATGTCAAGAAATTTTCCCTAATATCAAATTCCTCTGGGGCAATCTGAGGCCACTTCCTCCTAACCTATTGCTTTTTACTGGTAAAAAAGAAACTGAAGCCCACCTGACCACAAGCCCCAGAACTGGTAGGTGCTCAGATTACAGCAGTTTGACACAGTGGTTCGTACAAAGTGTCACAGAGCAGTTTCTGACAAGTCCAAAGGGGTCTGCTAACAAGTTGCTGTTTACAAATGCATGTGTAGCAAGGAGCATCACTGAACAGGGTGCATATCTGCTAAAAAACCATCCTGACAAGCTTCTGAGTTGTCCTGCAACTATCCATCACAAAACATTATGGGAATTTCTCAGGGAGACTGGAGAAATGTCATGATATACAGTCTTTACATTCACTGGTACAAAAACTGATATTTGATGAATATGGGAGGCATCCTGGGTTTGGTATTGGACCAAAAGTAGGCTTCCTTAAAGAATTCTTACACATTATTTCATTCCAGATCTGGAAAAGAAGGTCACAGAGGCTGTGGATCATGTAGCATGGATGGTTTTCTTTACAAATTTTTTTGGCTGATTCAAATAGGTTGTATATCTTTTCAGCTATGCATAATCAACTCTGTATTTTAAAGATTAAAATGCTTCATTTCAAATAGCCATCACAAGATCAAAAAGGAAAATCAGTCCACAGACAAAACTCAAATGGTTTGTACTTCGCATTGATTTACCACATATTTCTCTAGGAGATGCTGGAGTAAAATATTAGAGAGGAAGAGGTTTATACTAAGTGTTAGCTGCAGCTATTCCTTACATGACTCATTTATGCTTCACTGTAACAAGATGGTTTTAGCAAAGATTTCACTTTAATCTTTTACTTCAGTCCACTGAGTCCCACTGTACCATGAGTGGTGAGATGCTTAAAGAGAGTCACAACACCAAAAACTTTACATCACAAATAGACAGAATCAAAAAGTATATGGAGGCAGAAGGGGAAGGTACACAGAAAAGGCACATATCATAGAGGGGATAAGGAAACAGGTCTCTTATTTGCTGTTTCCAACACCCATACCTTCATGTTTCTCTGCAGCTGACAGCATGATTATGTCTTACAGCTACTAAGGACATTTTGCAACCTATTAGGCACAGGTCCTGATGCTCCTGCTCGAGGATGGCATGCGCAGGCACTGGGCAGCACTCTAAGTCATTATCTGAAATAATACCACCCTTGCCTGAATAGCAACAGATTGGACCAACCATAAATAATATCTGAGTACTCTCAGAGCCTACTCCAAAAAGTCTGGGGAAAACAGAAATCTGTCCCTTCACAAACACTTTAATTTGGACCAGGACAAAGAAAGGGCTCAGAGAGCAGCCAACACACCTCACACTACCAAATCTCAAAGTCCCTCTTCTACGAGGTTTTGCACAAGTTAAAAAGGGAACATACGTGGAGAGTTTCAGCAGAAGGGGTGAGGAGCAAAGGGGAGCCCTGGCATCCCTGCTTAGGGGAAGGCGCTGGCTCTTGGCACAGCAAAAGTGGCCGCAGCGACTCAGCAGCATCATGTATTGGCTCTGGGAGCCCTCCAGTGGCTGCCAGCCCACCACTGCCTACGGCAGGAATCATGGAATAGTTTGTAATGGGAAGGACCTTGAAGTTTCTACCCAGTGCCCCTGCCGTGAGCAGAGACACCTTCCTCTAGATCAGCTTGCCCCAGACCCTGTCCAACCTGGCCATGAATCCTGTGGGTGCTGCTGTCCCTGTCGCCAGCCAGATTAGTCAGGCAGACATCAGCCTTCCCTGGGCTGAAGCACAGGCAGCAAATTTCCAGCCAAACCCAGGGAGGGAATACACGCCCCAAGGTTAAACTTAACCAAATCATGGGATTACCCTGTGGGAGGCAAAGTGAGGGGAGCATGGTGAGCTCTCCACAAGCCCCAGGCTCTGCAGATTAGCAAACTGCACAGTAAGTTTGTTAAAGCTAAACCCAAAAGGAAAGAAGTGATCATCTGCACAAGCATTTGGGGCAAAAGCTGGAATTCAAGTGCAGGTTAACAACAGGCAATGAATGACTCATGACCCATCAGGGACATGGGAGTCTGGCACACCAGAGACTCGCCCACCACTGAACCTTGACACAAGTGCTCAGATGATTTCAAAATAAGTGTGTTTGGGGTTTTTTTAACACCTAGGGATTACAGCAACAAGTGAGAGCAAGGGGTAAAGAACAGTTGTCTTGCAGGCTTTAGGTTCAGGAGGAGCAACTGCCTCAAGCCACGAGAGAAAGGGTCTTGCTTGGAACCCTTTTATGCAGATTGCAAGGATTTCCTCCAGACCGGTGAGTTGGTAGCACTGGAAACAGGTTCCCCTTTGCCCCATCACATACCAGGTGTGGGTGTTTGCTGCTCCAGCCTGCAAGCCCTTTCCTCTAGCTGGAAAATGGTACTATTCTGATTCCCTCTGGTGTAATTTTCATATGACTGACCACAGAACTATTAATATCTGAACACAGAGCTGGTTCAGCTGAACTACTCACTCCCTCCAGGGAGAGGAAAACCACAACTTCTCCCATCCCTGGAAAAACCTTTTGTTCCTGCAAGACCAGAAGCTCAGATGTAATGAGACAGTTCTGGTTTGCTGATGCACCTCAGGGGAGAACATCAACCAGCATGAGAGAGTTCAGCTTGGTGCTCCTGTGTCTCCTTCGCATCTCCAGGAATGGTGAGTTCTGAGCTTTCCTGAGATTGCCACTAAACCCTGTCTGTTAAGGGCTTCTCCTCTCTAGCCAAAGTGCCAGGGGCATTGCCTGATGCAACAAACTTTCCAAGAACTTCACCATCAGCCATGTTGCTTAAAGGGATCCTGAAAGTACAGGTGCATGTGAGAATAATGGAAAAACTCAGATTGACTTAGCAGTTGTCAGAGAGGTCTTCAGTTTGGGAATGTTTTTTGCATGTTTTTGCTTTTTTAACTTGTGTATGGAGTTCATCCAACTTCTTCCCAGCTTTGTCAGGTGGATGCAGCATTTCCATCACCACCCTGAAATGCTGCTTCACATTCCTATGTGAAGGAGTTATTACACAACAGACACAATTTTCACCTGTTCCACTAATCATTTAAGCTCACCTTTAACTTCAATAGGCACTGAAATTTCATTAAACTCACCGGTATTTGCTTAGATACACTGTCAAACAGCATTTGCTAGAGCAGAGCTAGTGCCTGGGGTGGTCCCCAGCTCTTGGCTTTGCAGTCTTTCCATTGACAACCAGCAGGTGCACTGACCTGCCAACTCCTTATGGTAGTTACCTTCTATAAGGTGTGCAGGTTATTTGCCCTTTCTGTGACAGCTTCAACTCCAATGAGAAATGCAGGCTGGATATCAGCAAAAGGAATAAAGGAAGACCTACCATGCTGAAGTTTTAAGGTTAAGGATAAATTATACACAGTGTTGTCAACTCCCTCCACTCATAACTAGGCAAACTGTGTTTCCATGGAAATGGGTGGAGCTGGTAACATTAAAAGCACTTATTTTTAACATCATTTTTCATCTGGAAGGCAAGGAAAGGCTTATGTGCTAAAAAAAATGAAGTGTTCTTTGCTTAAGATTTGAAACAAGAAAAAAAAAGTCAAAGAGGTGGCAGAGAAAAGCAAGTCAGATACTCAAAATCACATGATCTGCAGTTCTCCAAGAGTAAAGGTTACAGTGGCATGCTGTAAAATTACTAGAACACAGAGAAATAAACTAGAAAACAATAGCAATTTCTGTTTTCACTGGCTTGTGCTTAAATTCCATGAGCTTCCTGGAGCTCCTGCAGTCCTGTAGCCTTGTATATGAGATTACCTGGGCTGGAAAAGGTGCCTGTATCATTAAAATGAAAGACAGGGCAGCCCAACTCCAGATCTCAGTAATCAAAATACTGGCTTGGAGCTGATTCCAGGTAAATAACTGAACAGCAGAGAACCAGCCCTGGAATGGCCTTTGTCCATTGTGCAGTGCACAATAGATACATACAAGCTGCACTGCCACCAAGGTATTTGTCAAGGGCTATGGTCAACAGACACACGGAAAAAAACCCCAACAAATCTTATCTTTGAGTTCTACAGCAGTGATCCAACAGCTGAATGCCCACAAAACTTGGTGAAGCCAGCTAGACCAGGATGGGAATTACTTACAGGACACCTTTACATTTTACGGGTATTCTCAGCTACTGAGGGGAAAGGTGACTTAATGAAGGCATCAAGTGAGGTTTATGACAGGAACATACGCACAGATGTTTCTGACACCACAATCTGCTGCTGCAGCTGTTAATGCCAGCAGGACAGTGGGTAGACAGGCATACCTGTATATTAAATTGAAAGAGGGGAGATTTAGATTAAATATTAGGAATAAATTCTTCTCTGGGAGGGTAGTGAGGCCCTGGCACAGATGCCCTGTTCCTGGAAGTTTTCAAGACCAGATTGGACAGGGTTTGGAGCAGCCTGAGCTTGTGGAAGGTGTCCCTGGCCAAGGCAGGGGGTGAATGATCTCTAATGTCCTTTCCAACCCAAACCATTCAGGGATTCTGTGATCTATGTGGAAAGCACATCCTACAGGTGCTATTGGTTCCTGGGGGAGAGAAATGCATGAGATACTGAGTTTTCCCAATATACTTTAAAGATGGGGAGAGTCCATTCAGGTGAAGGCTGTTTTCATCACTGGACAAAAATGACCAGGCTTGGTCTGGTAGCAGTGGGGTTCAGCTCCCCAGACCTTGCTAGGATTTATTGTGATCAAGTATGATCAAGAGAGCAAAACCCCAACCACTTTGTGACAGCTCAGCTGGAAAACCAGGGTTTCCCTTACTAGGACAAGGAAGATACTGGCAGCTACAGCCCACGCAGTGACAATCTGCTCTGCTAAAAGGAAGGTGTTTTCTCCAGTGTCAAGGGCATCCTCATTCCTATGACAGGAGCAGATACAGGGAACCTGCCTGTTCTCATCAGTGTTTGTAAGATGAGTATCTTCAGGTCTATTCAGACCCTGTCACAGCTTATGAGTCAGATGCTCCTTTGTGACCACAGCAGCACTGATCATTAGAAACATCAGCTGCTCCCACCTTCCCTGGGGGTGATGAAGCCACTGACTGATGAGCACAACAAGTACTTTAACACAGGAGTGTGTCAGTGCATGAACTCCAATGCAGGGCTGCTACAATTCAGGCTCTTCAGTGCCTAAGGCCAACAGGCTTTGAATACATGTAAAACCTGGGTTTAGCCTTTAAAAAAAAAGTAGAATTCTGTTTCTTCAAGCCCAAAATGCAGTAACAAATGACATGGACCTGCTGGAGAGAGTCTAGAGAAGTCCACAAAGATGCTCCAAGGGCTAGGGCACCTCTGCAATGGAGACAGGCTGGGAGAGCTAGGGGTGTTCTGAAAGGTTCTGGGGAGACCTTAGAGCCCCTTCAAATGCCTAAAGGGGCTCCAAGAGAGCTGGAGAAGGACTTTGGAGAAGGGCATGGAGCGACAGGACAAGGGGAAATGATTTCCCATTGACAAAGAGAAGGATTAGATATTGCAAGGACTTTATGCCTTTGAGGTTGATGAGGCCCTGGCACAGGTTGCCCAGAGAAGCTGTGGCTGCCCCATCCCTGGAAGTGTCCAGGCCAGCTTGGATGGGGCTTGGAGCAACATGGGATAGTGGAAGGTGTCCCTGCCCATGGCAGGGGGGTGGAAGAAGATGAGCTCTCAGGTCCCTTCCAACCCAAACCATTCTGTGATTCCATGATCTCTTTTTGCTTCCAGGTGTGCAGTCCAACAGCTGGTCCGTTCACGTCCCCTCTGATGTTACTGGTGAGCTTGGGAAGATGGTGATCCTGCCCTGTACTTTCACACACCCCTACAAAGCCTTTGACCGGGCCCTCACTGCCATTTGGAGGATCAAGGAACCCTACAATGGCACTGTAGTGTTCAAGTGTGTGAGTCAGAGCACCAGTGAGCTCTGCAAGACTGCCATCAGCTACAAGAACAAGTACAAACTGCTCGGCAACCCCCGGCACAAGGACCTTTCCATCAGGATTGACAACCTGACCTGGAGCGACAGCGACAGATACTTCTGCCGGGTGGAGCTGGCTGGAGATATCCATGACAAGTATGAAAGCAGGAGTGGGATAAAACTGCATTTGATTGGTAAGAGGGCATGAGGGCCATGGGAGCCAAAGCCACCCTGTAGGGAAATGAGAGCCACAAGATGTGGAAGCTGACAAGATAGTAACAGAAGTTTACCCAAGATGGCTTTCCAAAGGGTTGGCTCTTCCAGCTCTGTGGATACTTAACAACATTTGGGCAGGGAATATTCACTGTCTTTCTCAGTCTTCCCAGTCTTCCAGCATGAGCATAATGTAGAGAAGAGAATAGGAACAGAACAGGTAAGAAAATAGCAAAACTTTGGCAGTTGGGCTAAGAGCCCACCAAAACCTGGGCATCCCACTTTGTCTCTGCAGCACAGGATTTGTGCAGGCAGCAAAAAGGCAAGCTGGGATAAGCAGCCCATGGCATGGGGTTACAGACATCCTCTTCACCAGAATCTAAACTGGAGACCCTGGGATCTGAGCGTATGTTCACGAATGTTAGGACAACAAGGCCTGAGTGGTAACAGGGAATTGGAAACACACGATGCCCTAGGTCCAAGGTCTGGAGGGGAAACACTGAGTTCAAACACCCTGCAAAAAAAAGCTCAGAACGACAAATGTCAAACGCTAATCCCACCTCCCAGGGTGAGTTTGCATATCAAGGAAGAGCTGTGACACCCAGGTGGCCTCAGAAGCAGACTCAGATCACACCCATGCCTCAAGGCTGGAAGAGTTTGCTTGTGAGAGGGAACTTCTTTATGCTTGCTGTGCACTGTGGGCATCCATATGGGACCCCAGGATGAACCTGCTTAATTCTTGGGAAGTTCTGCACAGTCGAGGCTCTCCTTCACTAGGAGCAGTTCCTAAACATCCCACACAGCACAACCAGGGCAGGATGTCTCTCATGGGCTGCCTGGATTTTAACTCCAGAGCAGTAATAACACACAGACTGCGCCTTGATTGGGAATAGACCCTGACAGTATGATTGGGAGGGGCTAATTAGTGCTTAAAAGGTTAATTTAAACACTGAAACACACAGACACATGACACACAGCCTGAAACTCCGCTTGCATTATATACACAAGGGGGGAAATGTGCTGTATGTGGTTGTAAATGATATTGTTTGTTGTCTAGCCTGTGAAAAAATAGAAGTATTCCTACTCTTCCTCTGTGAGGGCACTCATTTAGTTCCCTTTGCTTTTCACAACATTTTTAGAAACCAAATGCATTAAAAGGGTCAGGAGAGCCAAGAGGAGAGCATTAGTGGATAAGATAAGCTTGGTCACAGCAGTTACACTTCCTTGGCAAACTAGGCTGACAATGACATGCCCAACAGTACATCTCCTGATATTTTGCATGCCTGAAATTATCTTTACAGACTGATCTCTATAAAATGGGTGTTTGAATGTTCATTAAGTCACACAATCCCATATGCTACAAACACAGGATACAAAAGTACTGGCCCTATCTTGGTGTGGGAGTGTCACCCCAAAGCAACCAGGAACCTACACTGGCTGTTGGGTGGTCACAAAATCAAATAGGTTGGAAAAGAACTCCAGTATCAAGTCCAACCTTTGATTGATCACCACCATGTCAACCAGACCAGAGCACTGAATGCCACCTCCACTCTTCCCTTAAGCACCTCCAGGGACGGGGACTCTACTACCTCTTGGCAACCCCTTCCAATGCTTGACAATCCTTTCTGTGAAGAAACTGCTCTCAGTGTCCAACTTGAAAGTGACCTGGTCACTACAGAGCTGGAGAAAATCATTAAAAATAGGCTGTAGCAAGAAGTGGAAATTTTCCCTACAACAACAATCTGCCAAATCTGGCAAGTCTCAGGCACCAAGCAAAGGGCTCACACAAACGGATGCATCCATATGTGCTCTGGGGTCAGAAGCCAAAGGAACAGCCAAGAGATTCTTGTGGAGAGCACCATGGTTGCCATGTTCTGTGGAGATGTAGTCAGTCCAAAAAGGTCACCAGCTGCACCAGTGCCTCCATGGTGGATGGCACTTCTTTGCTTTCTGCCACCATGGAAAGTCACAAGAGCTGGAGCTCAGAAAAATGTGTGAGGCATTACAGGCAGAAAACACAGAGTATGAAAAAAGAGCACAAATATAGCATTCTTGCACCCAAGCTTTTCTGGATGAATCCCTTTGCTCCTCTATCCAGCACAGTCAGGGTGGGGAATCTAAGGGAAGAAAGTGTCAAGAAAAACAGAGAAGAAGAGCATTGATCTCAGCATTTATAGAACCATAGAATAGTCTGGATTGAAAAAGATTTTTCAAGCTCATCTTGTTCTAACCCCACTGGCACGGACAGGGACACCTTCCACTAGATTAGATTGCTCCAAGCCCCATCCAACCTGACCTTGGACACTTCCAGGGTTGGGACAGCCACAGCTTCTCTGGGCAACCATAATTTCAAGTAACTTCTTCTTTATATCCAACATAAATCTCTCCTCTTTTACTCAGAAAACATCACCACCCTGTGTCCTTTCGCAACAGGTCCTGCTAAAAAATTTGTCTCCATTTTTCTTGTAGCCCCCTGGCACTGGAAGGGCCTCTCAGGTCTTCCTAGGGCATTCTGTTCTCCAGGTGAATGCCCCCAGCTCTCCCAGCCTGGCTCCAGAGCAGAGGGGCTCCAGCTTTTGGAGAATCTCTGTAGCCTCCTCTGGACTTGTTCCAACAGGTCCATGTCCTTCCTGTGCTGGGACCCCAGAGCTGGATGCAGCTCTGCAGGTGAGGTAGGAATTCCCCCTCCTCTGCTGCCCAGGGTTCAGCCCAGCACAGGAGCGTTTCTGGGCTGGGCCATGTCCAGCCTCTCCCCCACTAACACCCATTACTCAGTTTCACCCTGATAGAACACACTCAGGATCCACCAAGACCACATGTTTTGCACCAGTGAAGCCTGACACAATTCCCCTCCCCTGTTGCAATTCCTGCAGCTGCCCCCAGGATTATCAACATCACCGTTAGCTCCAACAGGGATCACAGCTTCCAGGCTCGCTGCACTGCCGAGGGGGAGCCACTGCCTGCCCTGACCTGGACTGGACCCCCCTACACCAACCTCACCTCTGTCACCAGTATAAGCCACCGTGTCACCAAGGAGCTCCAGTACCTGACCCATGATGGGAAATACACCTGCACTGCTGTCAACAGCCACGGCAGAGCAGAGGGGGCCGTGTACTTCTACAAGTTCAAGGCATCTGACAGCTCCTTCTTCATGGTCTTCATCCTTGTGCCGCTGGGAATTAAGGTGCTGGTTTTGGTGGCCATACTGAGCCTCACTGTTTTCTCGAGAGAAGGTCAGTATTGCAACCCCCCTGCACCTGACTGGTAGCCAGGGGTGGGGTGCAGCAGAGAAAGTCAGGCAGGATGATGTTGGGCTTGTTCAGGTTTGGGTTTTTTTAAAAGATTTTATGATTTTCTATCCCAAGAGAAGGACATTTCTAATGGGAAATCTAAGAAAAAGTATGACGGACTCCTGACTGGCAGGTCACAGCCTGCTGACAGAGGGTCTCCTTTGGGAAGGAGTCTTGGAAAAGACAGAGGCAGCAGGAGTTTCCCTGTTTAGGTTAATAAACTAACAGATGGGCAATTAGTGGAGAACCTGCTGCCTACACAATCAGATTTTTATTTTTTTTTCCTTGGAGTGGGCTAATTACTATGTCTTTCCCTGTAGCCCATGGCCAAGATTTACCTTTAGTGCATCCCACAAAACAGTTTTAATCCCCTGGGATGGGTATCCTCATTTTACAGACCACCCCTCTGGGTCCCCCATAGCCTCACTACCCCCGTGCTTCCCCCTCATTGGTGAAATCCCACCTCCCAGGCCATGAGAGCAGGGAATGCCTGGTTTACAGAAGATGAGAATCAGCTCATGGACTGAGGGATGAGACATTCCAAGAAGCCAGAAGGCCACTGGTCCCCAGCCCACCACTCCTGCTGTGAGGTGGCATGGGCAGGAGGGGACCGAGAGGGACACGGGG
The DNA here is from genome assembly GCA_013396695.1 of Sakesphorus luctuosus. Classification (NCBI taxonomy): domain Eukaryota; kingdom Metazoa; phylum Chordata; class Aves; order Passeriformes; family Thamnophilidae; genus Sakesphorus; species Sakesphorus luctuosus. The sequence continues at coordinate 59,753 of VWZD01011002.1, forward strand.
CTCTGCCTCTCAGTCTGGACAAAATGACACATGACTGTGACTCATCTGTAGGAACAGTCTGATGTCACACTCATGAAAGCCACCACTTGCCTTGAACAGCAGAAGCTGTCAGACCAACCAAAAATGCTTTGCTCTTTATATTTCAGTGCCTAATTCCCTAACCCATTATGGGGACCACATGGCTGGTGGCCCTCAGGTCTTCTCCCAATTCACTGGAGTGTCACAACCACCCTCCAGTGCAGCTTCCCAACAGGTCTAGGTCAGTCCTGGCTCCCCAGCTCACTTTGACCTCATTGCTAACCCACATCATCCTTCCCACCTCACAGGTCCCTCCTCTGCTCCATCCAGCCTGGTCAGGTAAGGCTGTCTTGCCTTCTACTTATGTTATCCCACAGGAGGGTGGAGATGGCTAAGGGTGAAAATGCAGCACATCCATGGTCTTGGTAACAGTTTTCTCACCTTAGAGCAGGCTCTTGGGACAAGGCAAGGATTGGGCTGACGGCCAGGTGTGAGGTAACAAGGCTTAGGCATAGCTGAGGAGATCCCAGTGGTATGAGGACAAGGGACTGGGGCATCACGTTGGAAAGGCCATGGCACACAGATGCGCCAGTAAAGGGTTAGGAATTTAGGTGTGCCATAAGCCCAGAGTATGGTTGGGAAGGCTGCAGTGAAGCATGCAATTAGGCTGGGAGAGCTGAGAATGTCCAGCCTAGAGATGAGAAGGCTCCAGGGAGACCTTAGAGCCCTTTCCAGTGCCTAAAGGAGCTCCAAGAGAACTGGAGATGGACTTTGGACAAGGGCATGAAGTGACAGGATAAGGATAAATGGCTTCTCACTGACAGAGGACAGGGTTAGATTGGATATTGGGAAGAAGTTCTTCCCTGTGAGAGTGAGGAGGCCCTTGCACAGGTTGCCCAAAGAATCTGTGGCTGCCCTATCCCTGGAAGTGTCCAAGGCCAGGTTGGATAGGGATTGGAGCAAGCTGGGATATTTGAAACCCTGCCCATGGCAAAAAGGTAGAACAAGATGAGCTTTCAGGTCCCTTCCAGCTCAAATCATTCCAGGATCCTATGATGCCACATTAAACAACAGATCATCCACCCCAGGAACAGGTAAGGGAATGGGGTCTGTGATGACATCATGCAACAGAAACCTTTCCCTTCCTCTGGATCCCTGTTTCTAATGGAGAAGAAAAAGTGCCCACACCAAAGCTGATAAGCTCAGCCAAGTGTCAAGGAAGGTATGAAGACACCAAAGACCCCACCTCAGAGCTAGGTGACACCTGGTGTCACAAGGCCTGATTCTTTGGCTGGCATCCACACCATGCTCCCACAGACCCCTGGCATTTCCCCACGACCCAGCACAACACTGACCTTGGACACTGCTGACAGATGGGGTGGCCAAGCTAGAAAGGGGTGGAAAAAAATAAAATAACAACACCCTAAAACAAGCCTTAGTCTAACAGTAAAGAAGCTGTATCTGAAGTCAGTATAATTACAGCTGTCTGGGGCTGCTCCCTTGTAATCTGAGTTATTGCTTGTCACGTGAAAGGGAGGAGGGAGACAGAAATGCAAATATTTCTAGGCTTAACTGCATTAATAAAAGTTATTAGTTGTAAGCGTTCTCGGAGTAATCAAAGCTTTATGAACCCAGCACTGCCTGTCGAACTAGGACAGAACACAGGCTGGAAGGTTTTCTAACCCCTGATATGAGGACCACACTTAATAGCTAGAAAAGAACTTTTCCCACAACAGCACCCAAAATAACATTTATTAACACAAATATGTGACAGTTATTGTGGGTTTTGCATTGCTGGTGATGAGGTTTAGCTGTAAGATTGTATTTAATTGATAATAAAAGACTCCAAAAGAAACCAGCACAAAACACATTTTATAGAGACAAACATACTAAACTCAAGTCACAATTACGACAGACAGAAACTAGCGACAAAGAACTACTAACTAAAAACACAGCCACTTAAAACACTTATCTAGACCCTCTCTCAATAGCATGGGACAATAAAATATCTTGCACACCACTCTTTCTGCAACAAAAAACAAAAAGAAAGAACAGAGCTGCTTTTTATCAACACACATGTTGTAAAAAGAAACTGCACGTTGAAAGTAAATCAAGTTACTGTAGTTGCAAAACAGAGCTGGTCTTACAAAGTAAGAATAGCAAAAAATGCTTATAAAGTAAGAATCAAAGTAGCTGTTAGCATAAGAGGTAAGATAGAATGTATAAAGGAAGAAAGTAAAGTTAGAAAAAACAGAAAGCACATGGTCTTCTCACCCCTACATGTTCCAGGAAGAGGAGAAGACAGGACAAGCTGCAGCTGTTATCCTCACAGAGACATGGCATTTTCCCCTCTCTACTGGAGTTTAAACTCCAAACACTTTTTATACCTTTTTTTTTCTTTCATGTGGTTTTGTGTGGCTGAAAGTCAATCTGTCGGCAGGGGGATGATGATGATGCAGATGCCTGAGGCAAGGTGGCTCCTAGAGTGGTTATAGAAGATATCGCAAAAGGAGGGCCGTGCTATTTCTTAACACTCCATCCTTTGTTTGAAAGCTTTTGTTCTCTGCTGGAGCACCCCTCCAGGGGCTGAGGTGTCTTCCTCAACCCATTCAGGCTTATCAGGGGCCATCACCCCACATTGCTTTGTGATGTCTCCAACCTGAGCTATCCCTACATAGTATCTCCTTCCTACGTTATTCCTACATGATGTCTCCTTCCCTCACCTTATCCAAGAACAATGGTCACTTTAGCAGGACATTCAAGTATACAGGATACAGCCAAAGAAACAAGAAGCAATTTAGTCCTACAATCCAATTCACAACAATTATTTGCAAAAAGTATCATTTTGCTGATTTATCAGGGTCTAAACCATACTGCACCATTGATTGTATAGATACCTACACAGATGAAAGCTTAAAACCCAACCCTTTCATGAGAAGACCCTTCCCAGGAAAGGTTTGACACAACCTCCTGAGGCTCTGAGCAGCAGGACAGTAGCAACAGTTAATGCTAAGGCTACAGGAGATTGCTCTAGATGCTTTAAAATTAATTGCAACTCAGACCCTTAAAGACCACCTGCTGCAGAGGGAGGGTCCATATTGGAGTGTTGCAGGCACTTATTCTAACGCTCCTTAGCTGCTTGCTGGAGCTGCTTACAAAGCCTAGAGCAGCCAGAGATGTGTCCTCACCTTATTCCCTTCTCCTCCTGCCAGGCCACAGCTGCCAGACTGCACCTACGAGAACTTTGACCGCAGGCACGGTGGCAGCCAGACTCTGCCAGGAGGGAGAACAGTGCCCAGGTGCAGCTGAGGACATCCCACACCCACCTGCTCCCTTTACAGGTGTCCTCTTTCCCAGGAAACACAAAACCCATGCTGGCTGATGCACAGCAGGTCAAACAGGCATGACTTGGTGGGGATGTTGGAATGGGAGGATTTTTAAGGTCCCTTCCAACCAGACCATTCTCTGTGCTATGACTTCCAGCCCTGCTGCTGTCAAGAGCAAGAGCAGCCCTTCAATGAATAAAAGCCCTTCAAAGGTAAAAGAGAAGAAAGAAAAAAAGAGAGATGGAGCTGGAAGACCAGAAGATCTGCACAGAATGTCAGTTTTAACCAGTCTGTGTTTTTAGCCCATATCAGATATTTAGCAAGCAGGTAACAGTATAAAATTTTCTCACATCTTTTTACTTTGGCAATTTTCAAGTATCACTTCAAGAAGTGCTTTTAACAACTCCACTTGTCCAACCATATGCAACCTACAAGTGAGCTACTGCTATGTTTCAAACACCAGCTATGACAAAACACTACTGGAATTTCTGCTGGTGGTTTGGTTTTTTTTTTTAATCATTATTACTACTCCTTATGTTCTAGAGGAGTTTAAGTGTTTAAAGGAAAACTTATCTTTCAAGAGGAGTCCAAACAAAAATGTTTTCCAAAAGCTGGTAGAGATGAAAGTAGGACATGAAAAATCTAATGAGTCTCTGTTCTAACTCTACTACTCTACCCAGTGCCCAGAAACTCAGAGCTTTGTGATAAATACAGTGTGAAAATGTTCCAGTACAACAAATTGGCTTTTTCTTTTTCAAGATAAAAAAATGATTTCTAAACAATTTCCATCTCTGTGTTACATGAAAAATTCTGACTACTCATTCTCAAACCCTTCTGAGATGAAGTTACTACTACAAAGTCACTGGCCATCTACAGATAAATCAGTAGATACAGATAAATCTGTAACCCAAGAACAGGTGAACAGACTCAGCTTATGGTACAGGGTGATCTGAGTCAGCTTGGAGTCCTGGAGAGGTAGACACAGGTCCAGGCCAGGGCTGCAAAGAGTAACAGCTTGGCTTAGATGTGGAGTAAGAGAAATAATTCAAAAAAAACAAATGACATGAACCTGCTTTCAGGTTTATACTGCTGGATTCGATGCTCTGTTCAACATTTCAGTGCAGCAACTCCAAAACGTTTCCCCAAATGATCCTGCTCCTGGTAACAACCACCACTGGCTGAGATTCCAAGCTCCTACTGAACTACCACCAAGCCTGTGGTCCTGCCTGCAAGCTCAGTCCCAGACTAGGAATCATTATTTTAAACGTAATATCTGTGATGGGAAAGTAAAGCACAATTTTAAATTACTTGGTCTGGATAATAAGGGGGGAAAAAAGTAAGGAAATATTTGAACTTGATCTTTTAAATCCCAGTTTAAAATCCCACCAGTGACAAAGCCAGGTTTAGAAAAAATAAGAAGGGATGCAAAGCGAAAAAGTTACAGCAGTGTAGTCAGGGACCTGTAAGCTCAGTTTCACAAGTGTCACAGAGGAAAGAGATCTCAGATGTTGGACAAACTGAATTGAATCAATGAACCCTTAGGATTTATAGACATAATGAAGAACTCATTCCTATCTGGGTATGGGATTCAGGCTTGGCTCACAGGATTTTTCTCTCAAAAATTACCTCTTTAATTTAAGTAGATTGTGTCCATACAGAAGCATCAGACCTTGTGCCCCAAAACCAGCTTGTGCTCAAACCACCCACTCAAACCAGTATAAACTGGAAGAACAAAACACAACAGGGCACATGCCCAGAAGGCTTCCAGTATTGAACTCATTTGGCCTAAAATGTGTGTTCCAGTTCCTCCCCTTGTTCCTGCCCAGTTTATGCACATTCAGTGTTTGGGAGGATTTGGCCATTGTGAAACCAACATAAAACTCGGTTTTCCTTCTGAAAGCACCTGGTGACATTAATGATGTGAACAAGAATGTTGTAATTTAGGGCAAGAGGGATAGTGGGAGATGCTGGGAATGCCTAAGTCTTTCCAGTAAAATCAGAAGAAATAAAAAGTCTACCTGTTGGGCATCATTTGGAAAATCAGGCCTCAAGCTCTGGAGCCCACATTTGCACAGAGGACTGACAGTGGATTTGATAGTTCACAAAAGTGCTCCTTTTGTGTTTGAGGAAAGCACAGGTTCAGACTTCTGCCATTACCATGCTGACCATGAAGCCAGAAGACTGGTCTGTGGGTGTCACATACAGCAATTATGTGTTAGCTGGTGTGTATTCTTCCAGCATGTTGAAAACATCACAGTGTGTCACAAATTACTTGATTTATTCATTTTTATTTTGCATGGTCTTTGCAGACATAGCATGTTATAAATACAACATTTGTAAAAACTCAACAGATGAAACAATTTCTTATTTTAAAAGTGCATGTCAAACACGTATTTCTGACTTTTTCACATTATATGCAACTGATCAATAACATTGAACCTAATGAAACCAGTGCTTTTAAGTCTTTGAAGAGGGGAAAGCAGCAGAATGTGTTCTTCCAGACAGGAATTTTCCAAAACAGTCTTAAAAAACATGCTGCATTTGGTATCTGGTTAATATACAGAGGGTTGTACATATGTATATCTATTTATAGGCTCGCAGATAGAGCAAAGAACTCTGAGACCACATTAAGATGATGGTGATCTAATGACCCAGCTGGCATAATTAGCAGAACTTGCCAAGAATCTGCAGCACCAGAACCACCACTGAGAGTCACAGTTCAAAGCATTATTGAACAGACAGTAGGTAGCACATTTCTATCCCCTAGTGACCAGAACTGATGTTTTAACGTGCAACCATGTCATGAACACAAAGGCACAATTAATGGAGGAAGAGGAAAAGCAATCAGTTCCTTCACACAGGAGGAGGGATTGGGACTGTAGGACCTTGGGCCAGCTCAAACAGATCAGTGATAAAAGGGACATCAAACAAGCAATGTGAAAAATTTGTCTTCTGCTGTCCCTAAACAAAAGTGCATTGTACGATCAGACAAGGCAACAAAACCAGTGATCATTCAGCTGAAACTATGGATTTACAGGCAGATGGTTCATGCTTTGGCAACAGAATTTTAACAAGTGATCACCAAATTTAATACAACAGAAATGCCTTTTCACAGTATCCTTTACAATCTTACCATGTCATGCCCAGCTAGGCTAAAGAAAATAAACTTAAGTGGTGGGTGCACACTTGTTAAATCAGTATTCCCTAAACCACCAGACTTTAAGAATTAAGGAATCCTACCTAACATGATCATAACTGACTGTTCCCCTCCTAGACACTAGAGAGATCCAGAAAAATCTATTTCTGGATTTAAATCCCCTTGAACTTGGCTAGAAGTTACTTGCATTTGATCAAGCAATACAGATGCAGACACCCTAATATTTAAAAAACAGGAAAAAAGTTCTTTAGTTCCAATTTTTGTTAGTATTTACAGAGGTTGGTGAAGACTGCAGGCATGCCTCTCAACTACAGATTTCTGTGGGATAGCAAAGAGAAGTCAGAATTTAAAATACCATTTCTTCAAACACAGGGATTTCACAAAAATCACTAGACACACACTCAGGTAAGACTCAGAGGTATCCCAGTAAAGAAAGTCAAACCTCTTTTACACATAATCCCCCAGTAAATTTGAACTGGCCTGAGTGACGACACACTGGAAAATAAAAAAGGCACCAAGCAAAAACTTCAGATGCTCCAGGATGAGCTTTGCTGACTAATGATTTGTACACCTATCCCCAGGTACCCTCCTCTCAGAAGTGCACCACACACAGGAAGATATTCAAGTGCTTTCAGTCAAAAAGAATAAAAAAAAATAAAAACCATAAGCAATTCCACAGATCTAAAAATCAAAAGGAAAGCAAGAAAGCCTTAATGTGGAGAAAGCTCAGCAGTGTGCCATTCCATTCACAATTCTGACTTAGAGTGAAACACTGAAGGTAAAAATTCTTTGTGCAACAGGGACGCTGCTTGTAAACCAGGGCAATGGGCACTCAGTGATGACCCTGCGAGCTCAGCACCGCTACCGAATGTTGTCCAAATAATGCACTTCTGGGTACAGCGTGTTGACAAGGAGAGCCAGCAGGTTGTTGCCATCCCAAAGACAGTGCTCTGGATGTCTGATGAACACAGAAGCCTGGGAGAGCTGCTCTTTATAATCCACATATTGCTTGTTCGATGCCATGGATTCAAGAGCAGTCAGTGCCTATAGGTACAAGGAAGAATTCTGTTAGATGAACTTGAGTCCTAACAAACCAGTTCACAAGACACCATATGCACAATTCCTCTAGAAGATCTTTATCTACTACAGAAACCAGAGTTTTCAGAACAAAACAGTTGTAAAATACAACCACATAACAGTGTTTCAAGTCGCCTTATATTTTTCAAGCTGTTCTCCCACCATGATGAACACAAAAACTGTCCTGTTAAGGCTTACAAGGATTCTGTAACCCAAATGTTGTTAAATATTTACTTCATGAACTCAACATGGCTTCACAGAAATTATACTGAACTATAAACTGCAACACACTCTTCTTCAGGCTGTTCTTACGAACATCTTCAATAACTGTGTTGTTTTGCTGCTATTAATAATATTTGATTTAGATATTAACTTTCAAGTTAAAGATTATATGTAGAAAAGCCTTTGTTGGCAGTACTAGCCAGGGCAAATGTTGGAAGTATTTCTGAACAAGTTTCATTCTTTTCTTAAGAGAAACACGTTATACCAAGCTACTTTGCTTTAGTTTCAAATCAACTCCTTCCTCTTCTCACATGCTTACTGAAAGAACGCCACAGTCACTGCACATGCTAAAGCAGGAATGTTTATTTGTCACAGAGCTTGTAAGCCCTGACCTCACATAAAAAAATGTCAGTGTGAGCATAGCCCTGCTTTATCACTGAGAAGCACTGCGATCACCAGCAGCACTGTTTTTTCCTGTTGGTTTTAAATTCCTTCTACCTGCAATGTTCCAAACTTTTTTGAAGTCAGGGTTTACAGACACAGGTTTAAACTGCTCCTTTTCAGTGTGTAAGATTAGAAACTGATGGCTTTTTAGTAGTACAGAGTATTGTATAAGCAGCTAGGATCACCTTAGGATAATGCTCAGACACAAAGTCCTGATGCCAAAGTTCAGCAACAAGGTGAGAGCAGGATTTAGCTCAAAGAAATTCTTACAAGTGACTTATTATTTCACCACAAAAGCTGAGGAAGCACATAGAGAGAGCATGTCAAGCAGCTAGAGATGGGCACAGCTCACCTGCTGAGCCTTCTGAGACAGCTTGGGCTCCGACCCGGCTTTCAGGCGCACTTGGCTCTCTGTGGGAATCTGCACCAAGAGGAAAGCAGACAAACTGCGGGCAACCACCCGAAACCTGCGTGGGGGAAGCACAGAAAGAGAAGGGGGTGACAGATTTGCAAGTCTCAACAGCAGATACACTGGAAGTTCTATGCCATGAGGTATCTCCTGCATGAGGAACAATGTAGAGGCTTTAGAGGACCTTTTCCAATGCATTAGAAAAAAAGAAGTCACTTGAGTATCATAGAATGGTTTGGGTTTGAGGGGACCTTAAAGATCATCCAGTTCCCACTTTCTGCAATAGACAAGGACACCTTCCACTATCCCAAGTGGCTCCAAGCCCTGTCCAATGTGGCCTTGGACATTTCCAGGGGTGGGGCATCCCAGGTTCTCTGGATATACACATAATAGAGGATGACATAATATCACACACATGAAATGTTACATCTGGTCTCAAGCTTAGGCGAAGCCTTGAAGCCACATCTGAAATACTCTCTTCACAGAATGTGAAACAATTTCATGACCTAAACCAAGGGATAAATTGAATGTGACCAAGAATTCAGAGCAACTTCAACAGGACTGCATCTTTATAAACACAAAGTTATGTTTAGGTACAGCATTGAATTGGTGTTTATAAACATCTGGGGGTTTTCTAGGCATTCTCTCCCCAGTGAGCTACATTTAACACCTAACAATCAAACTTGGTGTGTCTCTTTGAAAGGTATAGTGAGTAACACGGGAACACATGCTTCATTGAGCTTTTGTTAACATTTCCAATACCCCAAGGTTAAAACAGAAAAGGCAAAGTGTATGTTATTATACAAAATCATGTGAGGTCAACTGAAACAGTCTTCTGCAGACCAAGGGGATGCATCTTTCTCTAACAGTCTGCTTACAAACTTTGCTGGAAGTGGACATTTAAGCCAGTCACAACTGCATTTTCTTTCCTTCTCCATCACAAACTTTGCAGACGTTCATATCCACTTCTTAACCAGATTAACACACTCCCTGTGTTTTTTGTGTAATAGGCCCAAACAACTTCACAGATCTGGGGACAGCCTGGATTCAGAACACCTTTTGACACTGCACTGGGCAGTCTGGAGCCAGGCTGCAGCTTCTTTAACATGATGACTCAGAGCAACTTATTTACCACACTTCATCCCTTACCTGGGTGACAAAGGAGACCTCCTGCCTAGCCCAATTGCACCAAGTATTCCAGAAGTCAGTCTCTCTTCAGCCAGCTGGCTCTGCCTGCCCTGGATCAACAGCAGTGTCCGGATGACAGATTCAATCAGAACAGCATCATCCTGCTCCATCTGAATCAGGGATAACTGCATGGCTTTATGCCACCAGAGGAACAGCTTTGCCTCTTCCTTTGCTGAGCTTTAGGGAATATTTAAAGAACAAAATAAAACAAAATATAAAAAGAGTCAGATGTAGAGATTAAGAAGTTTATTTCTCTCCTTGTTAGGCCCATGAAGGATTCAGATGGTTAATTAGTGACAATAATCTCACTATATGAGGGCAGTATGACTATACACTCCACCAATTATTATACTGCTGTCACTGCTACTGCTATGGATTTGATCCATTAGCTAGCAGGTTTAAAGAGCCTGTAAGAGAACAAACAGCGCTTCCTTTTAAGCTTTACAACTGGAAATAAATGATACCACAGTCCTAAGTGGATTTAAACTTGCCTAAGACCTGGGGATAAGGAATGAAGCCATATCTCTACTCTTTTGTTCTTTTCTTTACTTACCAACACAACACTTTTGAAAGCACTAGCTGTTGTTTCCACAACAATTTAGATTTTTAATATGATCTTCAAAATAAGGAAATACTGAAGGTTTCTGTTGAGTAGAGAGCACAAAGTGAAGTTCCCCCTGTGATATTTTTAATCTTTCCCCAAACAGTTTGCAGTTTAACTTAACAAGTTCAGATTTTCCACATAAAGCACCAGCACGAGTTTCCTGCACCAGACTATCCTCACATTACTCCACCCAGTCATTTCCCATCCCAGGGAATCTCAGAACTGTGTTTAGAACAAGTTTAATTTACTGTGCATGGTGGCTGTGCTGTCCCCTTCCCCCTCTGGCCATCAAATTCCTACAGCACCAACCACATTGAGCATTTTTTTTAATACCAAGAAACAGCATGATCATAGTTTTTTCCAAATCATTCTTTCACAGAAAATATAAACATTATCAACGTTCATATGGGAAGATATTCATCGTATTTGCTAAATCCCAGCAATTTCAGGAGCAACTCTTAAATACAGTTATTATATACTTCTGTATATTTTTATTTTGACCCCAAGGCTATGTATCCTTTCCTCCAGAATCCAGTTATCTAGGAAACTGTTTTACAGCATTCAGGCCCCTAACTCTGGGCATTCCACCAGATCCACGGGCTCCAGATTTACTTCAGAGCTGCTGAATAGTCCCCAAGAGGCAGCTTTGAACACCAGGTCTCCCAGAGTACCAGCCTGAGTATTTAGCACATAACTCATCCCACCTAGTGGACATGCTGGAAAGTGGAACCCTGCGTGATTTAGGGTTTGCTCTGAGTCATTTAAACTTAGCATAAATCCAGGCTGTCACTGAAATCAAGCTCCTCTGACTGAAAAATGACTGAAACTCACTAGTGTTCTAACAAGTTAAATCCCTTCTTCTGCTTAACCATCACAACCATTACATTTCAGCACTGCAGATGGACAGACTTTGAATGAGTGGTTGAAATTAACCCAGCCACCTAATTATCCAAGCTACACAACTACAAATAAACTGCACCTAAAAGTCAAGGCACATTCAAAAGCTTCAAGTTTCATACCTAGGGTACACTTGCTCCAGCCATTTGCTGATGGTCAGCAGGATTTTCATTTCATTGGTAAGAGTTTGGTCAGAGTTCAGGCATTGTAGCAGGTAGACATACAGGGTCAAGTAGCTTCCCAAAGACAGACACTCCTGCAGGAATTCTTCCATAGTTAGCTCAGGAACTTGGAGGGAGGCAAGTATAGGGCCCCAGCTTAAATCCTCATGGTGAGGAGAATCTATGCAGAAAATAGAAGGAAAGAACAAGAAGTGTGTGAGAAAGCAGCACTTAGTAAAACCTAAGAACTGGGACTACTATTTACATTATCTGGGCTGGTTTAGCTATTTTCCAGGTAATCAGCAAGTAATGAAACTCTGATGGAGAGAAAAGAAAAACTCCACTATAATAGGACATCTCCTTAATATCAAGGTGAGATATTCTCCCAGCATTCAGACAGGACTAAAATTCGAACATTTTAGCAACAGAATTAAAAGTATTTCCTTCCGGTATACTAAAATCTTCCACAGAATTTCAGAGTTTGACCAAACAGATTTTTTTTTCTTAAATTAGCATAGAGAACACTACAGGAGGGGATAAATGTCTTTTGCTCTCTTGGTTGCCTCCTTTTCTAAGTCCTCCCCTTTTAGCTGTGAAAATGACACTACACAGAGTAAATCAGTTTTCACAGAGACAGGTAAAATTGTTAAGAAAACAGAGTTGGAGCAGTTGTAAACCCAAAACATGATCACAGAATCACAGAATGGTTTGGGTTGGAAGGGATCTTCAAGACCATCTTGTTCCAACACCCTGCCATGGGCTGGGACACCTTCCACTAGATCAGGTTGCTGCAAACCCCGTCCAACCTGGCCTTGAACATTTCTAGGGATGGGGCAGCCACAGCTTCTCTGGGCAACCTGTGCAAGGGCCTCCCCATTCTCACAGGGAAGAATTTCTCCTCTAATAACCCATCTAAGTCTGCTCTGCATCAATGTGAACTATGAAGTGTCATTCTCTAATCCCTACCCACATCAGAGGGGCTGGAACGAGACCATCTTTAAGGTCCCTTCCAACCCACAGCATTCCATGATTCCAGATGATTTGAGCTCAGCAGCACCCACAACAAAGCTCCTGAGGCAAGCAGAGGCAGGCCCCTACCCTGGTTGAAGTAAGCAGTGATACAGGCCTCTGTGGTCTCTGCCATGTGCCGCACGGAGGCCAGGCTCTGGCAGGATGCTGTCAGGAGGGGCATGGCCAGCAGTCCATGCATTTTGCTCTCTATCCATCCCCGTAAGCTCCCCCGGAGCGACTCGGCCGTGGTGATGCTGGAATTGTTCAGCATCATCAGCGTTTCTGTGAAGAGGCTGCTGAGGGCCAGGTGGCGTGTCTGCAGGTCCATATCTGCAAGTCAGAAAGCAGAGAACCGTGTCAGTAAATCGATGCCGGAGCCCAAATCCAACTTCACTTCCTGTAGTCATTGACAAAACGCTCTTGCTCGTAACAATTCCTTGTCTGTGCTTGGCAGCATGCCTGTTGTCTCCTCCTGGCCCTGATCCACACAACTCCTGACAGGTATTTTAGTCCACTTGAAGTCACAGTTCACACAGAATCACAGCCTATTCTGAGTTGGAAGGGACCCACAAGGATCATAGAGTCCAACTCTTAAGTCAATGGCCCACATAGGGGAGTTCAATAAAGGAATCTCAGGATGGGACTATCACTAAAACTGAGATGAATATAAATCCTATGTGTGTGGACACACATACATGTACACATACATAGTGTACATCAATGTAACTCTTCTACTTCAATACTGTCAGGCTTCCCTAATTTTAAAATTTAGAACCCTTCTTGAGAACCCAGTCACAGAATCACGGAATGTTAAGGGCTGGAATGGACCTTAAACATCATCTAGTCCCAGCCTCCCTGTCATAGGCAGGGACACCTTCCACTTGCTCAGGGACACCTCCCAGTAGACCAAGTTGCTCAAAGCCTTATCCAGCGTGACCTTGAACACTTACACAGTTGGACCATCCAAAACCTCTCTGGGCAATTTGCTCCAGTATCTCACAACCACCACAGTTAAGAATTGCTTCCTAATATCTGCCCTAAATTTCCTCACTTTCAGTTTATACCCATTACTTCTAATCCCTCAGGACCAAGCGAGTGTATTTCTGCCACTCTTCCTTTTAAAAAGGACATAAAGCACAAGTAAAATACACAAAGAAACAGACAACGAAGAAAATAATTCCTCAAGCTCCTGTGTATCAGCCAGTTTCACTCACCACACAACCCCTCTTTTATGGTTGGTTCTGCCACTCTTGTCAGCTCTATAAGGTAGTTCACACTTTTGCTGTGTGCTAATATACCACCTCGATACGCATCATCAAAGTAACATGCCCTGCTGCCCATAAGGGAGACATTATAGTAATGCAAGTAATTACACAGTCACAAACTTGCACCAATCCATGCAGCAGAAAACAGAATCCTGACAGCTTTAAAGCCACTTCTGCAACACAAACCTGGGGGATTAAAGATGACTACATCATCTAGCAACTTGGCCATTTCTTGTTCCAAAACTGCAAGCGTGATCTTTCCACTTTGCTCCAAGGTGCTGAGGAACTGAACCACCTGGCGAATGTACGCTCGGCACTTCAGTGTTGCATCCTGTCCAACAAAATTAAAATCAATTAGAAAAACAAAACAAAAATCATGCCTAGAACTCTTTCCACAATACACACAGCCAGAACTTTGCAAAAGAAAAGATCAACTCAGAGACACCAGTGCAACTCACGAGGTGGATGTGACTATCCGAAGATGTCCCAAAGCCTGCTGAGATTTTCAGGAGTTTCACGATCAGTTCGGCTCCAGCATCCTTAGCAAGGATAACAGAGGGAGGATAGTGACTGTTGCAGTAGCTGATGATGCTTTGGTAAGATGAAATGCTCACAAGCTGCCAAGGAAGGGAGCTGGTCTGTCCAAGAAGATTTATGAGTGGTGACTCCTGAAGATTTAAAAACATCAGTCTAAGCTACACCTTCTTTGCAGTATTAAATTAATATTCACAGTACTCAGTATTGGAAGGAAGCTCCTGCTCCAGAATTTGAAGGAGATGGAGCAGAACCCCCACAGAAAAGGATGACCAGTGGCAGTCCAGCTGAAAAAGCAATTCCTTAGTCAAGCAGTAAGCTAACACATGTATGTCACCTTTAGCATTCAGGTAACAGTATTCAGGCTGCTGCAGCAGCTCTAAGCACAAAAGTCAGTCAGAAACACCAAAATTTAACATGTAGAGGCAGCTGGAAAGAATGCAAGTTAAAGACACTTCAGCCGCCATTTAAAAGAGGCATTAAAATATTATTTTTAAAAATTATTTAAAAAAATAAGTTAGCCTAAGTTCACAGCAGAAACTGGGTCCCTTAATTTTCCATTCAGTGAACCTGTGGGACTCCTCAAGGGCTTGTTCTCTAAATGGCACCCTGAACAGCACAGCAGCCCTGCAGTACTCCCAGCTCACAGAAACAGTACAAGTCTGTACCTGGAAAAGTCTCTCTATCCACAAGCAGCTATTGCCTGTTCTTAAACACCTGCAGTAAAAAAGGGTCCCCCTGGACACTGCAAAACACTGAATGGCTGGAGCTGTGTCAGGGCAGGTTTAGGTTGCAGACCAGGAAAAGATTCTTCCCCCGGAGGGTGGTGGGCACAGAACAGGCTGCCCAGGGAAGTGGGCATGGCCCCAAGGCTGCCAGAGCTCCAGGAGTGGTTGGACAACACTCTGAGGGACAGGGTGGGATTGTTGGAGTGTCTGAGCAGGGCCAGGGGTTGGACTGAAAGATCCACGTGGGTTCCTTCCATTCTACATTCTGTCCTACGATTCTGCGTTTTAGAATGAACAAATACTGGAATTGTGCTAGCAATCCAGAACTAACCCAAATGAGACTACTTCAAGAAGAACGTGACACTGGTACATGAAGTACTTCTGAAGCTGCTCATGCCCTGGGGAACACAGAGCTGAGAAAGCTTGAGATTTAGGTCAAGGTGTCACAGGAGCTTTCTGGGAGGCAAAAACCTTCTGACAGTAAGTCAGTTTAACACATTGCTGGAGGGTAGGAGGGAATTCCTGAGGCTGACTCATACCATGTGCAAACAGGTATCTGCTGAAGCTTGAGAAGCTTCTGATAAGCAAAGACATTCAGGTCAAAGCATGTGAACTCTGGTAATTTTCCTAAACTGAAACACAGTGATGATCAAAGGCTGCTGGTGACATCTTGATGCAGGACCTTGTAGTGCCTCAGAGGAAAATGAAAACAGAAGATGTTGGAAGTGGGAGAAAGCTGATGGATGTGAAATGGGGCTTCCTGAACATGATCCAGTCCCTCGGGAAGAGTCTTCCAGAAGAAATGGGCTGGATGAGATTATGCTAGATTTACCCACACAGAGCTGATAATGCCAAGCTTCTTAAAGACATACCTGGTCTTCACGATGCTGTTACATTATTGACACTTGACATCACATCATATGGAGCATTTTGTGGTAAGAAACAAATGTCTGCAAGAGCAGTCCTGAGTAAGGACTGAACAGCTCTCACTTAAAACTTTTGAGAAAACATGCTCAGGCAGACACATATTTTCCTTTTAGAAAGGTATTAAAAGAACTACACTGGGGATCAAGAGCTGCTCCACACCTCACAGGGACTAATCCCATTTCTGCATTGTGCTCAACCCACCTTAAGTGTGAACAATACTGAAGATCAGTTTGGAAAACATCAGGAACATGTACAGTAAGACTCGGATCTTACTCGGAGGCATAAGCTTTCCATAAATGGATGATTCCTTACTATCCCTCCACATATTCATGTTTGCCACTCAGAAAAAGAAGCAAGGCACACAGGAGGTTTACAAGACTGACCTTGACAGAATAAATGTGACTCAGTGAGCCTCCCAGTATCTCCCAAAGGTGATACAAGCACAGAGGGCACAGGCAAAGTTGCTCCTACACTCCTTTCATTCAGGCTGTCAGAAAAATCTTCACCTTAAGGTATATAAAATATTGCCCTAATGAAACTAACACATTTGTTCTTTCCAAAACCCAGGCTGTCATGTTGTAACTCCAGGGAAACTGCCTGTATAAATTTGCTTACTCCTTCCAACACTTCTGGATTACAGCACTTAAAAAGGTTCTTAAAGTAAACAGCAGCTCTTCTTTTTTCACAGAAGTTACATGACATGCCTCAGCTATGCAATTACTCTGGAATACTATTTTGGGTATTTTACATATGCAGAAACCACTTCAGAGTTAATCCTTCTTCATTGGAGAAAAAAGTCCCATCCTGTGTCCTTTCTAGTGAAGGATTATTTTTCTTCTAAGAGAGACAGGTATGAACATTTCCAAGAATTACCTCTTCGCCTATAAGTTGCTCCTCCTTTGCCAACAGGACCATCATATACAGCAAACAGACAATCATGTTGTGAGTCTGAGGGTGAGGGTTGGGATTCCAGGCATCAGAGAGGACACTGACCCAGTTTATTTCACACAAAACATAACCCAAGAACAGAAAACAACTCTTGGGGCTGCCCCTTTCGATCTAGGAAGGAGAAAGGAAAAAAAACAGGTGCATAAAATGATGTAGGATATAAATACCTCCATACTTTTCAGTTCCTTAGTCAACTATAAATCCCCAGCAGCATTTTAGGTCAGCTTTACCTTACCTCAGAGGTAAAGAGAGAAACTTGGGGGTGAGAACAGCATGACAATAGTAAAATATATTAAATCTAATTAAATATATATTAAACAGATATGTAATAAATAAGACATTCAGATACAGCAACAGCAGATTACAAACACTGGCAGCTTTACAGCTTCTCACAATTTTGTCTAAGATTCAAATACATTTCATTACAAAAAATCCACCACAAAATGAGCAGCTGCGAATGCCACAAACTTTAAAAGCCTACTTGCTAAAGAACTGTCTCCATCTCTCCAGTTATTTTCAAGGACAATACTGACTATGAATTTAATTCAACAGATGCTATGTACTCACTTTAAAGAACTCTTCCATAAGCATCTGGTCTGGATGCATTTCCTTCCATGGAAGCCTTTTGAACTCAGTGTGGAAGGCATAGAGAATAAACTCTGGCATTTTAGGGGCTGTGCAACACTCACAGTAATGCATCAGATGTAACCACAGAGCTCCATGATGACTTGGCAACAGCTTTTCTAGAATCAGAGAAAATAGCTGAATTAACAACAGAAAAAAAATCAAGGATAGCTGGATTTCAAAAGAATGTCAAAGTTTAGAGATGAAAAACTTTTAAGTTACACTAAACTACACTCAAAGAAAAAACTGCACATTCAACTTTTTGATTTTTTTTCTCCAAATCATCAGCTGGGGAGGTTTTTGATTTCATGCCCTGTCCTGCTCTTTTGCAATTTTCTGAAGTTATAAAATATTCCTTCAAGGTAGAACTTAATTGCTTTTATGTTGAGCCATTTTGCTTTTTCTAAAGAAGATCTTTTTTATCTTGAATTTTATATAAAACACAATTATCTTGTAAAAATAAGCAATTAAAAATAACAAATGAGTTTGAATCTAGTTCATCCCTAGAAGTTGTTAAGGGGTACTGTGAAATTAATATTTTCCATTCCTATGTTTAACTACTCATTAGGCACATAAAGCAGTGCTTAATGGGAGCTCAAAATGATCAATTCCTGGAGACTAAATTACCCCCAAGACTAGCTGTTAAAGGACATGCATTGGTGATTGTGACATGATACTACATATGTTGTTTGGGAACAACATGCAGATCTGGAAAGAAGTCATGCTCTTCTCATGACAGCTCATTTTGTTTTACTTTCCTTCAATTAGATTTGTCATGCGTTTTTCAATCACATAAGCTATACCTGCCAAGGCAAAAAGCTAGTTTTTAAGGATGAAACAAGTAAGTGCTCCTGATATGACTGCAGTCATCATCCCAAGTAAAATCCTCTCCTGTCCCATATCTCAATCAAAAATCTTTTTTATTCTGGTAAAACAGAAAGTGCCACTTCATTAAAACAGCATGGATTTCACCCACCTTTAAAGCTCTTGTGCAATAGCCTGATGCAATCTGTAAACAAAGAGACCACGGTGGAGGCTACAGGAGTGTCACTCTCCAGCCAAGGGTAGCAGGGCTGCTTACTGAAAAGAAGCAAAAGCAATTCAACACAAATTTCAGTGCCCTGATCATAAACACTTCAGCAATGTAAACATTCTAAAGCACAGCAAGTCAGTATAGTGCAGGCTATCAGCAGTTCTCTCAGACTCAATTCCTTGGGACTGTCCTCTCCTTCTTAGAAGAGCTGCATATTTCAGTATTTCACTGAAGAGCAACAGTAACACTGAGTACACAGAAACGACTTGTTTGAGATTTCATAATGGAATTAAAGACCAAAACATTGGAATTTCTCAATCACATTACATACCATCTGCAGTCAGCCTTGTAATGTAAGTGCTGAAGGTGCACTCACAAATCAAAAAGCTTTCAGTTTTGAAAGAAAGCAAAATTTAAACATCTAATAGCAAAATTTAAATATATAATATTATAAATAATTGTTCAGTGAAGACAGATGTACACACAAGGCAGTAGATCATCAAGGTACTGATTTAGCCTGAAGTTTCTTCACACACCACTGACATTTATGGCAGAATTTTGCTTTTTTTCATTTTGTTTTAAACTAAGGTATTATAGGTACTATAGAAGTTTGAAAAAAGAATCCAAAATTCAAGTTTCAGTGTTTTCAGAACTGACTGCAATACTTACTTGGTCATCACAAAGCTCCAATCATATTATTATTACAAGATATTTCTCGTAATAATAATTACTCAGATAATTATTCAATCCAAACCTTGGAAAATCTGATGTAAGTCATGAATTTGTTCCATAATTATTAACGATATGAGAGAAGTAAGAGCTATTTAAATGGAAGGTCATAAGACAGTCATGAATTATTACAAAACAGGTAATAATGAAAGCCATTCTTACAGGGCCAACTTCCTTACTTTG